>JACJUM010003174.1:1893245-1939285 GCA_020976665.1 Heortia vitessoides
GGCAATTCAATACCGCGTATGTTGCTTTCTTAAGGAAATAAAGTCTATATTCCATTTTTACTGATACAATTTTCAACTTTATTTGTAACTGCTACTTACTTAGGCACTGTCATTGACAATAAACTACCGGTACCTCACATGCCGTGAGGTACCGGCAAAGTAGAATAGTAC
Organism: Heortia vitessoides; assembly: GCA_020976665.1. Classification (NCBI taxonomy): domain Eukaryota; kingdom Metazoa; phylum Arthropoda; class Insecta; order Lepidoptera; family Crambidae; genus Heortia; species Heortia vitessoides. The sequence continues at coordinate 1,893,417 of JACJUM010003174.1, forward strand.
TTCCCCCTGTACCTGGTGTCGTAAGAGGCGACTGTGGTATCAGAACCTACAGGTATATCCATCCGAAGCTGTGTAGCTCATATGCACAGGGCTGGGATAGGCAGCAGCATCTTGAGGCAATTCTGGGCATAATTCCCCTCTTTGAGATGCGTATTTATTTTGTCTTTATACTTCACCTGTCCACTAACGAACTATTCTATAATTAGTCAATTAATTTTGTTGTATTCGATAACAGATCCGATTTATTATGATATTAAACACGATTTGATATTTAAATTGGTAGGTAATCGTTTTCAAGAATGACTTTTCATTTCACTCGCCGTCGGATGCGATGTGCTGGTAACGATAGAATGTGTGATATTTTAAGTATTTTTGATATCTGTTGCATCTATAATAATAATTACATTTATTTACACATCTTATACATTGACCTGACTGAGTGGTATGTCGCTTAAAGCTCTTGTGTTACGGGCGGCAGACAACAGAGGATCACATAAATAAATATTATTATTATTATTATATATATATTATTATAGTATTGACATTTTAAGGTCAATTTTTTGTGCGGTATTTAAAAATATATGCAGCCCTAAGTTTTCACCCTTCTATCATCAATCTCTATAATAGTTGTTTTAGTAAATTAATCAATTTATATCATTGGCATAACAACGTTTGCAAGGACAGCTAGTGTTCGTAAATATTTGTATAACGAGGCTGTGCCCAATGTGGAATACCTGCCAAATGTTTACAATAGTAAAGAGTACACGTGAATAAAATCGATATGCGACCTCACAATAAGCTAATTACCCTCTCAAGAGCAAACAACGAAAACAGAAGCGACAATACGCGTAGGCAGTAATTCAATTACACGCCCACAATCCGTAATAAAAGAGCCTTTATCGAATTAGGGCGTTTTGCACCCCGGCATTATGCGAAGAATCGTCACAAACGAAGCATTGTCGTCGACACTAGGTGCCATTGTCTGGTGTTATCGCCCGCCGTCGGTTTTTGCCGGCACTCTTCCGCTTTACAGAGAATAGGGGGGACAGACGGGCGGGTAGGTCAAATATCCTAACGAGAAATTGATTATAAGCTACATGATTTTTATCGTAAACAAAACGTTTAATCATCATTATCATTCAAAATATTTTCTTCCTACTAAAACCAAAACCCTTCTTATTCAATCCTTGGTTTTACCCATAATTGACTATGGTGACGTGTGCTGCACTAATATCTCTCAAGAACTCCTTAATAAATTGGATCGTCTTTTAAACAACCGTCTTCGTTTATTTCTGATGTACGTTATTTTATGTATATATATATACATATATATATATATATTTATATCATATGCATTTATTGCGTTTATTTATACAAATATGTATGCCACGTTTATTTATTGCTGCTGTCCATCATAAACCTGTGCATTTGAGTGACACTCTCTCGAATAGATATACCACCATCTGTCGGTTCTGGTACCTCAGTTATCTTAGGACACCTGGTCCAGAGGGAAGTACTATTCTACTCTGCCGGTACTTCATGGTAGCATTGAATATAAACATGTTAAAGCTGTGTATAGTAACTTCGTTTTAGAGAAGTTAGAGTGTAGTTTTATAATTAGTAATGGTATACGTTACATGTTAAAAATATTAACATAATGCTCTATTGTAAAAATATCTACACAAAATACCTACCTATAACAGTTCACAGTCATAGAGAGAACATATAATTACTTTTCGTTAGTATATTTTTAACCTAGGTTTATATAAATTATATATATAAAAAGTTTGTACACCAATCATAATGGGGATACCATAATTAAGAATTTATAATTTTGCTTGCAAAAGCTTCATCTATTGTCTTTATTTTTATACATATGTACTAGAGGTAGACAAGTCGTCTACGTTGGTACCTCACTTATTTCTACCGCCAAACAGCAGGGTTCGCATTGCTGTGTTCCAGTTTGAAGGGTGAGGGAGCAGTAAATAGATAGATAGATAGTAAAAAACATCTATACATTCAAAAAAAATGTGCGTTTCATAACGTAAAAATAAATAAACCAAAATATATATAACTTTTAATTCCTTCTCTAGCATTGTTATGTAAGTGAAGATAAAATTTGACTCTTTCTCGATAATCACATTATATTTCCACAAGATATTGTTATTTTTCTAACTGAGTGTAACGAAAAGACTAAAGACTCTGAGAGGGGGAAACAATATGGGCAATAAAGTATGCAACTGTCTCTTGACTAAAATGTATATTCTTTCCCGTCATTGAATGTCGACCTCGCGCCCTTACAAAATCTTATCGCGATATTTGTTCAGTTTTTATTTTCACTATGATATACACCTAGACAAACATCGCATTGTTGACCCCGTCGTTGCTTCCAGACTCTATCGTCGGGCGTTAAGGTCGAAAATGGTTCGCCATATTCTTTTCAAGAGGGTAAAATGACGTGGTCCTTTATACTCGAGTCGAAACGGAAATAAGCTTCTTTGTATGACACTATCGGATCGGATCGTCAACCGGCCGGCCGAAGATTATTGTATACGTAGAAGCAAACAGACCTATCAGTGGTAGTCTGGACTTTTTCGTTTTTATTATTTTCCTTATTTGTTTTGTGTAAATACGCTGGTTCACTCACCTCGGTTGTTATTGATATGGCGTGAGGAGTATTTTTGTTGCGCAATGGAAATTCGGTGTCGGAATGTGTCTTGCGCGGTGTGCTATCATATTCGTATCAGACTGATACATTTCATACAAAGTGAGTTCTTTTTAGAGTGTCGCCAACCTTGTGACCAAGATGTTATTTCACATTATTTGGTCTACCTCTCTTACCCTTCCAACCAAAACGTAGCAATGTGAACATTGCTACGTTTTACGGTAATAGAAAAATGATTTGTCATTAAAAATACGTTATTTGTGCGGGGTCTGGTTATTTGGTCTATATTAAGATTTTTTTATGTCTAGTACTTAAACACAAGATTTATGTTAGTATATTATATGTTTTAATTTTAAGAGCCATTTAAGTCTTGTTCATAACCAAAATACAATTGATTTGGCTTAGGCTTAGAAACTGCAAATTAAAAGTCGAGTTCATAGATATTGTCTCGCTTGAAATTAATTTAGTTCGGATTTCATGGAATGGTGACTACGCATCTATATTACGCTAATAGACCACACATAGTATATGGAGTTTACCCAGACTACTGCGGTGAAACGATGATCTGACTAGATCAGAAGGATCGCTCTACATGCTGGTTATCTACATCTGACCTATTCCACCTTTCATTCCATTCCACCGAGAAAAATTTAATCAATAATATTATTATTACGTGTTTGAATGAGACCTAATAAATATAATTCATATTTATTTCATATAAATTGTAACATAAAATCTTAGTTTAAAATGTAAAATTAAATAATAATATAATTAAATACCCGCTCCCCAACTTACGTTATAAACTTTCTATGCTCTGAATGATGGATTTAATTAAGGAAATAGTTAAGGATTTTTTTTATAACCAATTGTAGTTCGTCATTGACGTTAAAATAATATAGTAATGACATTTGTTATTTTGTGACGACAATGATAACAATATCTATCGAGCCACTACCAACTTACATCAAATAGACCTAAACAAACGGCACGGACAAAAAACTTTTGGCGGGCACAATGGCGCGTTTCCGCGGGTGTCATGGCGCGCGGGCCGCCATAATGGCAATTTTTCGGATACACGTCGTGAATGCGCTTGAATGCGAGCGCGCGTAAACGGGCTGGGACGTGCAAATTTGACGCCTTTGTGTCGTCGGCGGCGCGCGTGACGGGAATCATAGCGATTCTGGCTGACAGTTTGCGATCTATTGCCCGCCGATGGCGATTGGTGTTCCCATCCAAGATGGAATTAAGTTAGTTTTAAAAATGGATAGCGGTGATTTGAGACACTAAACAGTTTAGTAATTTGAAAAGAGGAACAAAGTAATTTATGGTTTCTGTGTTTAGACTTAGTTGCAATTTACATATTTCTCTGGTATTTTATTGTTTTTAGTAATTGCTAGGTTTTAAAGTTAAAAGCAAAAAGAACTGGCAAAATACTAATTTTTTAATATTATTTCCACTATAAAAAGATAGAGGTTGAATTTGCTGTGATTGCGTGTAACTGTAGAATTGGATTATAATGAAATATTCATATATTCGATTGAACATCAGGAAAAAAATTAGCTCATCCTTGAAGAGCTGATTGATTCTTTTTACAAGAACCTTAATATCATACAGTAGGTATTACAAAAATACCTATTTAATGCGAGTGACAGTTTATAGTTTCATTACAATTAAAATGACATTTCTGTATGTATGTACACAAATTATTACATTTCCACTACTCAAACAGTTATCGTTTTTCAACAATCTCCAATAAGAATTCCAAAGGAAACAGCATGACACACCAATGCTATCAGGATCGGTAATCCGAGCCCGCTTTCAATCATCGAAGCCCGCGTTCCTTGTAGGGTTATTTGTTTGCGCCGGCCGCCCACGCCGCCCGGGGCCGCCCAGCGGACGACGCCAGAATTAAAGGGTTCCCGATCGGTGCCGTCATTTCTTTTGATAGTTATGCACGGACGCGATATGTTTTACCGATTTTTGGATTACAGAAAATTGTTTTGTATGTTCAGTGTTGCAATCATGAGGGAAATGAGGGGCGATAATTTGAAGGGTTTTATCTTCGTTTTTTGAATAACTGTGATTTTTAAAGTTGGAAAATTGAAGGGAATTTTTTTTTAAATTCTACTGAACTACCTTTTCAGGAAAAAAATGCAAAGGGAATTTTTTAACAACCTTTCGCAATTAATTAGATAAATATATATAGAAGTATATACTCGTATAGGATTGCGGGTTGCTCGCGCAGGCACAAAAATAATGTGTATGGTTGTTTGTAATGCGTTTGTTTCTTCTGCTTTCCATAACACAAGGAAAACTAATTGGCGAATTGGCGTACGTGATGTTGCAGTGACATTCAAGTTTTAAGTTATTCTTCGGTTTGAAAAAGGTCTTACCCAGAACTTTTCCTCTTTTTCCCTACGGTTATCTATTACCGACGGGTATCAGCTGTGGTAGATTTTCTCGTTAGATGTTTCGATGTTTCGTGGCATCAAAATAACTGTCTTTATATTGCATTGCACACACACCACTTGATATCCTGCCTCCATCATTAAGGAGTCTGGAAATTAATATTTTGATGGGGCGGTCAGCAGGAATAATTTTTTTTCCCGTCGCTGATTATTACAACAAATTTAGTTGGTCAATATAGTCACAAGGAGACTTCAGCTTCTTATTTTTTCATTTTCCTTATTTACTTGTTTAAGTATCCAATTTCTATGTATCATCATAAGTTCTTATTTGATAAGTCTTATAAATCATAGAAATATTTTTACATAGGAACTAGCGGTGTATTAAAATCTTTCAACATTTGTTATGTAGAGAATTAGATAGATACATACATGATTTCGTAAAAATTGTGTATTTTGTTCATGAAGCAAAGCTGGTTCTCAGGTTTTCTTCGGCGACTTCGCGTTTGAAAAATTGCATGAGAATAAACCGAGATCGTGCAGGAGATACGCAAGGTCCCGTATTTCAAATTCTACTAGCTAACCTGACAGACGTTGTCCTATTTTAACTATGTATGTTCGTCATAAATATTGCGACTATAACTTGAGATGTGTAGTATCCTGTCTCTCAAACTAAACACAGTAAGCAAAACATTTTAAAACCGGATGAGTAGTTTAGGAGTTCATCCCAGACAAACACAGTTACACGTAATTTAAATCATCATCAGCCATAGAAAATCTAATGTTGGATATAGGTCTCCCTAAAATAGGGGGATTGTTGTCCTTGATAGCCGCGCTATGCAAGCATGGTGGCAATCGCAGAGCGCAGCATCGCGACGAAGATGCCCATCCCCCCCCACCCTGTTGTATTTAAGCTGTATAAATCTTTATTTATACACATAAAGATTTATTTATAGAAACTGCTACTACAGCTTTGCTACTACAGATCTATTTACACAAATCAGTCAACAATTTCGAGTTTAATCAATCATCATTATCATCATCATACCAGCCAATGGAAGTCCACCGCTGGACATAAACCTCTCCAAGAAAAGAGATTCTGGTACCTTAGTCGACTCTTACGACACCTGGTGCGTGGGAGGTACTATTATATTCTGCCGGTAGCTCACCGCACCAATCAATCATATCCAGTAAATATTTCTATTGTAAGTACGTAAATGGACGTATAAAAAACTAAGTACTCTATCAATTGATAATAGGTATTTGATAGATTTCTACAAGATGATCTATAGGCGTATTTTCCATATTAACAACTAGCAGCGCCCTGCGGTTTTACAAGCGTTAGGTTGTAGATCTCTCAAACTAACTTTGCACCCCTCTTATACCCACTTAAGGGATTTTTTCTATAAAAAATATTTTACACGTTTGTCACGACTTTCAATGAAGAACTTTATACTGAATTTCATTTTTCGAATAACTTCAAAAATAGCAACGTTTCATAATAACTGTGCACCCCCGTTTTATCCCCTCAAGAGGTGAATTTTGAAAACTCTTTTCTTAGTACTTCCCGAAGTCACATTACGTCTACAAGCAATAGGCAATATGATCTCGGTAAAATGACTGACCAGTCAAGCCAAGCAATACTCGGCCTGAAGGATGTAGTAAGTGGCATTTCCTGGGGCATGTGACACAGGTAATAGCAGGTGACATTGGGGCGGGCGGGGCAAATTGCCACTATAATTGGTGGGCGAGCGGGGCGAATGGCTTCAATTGTCAGGCCGTCTTCTCGCGTAGAGCATGCATTTACATGAAATCGACAGACTTGATATTGAAGTAAAGTTTAGGATGAATTGTTTGGTGTTATAGTTATTTATATTATTAATATACTGTAAATTTCAAATATAAAAAACATCAATACCGTTGTCAGTTTTTATTTAATAACTGAACAAAAACCTTTAATTTAATAGAAGTTACATTATTCACACAACATAATGACCTGATTCCGACGTAAGTCGCTTAAAGTACTGTTACAGACATCAGACAACAGAGAAATCACAAATATAATACTTAAATATTCAACATCTAGACACCGGACAAACAAAAAAATCATCATATGAATATTTGTCATAGATGGGGATTGAACTCCCGACCTTTGGTGCATAAGATAGGTACTGATATTAAAGACTTATTAAAGGTTTTCAACACATATCCTTATACCAGCCATGAGAAATCCACTGCTAGACATTGACCTACCCAAGAAAGGGGATATTTTGCCCATAATTGCCACGCTGAGCAAGTGTATTGGTAATCGCAGAGCGTAGCTTTCGCAACTAGGATGCTGCTTTTCATCCCCGCCATGTGAATTTGCGCTACACTGTTTCGCATGAATATACCGCCATTTATCGGTTTTGGCACCTTAGTTGCCTCTTACGACATCGAATACAGTCGTAGGTACTATTCTACCATACTGGTACCTCAAGGCACGCATAATTATGAATAAAATAAAAAAAATACTGTGTGTTTTACGTAAAAGTCCAGATTTAATTGGTAATACTTTTTTAAGGGTAGGTATTTCATATATAGACAATAGTTAATGAACACAACACGAACCGCGTCCCTCGATTTTGATATCATTACTTTTTAGCTTTTGCCCCCCACTGAAGAAGTATATTTTAAGAAGTTTTTAGGTCTTAAAGTTTGACAGAAGTTGACCTCATACAAAAGGTCGTTTGTATTCGTCTCTCACCAACTCTATCTATTTCTACCGCCAAATAGCAGTGTTCGCATTGCTGTATTCCCGTCTGAAGGGTGGCAGGAGGAGAATCAGTGAAGCTGGATAATGTGGCATAATCTTCAAGTCACAAGGTTGGCAATGCATTCTTGTGGTATTATGAGCGCTTAAAGGTTGTAGTGATGTTTGTCGACCTGGTCTAAGAAAAAAAAATAGTAAACCGACCAAATTCATCGTCATGGATTTTAGTAAAACTTTTTTATTTTGCTGGATAATAATGTGTTGGCACGATACAGGGCTGCAACGTGAACGCTTTCGCTCAACAATGCCTCAAAAGCCGTTGAATGCATCTACCATCATCATTTAATGTTAATGTAGCGTCCGGTGGAGCGAAGTTTCGCGCGACAGCGGCGATTTACTCCGATCACGGAACATTCACGGCTTTACGTTCGACAATAACCGACACGGCGATTTACGTGCAACGCAAATCACATTTTTATAATAATAAACAAATTCCCACAACATCTCATACATTAATGTGATTCCGTGATAAGTTGCTCAAAGCACTTGTGTTACGTACGTCAGACAACAGAAGAATTGCAAATGTACTATTTAAATACATAAATTGAACATCCAGATACAGAAAAAACATAAATATCATGATATTTTTTTTTATTAGACCAGGTCGACAAACAAGCGTACAGTCCGCGTAATAGTAAGCGTCACTGCAGCCAATAGACGCTCGTAATATCACAAGGATGTCACTAACACGTTATCAAACTTAGGACTTGAGGGTATTATGCCACATTACCCAGTAAATTTACTGACTCTCTCACCCTTTAGACCAGAACACAGAGATGCAGTAATGAATTAGGTGAGAGTGAGATACCAATACAGACGATCTTTTGTATGAAGTCTATCTTATGTTGATATAAATTTTTGTCCTGCCTGGCATCGAACCCATGACTTTTGTCACACAAGACGGGTTCACTACTATCTGCGCCATCGGGCCCGTCAAAATCATTATGACTTAAAACTATTTTTGTTTAGAAACGGCGCGCCCTGACTACGTTCAGGTAGGTATTATCTTGTTGATCCCATTTCAATCCCGTTCATGGGTCCATTAACAATTGATTCTGATTGATTCCATATAAACTTTGTCCTAAATTATAAACAGAACTGAAAAATAAAATTTTTCAATTTGATGCAGTTGTTGTAAAGTTATGCACTTGGATTTTCGGCTCTTTGGCTTAGGTAGTAAGGCTGTTACTGAAATTTGACGCAATCCTATAAAAGAATATAGCATCAGTGATTCTTCAATAAAGCGTAAGTAGCAGTTATAAATGAAGTTCGTATTTCAATATGAAATGATATTCGGTTTATGGTACATTCGCTGTATTGAAGTATCATGGCGAAAGGCTTTTGTTTTGCGATGTATAAATAAAATAAATCAAGATTGAAGTTTCGTGCGGAAAACTAGGAAGTATTGTAAATAATGTAATACTTTTTTAATTGTGTGCTTATCATCATTATATTAGCATTTGGCAATCCACTTTAGGACATAGGCCTCTTTAAGAAAGGGGGAACTTTGCCCATAATTGCCGTACCGGGCAAGTGTAATCGTAGAGAGTAGCTTTCACAACGGGGATGTTGCTGCCCATCCCCGCACTATGCATTTGAGCTCAACTGTTTCGGATGGATATACCGCCATCTATTAGTTCTGGTACCCCAGTCGCATCTAACGACACCTGATAAAGAGGGACCAACTATTCTACTGGGCCGGTATCCCACGGCCGAATATTGTTATTGTTTTTGTATTGTCTATAACTTTATATAAATTAAATGATATTACTGCATACTACATTTTTTTATTGTCGACAGGAGTAAGTAAATATGAAATACAGATGCGAACATTGTTATGTACCGGTTTACAAACGATCTAGAGTGATTGGATTACGTTTAAAAGAAATGCTGTACTACAACCTAAGGACATCTGATAAATACTGCAAGCAATTTTTAATTCATCGTCATTATATCAGCCATATTAAAAGTCTACTGCTGGGCATAAGCTTCCTCAAGATAGGGGGAATTTTGCTCATAATTGCTATACTGGGCAAGCGTGTTGACAATCCCACAGCATAGCTTTCATAACGGGGCTGCCGCTGCCCATCCCTGGTCTGTGCATTTGAGCTAGAGATACCGCCAACTGTGAGTTTTGATACCTCGCCTCCCTACATACGACACTAATATTTTACGTTGCCGGTACCTCACGGCTAATTTAGAGTTCAAGACACAATTACAGGTTGAGTTAGTTATTCTTTAGTCATAATAAAACTACTCTTTTAGCAGATAGCGATGATTATTCTTGGGAACGGTTGTCGCAAGATAACCATACCGTTGAACAAAAAATGTAAAATTAAACCGCGTATTACACTACTTAAATACATATATTTAACACCCAGACACAGAACAAACGCAAATATCATTATATAAATATTTGATCTGGGTGGATATCGAGCCCACGTCCCTTACGTACAGGTCACCACCATCTGCGCCATCGGGCCCGTCTAATATATTTATCTATACCCACAAAGTCGAATATTTAATTAAAGCAGCTAGATATTTTCTTTCTTAATTCGGATTCCAGAAAATCCGCTCTCCGGCGGAGGCTAGATTAAAAAATATAACAGATCCGTTTATGGAGAGGGACTCATAATTGACGCTTGCGGTCGCAGACGGACAGATTGAAAATTATACTAAGTAATCTCGTTTGAAGACAGTCTGTTTTGTGGTTGAGTGTTTTTAAAATAAAGTGGGTAAATATTTGTATAACATTTTAATTATTGAAACGTCTAATATATGTAATGAGCATTATCGTTTATCAAGGAGTGTGCTGTCCAGCGTGATAATGCAAAATGCCTATAATAATAATAAGTTTACACAAGATCATACATTGATCTGACTCCGTGATAAGTCGCTTCAAGCTTTTCAAAAAGAAATATCTTTAAATTATTGAGAAAGGCTATAGAAATTTACGCTAAAACCAATAACAGCGTAGCATAAATGACGCTAGTTATTAGTCCTAGCGTGATGTTATATAACCTATAGTCAACATCGATAATAATTAATTGGACTATTCATCATTGAAATAATTTTTCAAATTGGACCAGGGGGTCGTGAGATTAGCACGTTTAAATAAACAAACGAACTCTTCAGCTGTATAATATGAGTATACTCGTAGATGTGGTTTTATTAAAGAAATAAGACAAACCGCGTTTCAAAGCTTTCAAAAAGTACATTTATTATGCGTAAATGCTCAAATGAATATCTATAGCCAGATTATAAAATTATCTAAACGAACAAATCACAATATTACGCTATATATTTATATTCTAAATTAGAAAAAGTGAAAAATGCACTTTCTCCAATATACTATAACTACAAAATGAATACTCCTATTTTCTTCTATTACCTGCTGAAATATCGGGAGATATTGGACGTAAACAGAACTGAATACATATTAAATATTTAACACAGAATATTAATATTACCTTTCGATAAGAGTTGGCTCTAAACGCCATTTTACAGTGGCGCAATAAAACGCCAGCGCCGCCCGCCACCGCGTCGGTAATTAGAAGCCAGAGGGCGTTTGTTTACGCGCCTATTGAGGGCGGCCATCTTGTTGTTATTGCTAGGATAAAACTTTAAATGGCGCGAAGTCTGAAGGAATTTTACACGATGTGTTTAATTTATTTGATTATATAGTAGGTATATTTATACCGGACTAAAGTATTAATAAATTCCAACAGCATCTTATACATTGACCTGACTTCGTCACAGGTCGCACAAGCATATATGTTACAGACATCAGACAACAGAGGAATCACAAATATAATTCTTAAATAAATATTTAATTCATACGTGGAACAAACACAAATATTCATCATATTTCTGTTTATTCTTAAAGGTTTGTTTTGGATGAGGATCGAACCCACGATGTTGGCGCACAAGATAGTATCACTACCATCTGCACCATCGGACATATCAAATTAGTATCTCTCACTGTATTAGAAGTCATTGTCTTAAAAAACCATGTCCGATGAGTCCGTCAAGATGCTCTGCGATTGCAATCATGCCTGCCCAGCAGCAAAAAATCTGTGTTAATTGATCCTTTTTTCAGGGATACCGATATCAGCCATCTTTCGGCTTATAATTGAAGGATTTCTTTATGAGTAAATATGGTAAGATATATCATTAACGAAGGTGGCTTGTGTTTCATTTTTGTCTTTGTATAAAAGTGGTCGTTGTTTAGCTGCAAGCTGTATGTGAATTAGAAAAGTTAGAAATATGTATATTTCTAAATTATTGTATGATGATATCTTTAATATTCAATTTGTTTACTTGAATCAGATGTTGCTTTGATTTTTACTGGCAGAAAGCTAATTGTAATATGTTAATTAAAAATCTAATTATTTATTTTTCTTGTGTTAATGTTAATTTTAAATATTTGATCTGGGTACGGTCAAACTCAAGACCTTTGACGCACAATAAATACCCACAACGTCTCATATATTGACCTGACTCCTAGGTAAGTCTCTTAAAGGACTAGTGTTACTGACGCCAGACAACAGAGGAATCACAAATATTCTACTTAAATACATATATTTAACGCCCAAACACAGAACAAACACAAACATCATCATATAAATATTGGTCCTGGGTGGGGATCGAACTCACAACCCTTGGTGCACAAGTTAAGATCACTACCACCTGCGCCTTAGGGCCCGTCATACAATATAGAGTCATCACGATATGTGACAAGCAGCGAATGAATTCAAATTTTATGTTAAAATTTTCTTCATATTACTTAGGCTATTAAAATAGTAGACATATATTTATTAACTGTATAAGTAAAACAATTCAATACAATTTAATTTTACCCGTAATATGGACACCATTAAAAATAAAATAAGACCACAAACTGTATGCAATGTGCAGGTGTACGCAAGAATTAATGTGGTAACCCTACATCGTAGAACCAACAAATCTCAACCCTAGAGCTCGGCCGTTACGTCACCACGCGACCGATTCCCGCTTAAACCCTGATTATTGTTTTTTTATTGGCGCCCAATAAAAAATTCACTCGCCCGATAACTGAGAGATATGCCTCTTTTATTTCTCTACCGATGAGATAATTTGCGACTGGATGAAATATTTTTATATCTTTTTAAATAAATCATGACGCTTATCAGCGTCATATTTGGTTACATTGCGCGGATTTCTGAATGTGAGTTTTTTCTCTATGGTTGGTTTGCATTGTAGAGTTAAGTTTGCAATATATGGTAGATGGATTATTATTTTGAGACGGTATAGCAAACAAATCAATTGTAGGGAATTTTTTGTATTATCATTATCAAATCTGGCCATTCGTGAGGTACCAGCAGAGTAGAATAGTATCCCTCCCTGTACCAGGTGTCGCAAGAGGCGACTAAGGTACGAAAACCAATGGTGGTATATCCACGCAAAAAAGTCAGCTCTAATGTAAGGGGCGGGGTTGGGCAGCAGCTTCCCCTTTTATGGGCCACATACCCCCTTTCTAGGGGAGGCCTATGTCCAACAGTGGACGTGGCTGGTATTATGAATCTGGCCATCATAGCCGTAGGACATCCACTGTTGGACGCGGCGTCTCTAAGTGTTTGCGGTTGTAGTATTGGAGGACCCCGATAATCTGTCCCCCTTGTCTGTAGACATACTACGTTGCACTTTCCGGTGCTTGTTTCGGATACATAAGTACATTAATTTTAAGAACTTTTATTAACCATATAAATTATCACCCGTCTATGTGCTTGTTCTCAAGGCAAAGCTGTTTTGTGTTAATTATAAACTATCTTGCATATTGCGAAATATACTGCCCATCTGCATCATTCAGCTCAGCACTATGAAATAGATGTATTAGCAGACAATTTTGGATATTTCTATTAACAGTTTTGAGCATTTAGTTGATTTCTAAATGACATATAAGTATTCAGGTTTAAGTCTACCTTTTTCTTTTTGAATTGTTATCATTTGTTTTTGTGTCTTGACAAGCAATCTAAATTGTGACTTGCAACCGTGACATCACTTATTTATGCAAATTTTATGTAATTATTCAAATTCAATGAAATTTAATCTTCTAAGCACATTAGACTAATTACTGTAATATTTTAAGATGTTTGTTAAAATAAATAAATCTTCCGGTAGTTATTCAAATCAAAGAAGCTATTAAAGGAACTACAAAAGAAAATAATTATAATGCTTATATTACATGCTAATTAAATAACGAGCAAAAACAATTTTGGTACCAAAAAGTTCCCTAGAGCTGACTATGCCGCCTCTTATACACTACTACACATATCAAAAATCTATTACTGTAATCTTAAACATTTTTTTGTAAGACCAGGTCCAACTGGCATATGGTCACTGCAGCTTATAGACCCTCGTAATATCACAAGGACATCACTAGCGCATAACCAACCTTGTAACTTCAAGATAAATGTCACATTACCAGGAAATTGACTGTTTCTCTCAACCTTCAAACCGACACACAGCAATTCGAACACTGCTATGTCGGTAGAAATGGGTGAATGTGGGTTTCCAATGCAGACGACCTTTGTATGAGGTCTACTTGATGTGAATCGTTCACAGTTTGTGAAGTTCTTGCGTTATTTTTACTTATGTAGGTACAATTAAGAGTAAATTTGTATAATTATTATTTGAATAAAAATAAAGGTTACTTATATATTCTTTTAGTACATAAAAATAAGCTCACATAAGAATCCTCTAATCCAAACATATTAGAATTAGCTGTTTAGTTATAAATTTATGAATGCAAAGAGGAATAAGCAATTTAAAATCCACTGAAGCGAGCATTCTTTAAACCATGGGGTGATTTAATGGAGAGTTATCAACACTATGGGGGATTGTAAATGAAATAAATTAAAATCGATAGCAGACTAAAATAATGTTTAAGAACATTAAGCAAATAAATTATACTTAAATAAATAAATTGACGACATTATATTCGTTGACCAACTACGTGGTGATTAGCTTAAAGAACTTATTTTATGGACATCAGACAACATAAATACTAACTACTACATAAATAACACCCATATTCAGAAATATAAATACTCATCTCATAGATATTTGCTCTGGGTGGGAATAGAACCTACCACCTTCCCCTCACAAGATAGGATCACTACCAACTGCAACATCTTCATACTAACCAATGGAGGTCCACTGTAGGACATAAGCCTCCCCAAGAAAGGAAGAATTTAGCCGCTGGGCAAACATGTAGGCAATCGGCAAGCGCATTAGAGATCACAAAATCGATACAGCCATTTATTTACATATCATCCGAAATGAGAATATATATAAGAATATTTATATGTCATCGGAAATAAGGATTCTTTTTAATGTATATATACTTATATATATGTATATATATAAAACGAGAAGCTGGCTGACTGACTGACATAATAGTGCACGGGGTATGTTATTATGTCAAAAATGGGGGTGCAAAGTATGTATGAAACTTCGCTGCTTTTAAAGCCCACAACTAAACGGATTATATATACTAGGTGCTACAAATACGTGTTTAAATATTATACTTTTAATTCCGTTGTTGCCTAAAATCCGTAACACAAGTGATTTAAGCTATTTATCTCAGACTCATCATCTTAGAGACATCTTATAAGGTGTTATGCGAAATTATTTATTTATAATTATATTCTTAGATCTCATCTTTGTCAAATCGCAGATTGATAGCAGTTGCCAAAAGTAACATGTGTGCGAGATACTCCAATGTAAAACAAGTTCACAGTTTCCACTCGAGTGTTTATCCGTTCGAGTGCTCGGCATTAGTCCCCCTGCACAGAATGCCCCGATGACTTCTCGAGAGGTTATTCGCGTGTGCTCGATTAAAAATAATCGATTCGGCTTCGAGCGGCAATTGTTTTTATAGTCGATATTGTTTTTAGGTTAATTCTTAGTTCATTGAACTTTACTCAAAATTTTGTGTGATGGTAGTGATCCTACTTTGAGCGCTTAAGGTCGTGGGTTCGATCCCCACTAGGTAAAATATTTATACGATGACATTTGTGTTTGTTCTTTGGCTGAGCGTTATTATATACTCGTATATTTAAGTATTATATTTGCGATTCTTCTGTTGTCTCATGTGCGTAAAACAAGTGATTTAAGCAACTTACCTCGGAATCAGATCAATATATGAGATGTTGTGTGATTTTATTATTATATTAAATAATAATATATAGCTAATATAAATACTCTAAATCACAAATAGGGCATTTTCCCTTAAAGGAAACGATCCCTCATTATAATTGACTCTCAAAGTTCATAGCTCATATTTTTAAAACATAACAACAATTAAAAAAACAAAATAGGTTTAGGTAATTAGTAAGGAAGTCGTCTAAGGACTAACCTAATAGAGAAAGTACAAAGATAAACAATGAGTAGAAAACATTTCGAAGTACTTTGCAACAAGTTAACATTAGGCATTTTATTTGCTTTTTACAAATGTTACATAAATACGTACATACGAGATACCGCCCGAGTATTATAGTAAATCCCTCTGTATCGGGTGTTGTAAGAGGTGACTAAGGTACCAGTACAATAAAGGAACCAGCACATGGCGGTGTATCCACGCAAATAAGTGTAGCTAAAATGGCGGCACTGGGCGGGGTTGGGCAGCGGCACTCCCATCGCGAGGGCTACCCTCTGCGATTGCAAACACGCTTGCCCAGCCTGGTAATTATGGGCAAAATTCGACCCTTCTTCGGAAGGCTTATGTCCAGCAGTGGATTTCCAATGGCTGATATGGTGTCTAGTAAAAGACTGATGTCTAAACAATACATAATATATTTGGGTTTAAAATCGCCAAACTTTCAGCACTTCAGTTACGATTTACAAGATGAATCGATGGACACTATATAATGCAAAGGTTTGGTGGACTAAATAAATACAAGAGTTAGTACGATCCTGTGTGTGTGCTGGAATCGAGTGTATGTGTAAGGAAAACAACCAAATAAAGGTGTAGCTTACTTTTACCTTAGTCAAAGTAAAAGAAACCTGGCTTGACAACAAAACAATATATAGTAACGCGCCACACTTCCCTCATAAATTAATAATTATATCTATACTAATGTTATAAAGCGGAAGGCCTTGTTTGATTGTTTGTTTAAACGCGCTAATCTCAGGATCTACTGGTCCGATTTGAATAATTCTTTTTTTGTTGGATAGTCCATTTATATAGAAAGGCTTTGGGCTATATAACATTACGCTGAGACCAATAGAAGCGAAGCGTTAGTGAGAACTGTTACAAAAACGAGGAAAATTATTCACATTTGAGGTCTTTCGTCGCATGCGCTGCATAAACGGTTTAAGTTATTCAAAAACTATGTATGAAAGGATTATAACTATTTACTGTATACGGTAGCATACAGCGTGCTCTATTGTAAACAAAAGTAAAAATATAATTTATGCCAAAGTAATTTGACCCATTATTTTAATAACATTATTTTTTTTCATATTTTTTTTAAATTAAAATAAATCTCATTCACGATTATACAAGAACATAAACCAACGTAAGCAATCAAAAAATAATCTCGATAGAGTTTCCGTCAACCACGCGAACGAAGTCGCGGGCACTGCTAGTTTGGTATAAAATAGATGTAATCTGTATTTTAATTCAAATGCTAAATTTACAAATTTACTCTTAAAACACAGATATTATACTTCAGTTAGAATCAATTAAAAATATAATATTTTCTATAATAAATAAAGTCACTCGTTTTGTTTCGTCTAATATTAATTTAATTAATAAATTCGATTAATTATAACATTTTGATTAGAAGAAGTTTCATTTATCTGCACAGTCAGAACTGTAAGGTTTAACTAACACTAATAGAAATTTGTAGTTGTAATATGTAATAATAATAAATAATCATGACATTAAATAAAATTCTGAATTACTTATAGTTCATTTATTCTTTTATATTGCCATAATAATAATAACTGTAACTGAAATCCAAAACATATAAACTTAAATTTATTTTTAAACAAAATCACATTTACACATCAATCAAATAATCACCAATGTATTTTATGATTAACAATAACAAATAATATATAATTCAACAATAAATTCGAGATTAAACAATGATATAACGTAAATTGTTTTATTACATAAAAATGGTATTATTTTACAGTGAACATTTATCTAGGATATTCCATATATTTTCGGTGGGATATAAAAAAATAAAGACGGAAAACACTTACATATTAATGTTGGATATTAATTTATAGTAATCGTCATAATATGCTCTCACAAAATAATTATACTCAGTACATTATAGTATAAACAGTTTCCTAAAAACTTAAACTACAACAAATAACTTTGGACATAACTTTAGTAATGTTATTTTAAATATTGCCGAAACATGTACTCGAAATACACCAGAATTTTAGGCTCTCAAAATCTTATAACTATCTATTTACAATGAAATCACTGATTCCCTTACATTTTCGAAGTTTATACACAGAGAAAATTTCGTTCACCGCTAGATGATCAACCAATCACAGATCATCATTTCTGACAGCTGTCAAAACAGTCGCATTCGAGTCACATTTGAATTAGTGACGTTTAATTGATTACCAAAGAGAATCTGCTCTCACCGACCAATACATTCATGAAGATATAGATTTATAATTGCTAAAACAGTCAAACTGATCTAGAGAGTCTTTTTACAAAATTGACGTTACCTTTGCTAAACACCCTTCTAGTAAGTATTACTAAATCCTATGATATGTTATATATTCACAGAGGCGATGGAACCTCCAGTAACCTATACATTGCACGTAGTTTTTCATTGCACTCTATTCAAAATGGGATATGTGAAAGTATGTAACTGCTGTCTACGAACACTTTGTAGACATTAATAGTATTTTAATTCTAAAACTTGTCTTGCTAAACCTCCCTATTGCTTCTTTTATTTTCCCCAGCGTTCTTATTTTAAAACGTTCACTTTGTTTAACATTATGTCCACTGTTTCACCTGTCATTATAATCAAGTTCCATCTCTTTGAGCTCTGTATCGGAACTCATATATCACCTATTTACACTTCTGTCCTCAGTCTTCTAAAACTTTCACTGTAGCTATTCGTCTTCAACACCTTAAACAAGTTCCACTTGTCACAGTTTGCACTACACGTATCAGTCTTTACTTACACGCTGTCAGGAGAACTGCTCTCCCGTTCCTGAACGGAGGTGGAAGGCCGCTCCCAGTGGGTTGGCGGAGGCCAAGCCCTTGCTGGGAGCGCCACTGGCCTTCATATGACGTGTTGGGGCGGTTCCTCGTCGCTTTTCATCAGGACGTAGGCTACTGGGCGCTTGACATCTGCGGGAGGAGGGGAAGGTGTTCTTCGGGGAGGGCATCCGCAAGGAGAGAGGGCGCTATTGTAGAGAGCACTGCTGTATAAGGCTCCGCCGTATAAAGCCTGCCGAAAGATGAGATTGTTGTAGTCACTCTGAAAATAAAATAGTTTTAGGTGATACAGAATTAACAAAATAGTAAAAAAACACTGTAAAAATTAAAACCACGATATCATAATATGTAAGAATACGAACATAGATTAAAAATAAATACAAAAATAAATAATCTACAATAAAAATATGGACATGACAGATATGTAGAAGCTATGTAGGTAGGTACTGCATGCGCATTTTCACCAATTAAAACTAAAGAAGAAATTCTGTTTGGTGTACATAATTTTACAAATTTAAGCATTTAATTATGTTTTACTGATATAAAATAAGGTCTTTGACACATATCTATTTATTTATTGTATTAGGCACATAAAAAGAATCAAAGCACAACAAAACACTTTAACAATCTATGGAATCCTGGCAAGCTGGGAATCTACAAAGATGTGTAGATTAAACTAAATTTAAAAATTCTATACTTTAACAATAGAGAAATTTTTTTTAATACATAATAAATTAAACTAAACTAGGTAATTAACAATGGTTATAAAGTGAAATGATAAAAAATATATCAATGAAAAATATATTAATGTATTGTCCCATACCCACAAAAGGTTGATATAAGTTTAATTGCAGAGGCTTCTAAGTTACCTGTAAATGTGCCAGCTCCGCAGCAAGCTTCCCATCATCAGACGGTATCTTCGCGAATGGGTAGAACGGGTACGGAAGCGGCGGGAATAGCGCCCGGGTAAGGTCCGGCTTGTCAGGGAGAAGGTGGTGCGGCATCGGCAGTTGTGGTACAGGGTGGGGCACGCTTGGGGTGACCAGTCTTGGGACCGGTGCCATTAGACCGCTGATCCCGAAGCCGAACTTGGGCTCCTTCTTCACGAGTGCCTTGGGCTTCCGTCGTGGTCTGTATTTGTAGTCTGGATGCTCTTTCATGTGCAGTGCTCTAGAAAAAAAAGGTTATGTAATGAGAAATATCGCGATGCAGTAAATAATCCAAGTGCTGTGTGATTGACTTCTGAGTCTTGTGAGGTGTGACCAAAAATGTATGATCTCTAGCTCCTCTGCGCTTCAAAAAGCACGCTACTAAGCCATTTAAGTCGTTTCTATTTTCAATCTTTAAATACCATCAATCCGCATGGTGCATACTTCTTATCCTAGGTGGGGCCAGTGACCCTGTAGTGTCTTCATAAATAAATGATACATATTTTGGTAAACCCAAATTATGTGTCAGAACTTTACACGAATATATGAAAGATCAGAAGAACAACATATATGTAAGCTGGAAATTTTTTTGAAGTTATAAGCAAAGTGTTGACATTTTATGATCAAATCGTACGAAGCAGAGCTTTCAACTCGGCTACTCAATTGAAAAAAATATATAGTTTCTGAATGTGAATCAGGTATGTTAGTATCGTTCATTGTTTTATTGAAACTGTTATAATACTAAGTTATGGTCCTATTATTGAGCTACATTAAATAAAGCGCTTTACAAAAGCAATGCTAACAAGCGAAACTAATAAAAGATACACTGCATGAATAAAACAGTGCAAATAAAGCGAAGTTTTATCACGTTTTAACTGCATACGCCACAACATAGCAGTATGTTTAGCTACAAAATGCCACAATGAAACGCCGCTGGGCGAAATAACATTATTATTTATGCTATAAAGCGTACAATTGTCGAGAACGGCGACCGCCCTTAAAACAACAATGTCGATTCAACAATGCACGGATTATTGCATTGTCCCTGTCACAATCGAGCACCGCGATGCGAGCATCACTATGTCTATCACAGGCCAAGCAAATTTGACTTCTAAAGTGTGCAAGCTAAGGGTGGTATCGACTTGACAATTTTGTCGTATAAGTCGGGTAGTGCCGCGGCAGCATTCGTCACAGCGTCCGATTATGCGAGCTTTGTGATGGAATCGCGCGATTGTCAGCGGGTGGATCGTAATTATCCGGGCGGTCCGGTCCGGTCCGGTCCGGTCCAGTACGGCTGGAGTGCTGAGCCGCTGTTTGTTACGCATGTGCTGTTATGCCATGATTAGGCGTATTGTTCGGTTGCCGTAGAAGATATCGGTTTACCAGATGGATGGATGAAAGATGGTATGAGAACAAATTGCAGGTTGTTTGTTTGATTAATTAGATATATGTTTTCTAATCAGCCGTAAGAGCTAGAGGTTAAAAGACATGCGCTGACCATACTACTCGCGGTGCCAGTGTAACATAGATCACATTTAACATTTATTCAAATTCTAGAGTCTGACGATCGAAAAGACTGTAAGATTCTTAAGGTATATAACCTGCCCATTGCCAATTCAACTTTTGGTTTATGTCGTTATTTTAGTTCTCCTGACGATCTTCTCCTTGGGCTGTTTTGAGTTGGCTAATAAGTACCATATTGTAAGACTATCGGTATATGTCAACACTGGTATATTGGTACTACATTATTTACGACTAGCTGTGTCTTCGTCCGCGTGGAATAAGGACTTTGGGTGATATAGTAGCCTTTCTCGATAAATGGACAATGCAATACTGAAGGAATCAAATGGGACCAGCAGTTCATGAGGTTAGGACGTTCAAACAAACAAACAAACAAACATTTCAGCTTTACTATATTAATAGTATATATTGCAAATATGACTCAAATAAGCCGCAAACACTTATTGCGTAATCATTGTAAAATTCAAAGTTAATAACGTTTTTTTTTTATCTGAGTCCGAGTTATTTATCAAGCGTTCATAACTTTCCAATCATTCTTCCCAACACTTACATAACTAGAGATACGATGTCCAAAAATCACAATAAAAAAGCCGAGTTCATCGACCGTTCGTTATCAATTCCTTCATTACTATATTTGTCGAGCAAACAGCCGAAAGCCAAAGAAAACACTATCGGTAGAAAAAACGAACGATCGCGGTTATCGGGCGTTTTTTGACGATATTTTCTTTAGTTAATCGAAAACGGTAAATAAGTCGACATAGATGATACGAGGGTGCGCTTTATGAGGCGCGTATATTGAAATTGGTGGGCAAATAAATGTGGTTATTCGGCTTTTTGTATTTTATATTAGCTATGTGATATAATATGTCTGTAGCTTTATACTGCATCATAGGAAATGGTAAATAGCAAAATAAAATGTTTGATACATTATAATAGTGAATATTGGCTAACACATACTCGTTCACCGTACGTTGAGGTACCGGCAGAGTAGAACAGTACCTTCCTCAGTACCAGGTGTCGTAAGAGGCGACTTATCCATTCGAGACAGTGGAGCTGAAATGTATAAGGTGGGGTTGGGCAGCAGCATCCCTGACGCGGAAACACGTTTTCCCAGCGCGGTAATTATGGGCGAAATTCCCCCTTGGTCGGGGAGGCCTATGTCCAGCAGTGGACTTCCAAGGGTTGTGATGATGATGATGATAACGCGTTCACTAATATAAATACTAAACAAAGGTCTGGCCATACAGTATTGTAAAGCGTCTATAATCGTATTTTTTCTTTCACTAGTGTATACAACATTTTTTAAGATTCTTTTATTTATAAGATTCTTCTTACTTAAATCGGTAAACGTTATCAAATAGAAACACGAGTAAAACCAATTTAACCGCGTTTGTAAGCCGTTAAAGGAACAGTTTTATAATACTAGTAAAGTTACAACATTTTATGGCCAGACCTTTGTTTTCTTTGTTTTTTCGGACTACTCTAACTACTAAAGACATCAATCCCAGTGCCATTTATAATATTGAATTTGTACATATCAATTAAAAATATGGCTCTTTCTTTTCTACAGCTCAGAGTCCCTACTAGTTTTTGTCTCGTTTTCCATACTAGGGTTGCCTGTGAGAGATCACTTTATGCGATAATGCAGCTGTTGTACCTACTTTGATTTGTACTTTGATTTCTTTGTTGTACTAAAATTGATTTATTGTTATTTTAAATTGCGAACTCTCGGTTAATTCCTTCACATTGCACATGAAGGAAGTGTTTAATATTTTTTAACATTCACGCGTTCACTACTTACAATAAAACCACTGTTGTAACGGTTTTTTCAACTTTTTACATTTTGTTCGACGTTGTGGTTTCACAAAAGATGTTGTTAATCTTGATAACGGTTGCCGCAAGGTAGCCGAAACATCGAACAAAAAATAAATTAAATAAACCGCGTTTAAAGCCGATATTATTGAAAGCTTTAAGTTGAATTAACCTATGAAAATTAAACATAATTTATCACAATCTTAGCTTAATTTTAAATATATTTAGGGTTTCACATTTTGTTATGGTGTTAGGTTACTTATTG
This sequence comes from Heortia vitessoides, assembly GCA_020976665.1. Taxonomy (NCBI): domain Eukaryota; kingdom Metazoa; phylum Arthropoda; class Insecta; order Lepidoptera; family Crambidae; genus Heortia; species Heortia vitessoides. The sequence continues at coordinate 1,917,065 of JACJUM010003174.1, forward strand.
AATAGCTTTACTCTCCTAAATAGGAGTCTTCTTTTCATAGGGAGTTTTAGGCGCTGATTAATTGTATTTTTTTTAGGTCGGAGATTGTGGGGGTAGCCTTTAATTAACAATCTTATATTACTTTTGTAAGAATTTGTAACAATTTTTTATAACTAAGATGTATGTATATATTTGCGTATTTGAGACAGTATATATAAAGTACAGAAAACCAATTCCATTTCAGCAATTGTTTACTCATAACGAATAAAATTCTTACGCAAAATTGTAACCATTTCTTCTCGTTTACCAATTAATCAGTCAACGATAGTGCTTTAGTTCCGTTTCAGCCGAATTGTATTAGCCAATTAATGGCAAAGTTAATGGTTGGTAGTTGAGCAGAACGGTGTCTCGAATGGATATTCTATAAAATAAGCGGTTTATTCAATTTTTATTTAATTAACAGAGTCAAAAGTAATCTCGAAAGGGCAAAAAGACATTATGATTTTTGATCTTACAGTAATATTTAGAAGATGTGCCCTGGCCATTGATTACTTAAATTTGCTTAGCCATTTAAGTCTATATTTTGTAAGCTATAAAACCTAATGTTGTTTGAGAAAAAATAACTTCGAAAAGTACATAGTGCAATTTTCTATTAAGATCTACATAAAGTGTGAGAACTTCTTCCTTTGTATGAACAATTTTTACGTTTGTTCTGTGTCTGGGTGTTAAATTTATTTGAGTGTTATATTCGTAATTTGTCTTTTGTCCGAAGTCCATAAACTTAAAATGACTTATTTCGATATCAGGTCAGTGTGTGAGATCTTATGTGAATTTATTTGTTAGTTAGCTAAGCATTAGTTGTCTATAGAAGAGGAGGCTACATCTACTACAATATATAAATGCAACTTACATTTAATTATAATTGAGATATATTATTGATATCACATTATTTATAAAAAAAATATAAATAATCGGTACTCGATTCTGAATACAACACATCAAAATAGCTAAACAAAATCTTAATCTGCAATCTGCAATTGCTATAGGTGTGAACAAAATTATTCATAAAGCTAGCGGTACATACATCCACTGTATTTCATACAAGGGTCCCTTGTTGTCGTTCAAAATAAACTCCATTGACCATGTTATAAAACATAAATAATGCTATCAGTGATATCGGTATAAAGACGAAGAGATATCGGCTTCCTGGCCCACGTGTACATCGCGATAAAGTCGATGCCGAGTCAACATTGGAGCGTCTTTGTGACCGATACTGCTCGGGATCGGGCAAACAACGGACTCGCCAATAGAGGACAATCCAGATTATCTTTCGGGGATTTTAATACTTAAATTTCTTTTTGATAACTATTTATATGACATCTTTAATAAAATTGACCTGACTCCGATATATATCACTCAGAGTACGAAGTAGCGCGTATATTTCATGATGCGTACGAGAACAAAATAATGACATCTATTCTTTGTAATTCATTATTATCAAAGAAAAAATACACTCGTATTTCTTTGTACAATATTATCCAGAACAAGATTAAATAAAAAACTTATGTGACAAACACAGACAAAGTTTGCGATGGCACTTGTATTATTTTGCAACGCAGACAGAACATACAATATCCAGAGCAAATATCGATTGAATGTCATTTAATATCAATAGTCACTACAAAGAAATATTTTTTATAAAAATGTGACTCAACTAGGGAAAAGATATCAAAGAAGGGCTAGGTCAGAAGTATCAATATTAAACAAGCGTTTTAGGCATGTCTAATGTCAGTAAAGGAAGCGAGAGAGGTATAATATGTTCTTACATATCATTGTCATTATATCAGCCATAGAAACTCCATTGTTGGAGGGCTGATAGGCTCCCCAAGATTAGGTTTTGTGCCCATAATTGCCGCGCTAAGTGGGTGTGGTGGCAATCGCAGAGCGCAACTTTGCCACGAGGATGTTACTGCCCATTCCCACCCTGTAGTACGCTACGCTCCTTCGGATGGATATACCCACATCTGTCGGTTTCGGTACCTTAGTCGCCTCTTACGACGCCTAATACAGTAGAGGTAATATTTTTACATAATATTTTCTAATATTTTAAACTAAAACGTTTTTAAGCTGAAACAAAAAGTAGTTTTATTAAGAGAGAGGGATGCTAAAATCGTAACAAGTGAAGATCCATAGTCTTTGCCTACCCCGAGGAGACACAGGCGTGGTGTATGTATGTATGTGATTCAAATACGATAGGACGAAAGAAATGACTGAGCCACCGCGCTTCAGTGTGGCAATCATAGCTAAAAATTCCCAAAATCACAATATAAAGATAAATAAAATATAAAGATTCCATATCGCCATCCGATTATACCAGTTAATTTTATAAACAGTTCAGTTTCCCTTAACTAACACACACTGAAATCTCTGAAGACAAATCAAATGTGTTAATTGTCACCCTGTTGTCACCGTAGATTACAAATAACAGTGAGGGCGCATTGAACACGCGTCGGCGCCTGCGCCGGCTTGAGTGTCAACCCTAAAGGGTAACTATTGATATCTTAATATATAGAGTTCTTTACACCTCCTTAATATTATTTATGGTAATCAATGTCACGTAATTTATATTATTTTCGAAATGAAAATGTTTATAAGATATAGGAACTATTATGTCGTGTCAAAAACGCTAAATCAAAATGTACCTCAAATTTTCAAAGGTTCATAAGAAGCCATTATTCATGTACTATTTCTATGGTTTAAGCTACATTTTATCAAAGTTAGTAGTACCTGTCTAGGTATCGTTACGCGTAACAAACAGAGAGACTCTCACATTAATAATATAAACATTAAGAACCAAACTCTTTACATTCATCTCTTAAATACCTGTCAATATGGCGAAAAGTGTATGGTATGATTGTGGTGTATGGTATTGTATGACAGGGAAGGGCAGCTGCATCCCTATCGCGATAGCTGCGCTCTGCAATGGCCAACGGCAATTATGGACAAAAAGCCTCCTTTCTTGGAGAGGCTTATTTCCAGCAGTGTACTTTCAATGGCTGGTACGGTAACGATGATAATTGCCTAGCACGGCATTTATAGGCAAAATTTACCCTTCCATGGGGAGGCCTTTGTCCAACAGTGGACTTCAATGGCTTATAAGATGAAGGGTAAATTAAAAACATGAACAATGAAATATAATGAATTTTGGTGCAAAAAAGTGCAAAAAAGTAGATTAATTCTGCAATCGTGGCAAGCAATTTAATGTTCCGTTATTAACTGCTTACATGTGAATGAAGTAAATTAATTAACGCCAATATGATGTTATATTCGGGCTTATCTCTTGACAGTGTCTTCGAAACGCTCACTAGCACCGTACGCGCTTCTAAATCTCGGGCCCGCGATTTAGCATTAATTGGGCAGCTGCAGTGGTAATAGCCGCTCTGTATGTGTCCCATCTTTTAGCGTTGGACCGTTGGCATAAGCTTATTTTTATAGCCCTGCGCGAGGCGATAACGCGCGCGCCCTAACAATGCAAGATATTATTGCGCTCAATAGAGATAATTGTCTTCGCTCGGTGCTAGGGTTAGGATTAAATTGATTTGTCGGGTCACGCCGCTTGTTTCGTTTGTGCCTGACAGTTTGGTAGCCGGTTTAGGAGTGATGGCTTTGTTTTTTTTACAAAATAAAAAATTGTAAAAACGAAGTTTGTGTAGTAAATTTGTGTGTAAACGTATATGTTAACAAATGTTTATGAATAAGTAAATTCACTGATCTCATATATTGACCTGACTGATAAATTAGTCGCTCAGGGCATTTGTGTTACAGATATCAGAAAACAGAGAAATCAAATATCTAGACATAGAAAAAATAGAAATATTCATATACAAGATAGAGAGACACTACCGAAAGCGCCTTCAGGCCGGTCTCGTCTGTACAAAAGAAAACTTATTTTCATAATATATACCTACGTATATATTATATAATATATGTAAATTATATAACAGATATGGATATCTAAAAAAAGAAATTTAATAAGGTAACAGTTTTATAGGCTATATGTAAGAAAAATTTACCACTTTTTTATGAAATCAGTATCCAAATAAATCATTACATTGTTTAATATGAACTACGAGTAATAATGGAAAATTATTAAGACATAAAACTACTCTTTTATCGGGTTTAAACGCGGTTTATTTACCTTTTTGACATTTTTTGCTCGACATTCTCAAAATCGATAAATTTTAAGCCGTTAAAAGAGCAGTTTAAATTTGAGTACGCATATATAATTAAAAATATTACAATTACATATAGTTTTACTCTGTTTAACTCAATATAGGTAATGCAACTTACAAACTCATAAAAAACTGATTTCAATAGTAACACTTGTCTTTGTGTTGTATATTGACCTTATTAATTTATTTACAGCTTCAATTGTATTTATGCTTTAGAGTATTAATAAAAATAATCAATTTTAAAACGAAGATGTTATGTTTCGTCAGAATCTTGTAATTGTAATCTTAAAATAATTATGGGCATAATCCTATTTATTTAGACCAATGTCTAGTAGTGGACCTCCAATGACTGATATGATGTCTTTTAATAATAATCTTAAATAATTACAGCCATTGGAAAGCCACTGCTGGACACAGGCCTGCCCAAAAAAGAGGGATAATTACCCAATAATTGCCCCGCTGAGCAAGCGTGTTAGCAATCGCAGAGCGCAGCGACAAGGATGCTCCTGCCCATCCCCTGTATACTATATTTGAGCTATCTTGCTTCGGGTGGATATACCCGTGCCAGTCTCACTCAGGCCTCAGTCGCTTCTTTCGACATCTGGTATTAATGGCATAAGAAGAGGTAGACCTTATATAAAAATCTACTGCATTGGTACCTCACGTTTCTACCACCAAATATCGGTGTTCCGGTTTGAAGGGTGAGAGAGGCAATGAAGTTTTTGGGTATGTGTGAAATTGTATCTTTAGTTCACAAGATTGGATCACACGCTAGTGATATCCTTGTGATGACGCGAGCGTCTATAGGTTGTGGTCATGTTTACTGTCAAGCGGACCGTATTCTTGTTTGTTGACTTCATAACAGATAAAAAATATTGTACTCTGTCGGTAACCACCCGGTAAGAGAATATTTATATTAAATAAATTTTGATCCAAAATTAATAACTAGCAAATATACTATTGAAACCAGTTTAAAAATTACAAGATCTTGCGGCATTCAAATTAGGAATGAAGAAATACAGGCTGATCTATAACAAATCAGAAAATCCTTCACAGTCCAATTGATGAAGTTCTCGAGGTATCAAAGGGTGTGACGTGACGGGAATCCGTGACGAGATGTTTGCGCAACCAAATGGCGCTCACTCAAAAGGCCCTTTCGTGGGTGCGAGGGGGTTACTCTGATTAAGACTGTTGACCGTATCGAGAGGCCGATGCACGCGTTTAACACCAGCGCTAATTTTTTATTCTTGTATTCTATTAATGTATATAAGATATGTCACTATATATATATATATATATCGTCGATGATACTTCGATACCGCGTATGTAGCTTAAGTTGATAAGGTCCATTTACCATCTTTTCTAAATGAATTTTTAATTTTATTTGCAACTGTTACTTACGCGATATCACACTATATATAGTGCTATATATTTTTTTTCAAACAAAAAGAAGTAAATGTCTAACATTAAGAGCTTATAACAAATAAACTCATAAACTATTGACCGAATAAAAAAACATTTACTACAAGGCTACGTTGTCATCAGCAAGTAACATATGATATATTCTACCTATCACGGAAACGGAAACTACACGAGTGAAACAGTGGCGGTTACATTAAAGACAACTTTTTGTTATGTATATGATATAATTGTAAGGCAGCGGTAGAGTAGAATAAAAATAATGAAATCTTAAAACATCTCATGCAATGACCTGTTTCCGTGTTAAAAACATATATTTAACACCCAGGCACAGAACAAACATGCATATTATTATATAAATATTTGTTTGGGTTGGGATCAAACCCATGACCTTTGGGGCACAGGATCGCTACCATCTGCGCCATCGGACCCGTGTATATTACCTCATTCTGTACCAGGTATTATATATAAGATGCGACTAAGGTGCCGGAACCTGTTCAGTCACGAAGCTACACTCTATGAATGTCACCATGCTAGTCCAGCGCATCAATTACTTTAAAATTCTCCCTTTCTCGGGTCGCCTGTGTACTGCAGTGGATATTGAGGACATGAGCCTCATACAAAAGGTCGTCTGCATTGGTACCTCACACACACCTATTTCTACCGCCACATAGCAGTGTTCGCATTGCCGTGTTCCGGTCTGAAGAGTGAGAGAGGCAGTGAATTTACTTGGTAAGGTGACATAATAACCTCAAGTCACAAGGTAGGCTACGCGTTAGTGATATCTTTGTGATATCAACAGTTTATTAAGGCTGCAGTGACGCTTACTAGCACGAGGACTGTATGCTTGTTTGTCGACCTGGTCTAATTAAGTAAAAAAAAATATGGCTGCTATAATGCTGATGATGATTCTTTTTTAAGGTTCACTAACAATTGTTACACGGTTACTTAATACTCGTAACTATCATTATTATAAAATCTTGCTAAATTTACAATTAATGCGAAATATTAATGCAATACTAAAAATAAAAAAAAAATACAAACTCTTTATGACAATACAAAAAGAAAATTAAAATTACACTTAAAGGTATATAACTTTATGTAAGAAAAGTAGGTGCTTGTCCTGCAGTACACATAATAATTAATCATAATTATTTATATTATTATAATTATTATATAATTATAATTATTATAATGGTGTGCTTCCATTAAAAAGCTATTTTGTCTTATGTGGTTTATGGTGAAACAAATGAATAAAGTCGCATACATTTTATACAGCCTACAATGTTGATATGTTGACGATTGGTGGGCTCGTCTACGTGTAGTCCTGCGAAATGGCATTCGCAAAGGTTTTATAGGTTTCCTAGGATATTTTCGGGGCACATAAAAGTTAATTTTTATAAAGTTATTCATAAAATTGTTATATCCATAACAATATTGGATGTTTATTGTATTGAATCAACATTATCATCATCATTTAAAACGGTGTTCGGAAAACTGCAAAACAACTCATCTGACATATTTAATTGTCACGAGTGAAAAGTCTTCGGCCAACGTTTTTTTTTATTAGACCAGGTCGACAAACAAGCATACAGTCCGCTTTATAGACGCTCGTAATAACACTACGATATCACCAGCGCATTGCCAACTTTGTAACTTAAAGATATTATGTTACATTACCAATAAATTTCACTGCATTTCTCACCCTTCAAATCAGAACACAGCAACGCGGGCAATGCTATATGGTGGTAGAAATAGTTAAAAGTGGGGTACCAGATGACCTATGTATGAGGATGTAATGGCGGCATTATGAGACTGAATCGTAGTTTCTCATGATAGTATTGAATAACCTGTAATATTCAATTGTGTGACAAATCTTATTTTGCCGCAGTGCGGTTGTAGTGCTGCGAATAGAAGCCTTGTTTGTATCCATTCTATATGCAGGTTTAAACAGTCTTTATGTATAAAAATTTCGTATCTCCGTATCTGTCCGGTATGAAAACTATTTGTTTTTACAGTTTATTATTTATTTGAAGTTATATATTATTATTAGGACAGTTTGTGTTTTAATTTATAGTCGCAAATTATTTTTCATGGTTCGTATAACGTTACATAGGTCTTCCCAAGTAATTTTTTTAGGCACATTGACATTTATACTAATTGTAATAATAAAGGCTATCTTCACATGTAAATAACAGCTGACTGCTACTGGAAAGCTACTAAAAATATATATTATTTAAAATATATATTTTCAGTAGCTTTATACATATATATATATATATATATATATGTATGTATGTACAAAAATGAATATTTAACATAAATTATTAATGTAAAAACTGACAAGATTTCGAATGTTCTAAGACACATCTTATAAAAATAAAAAATATTGCTGTGACTTTTATGTATATTTTTTTTATACAAAACTTCAAAAGACAATTCTCAAGCCGTGCTATTTTTATTTCCTAGTACCAAATACCACCATATCGGCTTTAGTATTATAAGGAACTAGTACCACCACTTGTTAGCAAACAACTATTGTTTGCTTTCCAGGGGGACGGTAGAAGGGGACGACCCCATGAGTACAGGACCCTCAGTTGGATTGTCTCTTTATCAATTCATACTAAACGTTGTTCGTGGGCTCCTTGGCGTGATGACTCTAGCTCTATTCGAAGGGGACCGATACTTGGTTCCTGGAAATAGCTACTCAGGGAAATGTTCTTCTATAATAAAGTAAGATGGCGGGAGGTATGTCACCGCAGATTTCTGAGAAACGTCAAACTTGACATTTGTTAGTATTTTAACAGCTGCATGAGTCCTAAGCTTCTGAATTTTGAGTCATGGCCCCTTTTTTACGCAATCATTACTAACTCTCATGACTGTTTGTTTCCTCGTATGGAGATTGAATGAATCGCAAAAACTAAGGTTGGCTCATTAATGAGCGGTGGAACTTTTCTCGAGTGGGACACGAGCGATGTCAAAAAAAAAATAAGTACAGAGGTGCGGTTTTAAATTTGGATCACCACCAGTAAAATTATTAATTTGTATCATTAAATTGTCATCAGCCTTAGGGACGTCTATTATGGAATGCCTAAGGCCTATGAAGGTCTCCAAAATAACTTTTTGATGATTACACAGGCCAACAAAAAAAATTATTTTAAGGGATAATAGAATTATGGAATATGATATCATTATGATTTTTCAATATTAATTTAAAAGTGATAAATTGATATTTGTAAATTAGATATACATATTAGCTCTATCTTTTAAGTAATTCCACCACAAGTCGAAAAATGTTCAAACTCATCGAAATTCCATATTTATTAAAATAAATGATTATTAAGTGATTATTGAATATATATAGGTATTCTTTATTTTTATTTAACGTTAAAACTATATATCTATCGTTTTGTTTTCCGAGTTATATAAATATGATACTTTGAAGTTCATAAAAAAAAATTGTTGTCTTTGAATAGAAAGTATTTCCAAAATTTTTGTTGCTCATTTTTTAGCAAGATGATATGATAAAGGCATAATTCATACTTTATTTAAAAATCCAGCACATATAGTTAATTAATGTCTTAATACTAGTTTTATAAGTTAAACCAATAAGATTTTATGAATGATTAAAATTAAATTATCGAATTACTTGAAAATGGGACGAAATATGCAAATTTTGGTATTTTTTTTTTGTATTGGGAAAGTATGGATTATATTGAAAATGTAAAAAGGTTTTATTTACCAAATTTGCTGTCGATCTGTGTTATTTATATGTTATGTAGAATCAAAAATACTTTAGTCGTTAAATACTTTATATACTATATTTGCCGTGAGGGGTAACTCACAGTAAGTACCAGGTGTCTTATCAGGCGACTGAGAAACCGGAACCGGTAGATATCCATCTGAAACAGCCTAGCTAAAATGCAGCAGGGCGGGGATAATCAACAGCATTTCCGTCGCGTAACTACTCTCTGCGATTGTTACCACGCCTGCCCAGCGCGGCAATTATTGGTAAAAATCCTTCTCGCGGAGGCCTATGTCCAGCAGTGGACGTTCAATAGCTGATATGATGAATTACGGTGTATAGTATATCGTAATACACCACTGAACGTTAATTAGTAATCTTATTTACGTAATTTTTAATATAGAATAATAATGAAAAATAAAAATGTTGTATAATTGCTTTCTACTAAGTAATTCTTATAAATGTATTCATTCCATATATGTCTATTATGTGCCGATAGGTACCGGCAGAGTGGCAGAATAGAATAGTACCTCCCACTGCACCAGGTGTCGTAAGAGGCGACTAAGGTACCAGAGCCGACAGATGGCGGTATGTCCATCCGAAACAGTGCAGTTCAAATGCACAGGGCGGGCCTGTGCATTTGAGAGATGGGCAGCAGCAGCCCCGTCGCTAAAGCTGCGCTCTACGATTGCCAACACGTTTGCCCAGCGCGGCAATTATGGGCAAAAAAACTCCTTTTTGGAGAGGCTTTTATCCAGCAGTGGACTTCTATGCTGGTATGATGATGGTGGTATTATAGGTTTATTTCTAAAAGCGATAGTCTGATATACAGTTGTTATTATGATAATTAGGAATTGTGCGCGCGTACACTTGTAAATCCCATGCAATTGTTAATTAATCCGATTCAAATATCAATAAACCAACTTACACGGACCCACTGTAACTGTATAAATAAATGGGCAAATACAAAAAAAGAGAATAATATTTAATTACAATAAATCAATAAATATATAAGCACTGTCAATTTAATCTCATACAGAAATAAAGAGGCACACATTTTGTATTTGAATTTTGATTGTGATTGATCGATCGATCGTGTAGTCACTTTTTCTCGCGTCCTGGGTGTACTCTCTACTCTCACAATGTTATGGGATCAAAATAAACATTTACTTTTACCCTCACATATATAGCTGTAGATAATTCACGGGCATGGACCAGCCGTGTATACCCAGCCAGCCACAAAAAGTCGACATACCTCCCCACGATATGAGGATTTTTGCCCATAATTGCCGTGCTGGGCATGCGTTGTGGCAATCGCACCCTAAAATCGCAGCTCAACTGCGATGTTTCGGATGTATATACCGCCGCGTATATATCTGTCGTTTCCAGTACCTTAGTCCCCTCTTACGACACCTTTTAGAGAGGGAAGTACTATTCTACTCAGCCGATACCGCATAGTAAAGTGGCAATTAGTGGTACAACTCAATTTCCGAAGAGTATCATAGTTTAATAGCTATTAAATACTCAAATTTAGTTACTATTGGTTATTTTCATATATCTTATATAGAATTTTAGACGTATAGTCATGTCGTTTTATATTATTACTATATATTTTGACATTAGCCTTTAATTAGTAAGTATAATACTAGCATCCGCCGCAATGTTTGCCCGGCCCCCGGCGAACAAGGGTGTAAACCCAGAAATTAAACTTTTTTTTCTCACACTGATAACGGCCCAGGTGCGCGCGCTCTTTGTCCTTTATTTGATCAAAGACGTAGAATTAATGGGATGCTGTGTTAATTTAAATAGGCCCCGTGTATGTTTGTCTGCGGTAGGTTGATAAAATGTCTATTTGTTTGGTTTACAACGCGAAGACATTGTAAAGAGATTAATTAGCTCTAGACCCAAAGACATCAGTCTAAACTAAAAAGCGTGTATTCATGAAACGCTGCAAAAAAGTAAAATGATACAATACTATCTATTTGCATAATACATTTGTCTTATTTCTACTTGAGTCATCACCATCATCAAGATGATACAATACATTGATCTATTTGCATTATACATTGTCTTATTTTCACTTGAGTAAGTAGAATTTACTTTGTATTTTCTTTAATCCTCATGTGATTTCCTTGCTTTTTCCACATATATTAATCTCTTTCTCACAAGCAACTGATAAATGTAGACAAAACCAGATCTGCTTTAAGAATCTCTTCAATTTTGAACTGCTTATGTCCTTCAAATACTATTTCTACCAACTGTTTCATTCACATTAAAAATTATATTTACTTGACAAAAACTTTTCTAGCTTTTAGGTGGGACTCGAACCTGCATCTTTCCCTTTCCGTAAGGCTGTAGTATCATTGTGTTACTTAGAGGATACGTGGTTTCCTAATGTTCTTTGTTTGCTGAGAAGTTCAGCGTTGTTTCCTTTTTTAGAAGTAATATTTTTGTATGTTTCATTTAATTTGGTAATTCTATTTCGACATAAAGTTACACATACCTACTGGCAGGCCAGATCAGATAGTACAAGTTTGGATAAATTATTTAATTATTACTAAATGCTTGAAAATAGCTATCCTGATTTATTAAATAAATAAATATACATTAATAAATTTCACAACAAAACATACATCGACCTGATTCTTTAAAAAGTCGCTTAAAGTACTTGAGTAACGGATATAAGACAACAGAGGAATCACAAATATACTACTTCAATACATATATTTAATACCCAGATACAGAACAAACATATATATCATCATATAAATATTTTTCCTGGGTAGAGATCGAACCCACGACCTTTGGCGCACAAGACAGGGTCGCTACCATCTGCGCCATCGGGAACGTTGAATTAAAAATCACTTGATGAGTTAAATCATAGTTAAAACTGATGATCATTCGTTCATACTTAATATATCGACTCAACAAGCGTAATAGACATCCAATCAGGAAATAACTACAAAAAAAATTTTAAGTACTACGCAATTAGTATTAATTCTAGTTGTACCTCCCCATGCACCAGGTGTCGTAAGAGGCGACTGAGCTATCAGAAACGACAGTTGGTGGTATATCCGGTCAAAACAGCGTAGATCATTTTTTATTTTTTTACATTATCTTTGGACTTATTTAAAAATGCTTGATATACATGCGATTTATTGTTTGATACAATCAATACACATTTTTGCAATATCTCTATTTATTAATTTATTTAAATATTTATCTTAAGATGAGTCTAAACTCTTTTATACAAAGTCCATATAACTCAAAATTTACAATGTAAAGCTAAAGTTAAGGTTATTTTTTGTTAAATGCAGAGCTATATTGTTTAAAGTAGGTATCGGTTAAGAACAAGGAAATCATTGATCATTACTATCTACCAAATTTTTATTATATTATTAACAAAGTAGAAAAATATTACAGTGAAAGCCGTTTATAATTTATTAAAGTATTTATGTTTATTTATAACATGTTGTCTCTAATTATAGCACTAAAGTGACTCCAGTATACCTACAAATATGACTTCATCCGTCAATATTCCTTTCGAAAAAATTTTAAATTAACTTTTATAATTTTTTTTATAGATAATAATAATAAATAATTGAAAAACTAAATTTCCTTTTTTTTCGTAACCAACCACAAAATAAAGAGTTATTTAGGTAAATACGTAAGCACTTTGGATCGGAAATTGGGCCAGTAATCTGACTGTAATGTTTATTACAAAATGTGATTGCAATTAGAAAAATGTGTAATGTATATTTTGTTCTTGGTACAAACCTTAACCTCTTCGCTTCATCAATGAACGGCCTCTTTTCCATTTCTGTAAGCAGCTTCCACTCGGCTCCTAATCTTTTAGAGATTTCTGAGTTGTGCATTTTTGGATTGTCTTGTGCCATCTTCCTCCTTTGGCCCCTCGACCAGACCATAAACGCGTTCATCGGTCTCTTGATGTGCTCGTTGGGTTGCTTCAGTGACATTTTGAAATTGGAATTCGGAACGATTTTCGAAATTCCTAACTTTTTCTTCTTTTTATTCTTAGAACCACATATTTCGAAACGATTTAACAACTTGTAACATTTCTTATGTTATTAAAGAAAATCGACAACAACTTTGCTTGGGTTTTATATACAATTATTAATTTTAAAATATTAATAGCGAATAGACGTTACAATTGGAACATTGGAATATCGCGACTGGCGGATTCCCGCGCGTGAAAAGCTCCCGAAAGCTCAATGCAGCGCTTTTCTCGGCAGTGTCATGTGTAACGGCGAGTTAGTATTCCCCCGTAGTTTCCCCCCCTCTAGACTAGACGGCCAATCGGCGAGCGCCGTGGGCGGCCGCTGGCCCGCGATTGGCTGGCTCGCCGATTGTCTCTGTGCGGGCAACAGGTAGCCAAGACTCGGTGTTTGCATGTCTATTAGCGAGATTAAATTTCTTTTTAAAACCACAATCTTGGCTGCGAGAATCGAGACTCGATTTGCGGCACCGATTCGTTTCTTTTTTCGAAATGCGGAATGAGGACCGCATTTGATTTAGGAATGAAGTTTGATGGATTTTTAAGATTAATAAATAAATATATTTTTTTTGCTTATTTATTTTGTTGCTGAAGAAATTAAATAGTACACTGCATTTGTTTTTCGCTTAAAAAAATAATAACAGAATACATTTTTTTTATTTCTAAATCAGCAAAGGTTTGCTGAATTGAAATAAAGATTTTTGATTATTTGGTTTATTTTTATTTTAACATTTCTTAAGGAGAACTCGTTAAAAAACGAACTTATTACAATTCCAAACATAGAAATTAAGCCTCCATATATTAAATGATCAGTAAGAGAAGTGACGACGAGCAGCGATCAATTAGGGCCGCACACCGCGTCATTTGCATAAGTGTGTCCCGGACGGACAATGGCCTCTAATAGGCCTCCATTCATCCGAGGCCCACAATATGCCACTTTGGCTTTCCAGCTTGAGTGTTTATTTACCTAATTATATGACCTATAATTATTTACTGGCGTTAATTTTTTAGAAATATTAATATTCCGGAGGTATTTTTAAAATTTATGGTTTTATAACAGTTTCCATTCACTAGCCATGATGAAAAATACTTTTTTTTTTAATAAAATGCGGTTTATTTGAAATTTGTATTTTATGTGCGATGTTTTGGTAACACATACTTATGTTACGCGGTACTTTTGATTCACTGTCTATAAAGGAGAAGCTATAGGTAGGGTAGGTATAAAAGGAGGAGCTGACTGACTGACATCAACGCAGGATCTAGACTATAAGGGGGGGGAGACCTTAAAAATTTTAGACAGGGGTATAATTACATTATAATGTAGCACTAAGAAATTATTTTTTAAAGTTCTCCGCCTAAAAAGGGTGTGCATAGTTAGTATGAAGCTTTACTGTTTTTAAAGTTCTTCGCATAAAATTTAGTGTAAAGGTTCTTCATTAAAAGAAAGGTTATGAAACACGTGTATTTTTTTAAACATCCCTTAAGTAGGTAAAACGGGGATGTAAAGTTAATATAAAACTTCGACAACTTAACGCAGGTGAAACCGCGGGGCGCTGCTAGTAATTTTATATGAAAGCAAATTATTGTCACGTGAACTAAATCTAAAAAATAATCTAAGGAAAATTAATGTTGAATTTTGAGTAGCGGACTTCCTTTATAAATAATCCTAAGTATTACAAAATATGCTATAATTAAATAATAAAATTATGTATACTGGTTGACGGGATAACGATTCATTAGAGTTCCTATGTTCGCGACAAAAGGGTTCGACCCAGGAAAAATATATAGGTATATGATGAAAATTGTGATTCCTTGTTGTCTGATACCCATAACACATGTGCTGATGTTGACACAAGTGAGATGTTGTGATTTAATAAATAATTTATTTTCGCAGGTGTTTCCACTCAGTATGAAAATATTTCCAGTGGAAACTGTACTTTTTTATGCATTTTGTATTGATATTTCAAAATATTGTATATTTCCGAATATCATCAAATCAGCCATAAAAAGCCCACTGCTAGACTTAGTTGGGATCCCCAAGATAGAGGTATTTGTGCCTATGAATGCCGCACTGGGCTGGCGTGGTGGAAATCGCAGACTTTGTAGTATTTAAACTGCGCTGTTTCGGATGGATACCGCTATCTGTCGGTCCTGTACCTCCGTTGCCTCTTACGATACTTGAAACAGAGGTACTATTCTACTCCGCCGGTATCCCACGGTCCTCCGAAATAAAATAAAGAAAAAATGTTATAACATAAATAAAAGTGTCAAATAAATAAAACTTCTAATCAATCAATTACACATAATTGATCATCATACCAAGATCACCAAGACTTCACTACCTTCTGAACATAAGCCTTCCAAATCTATTGACGTCAGGTTTCGACCAATAATAGCCAATTGCATTCGAGGTAGTCGATAAATACGCATGGTATATATATTTTCTCTCTGTGGAGAGGTACAATTCAACTTTGCCGGGTAACCATTATTTAATTTTCTCGTATTCGCTTTCGCGACGGTGATGCTGCTGTGGAGGTTTATGTCCAACAGTGGACTTCCAATGGCTGATATGACAATGATATTTATATATATATATAGGAGTTGAGTCCAATAGACTGCTTGATTTCCTGTAATCCTAAGACATGATCCATTAGAAGCCATTAACAGCTAGTTGTATCAGGCTGGTTGGCCGTCGCATATGACATAGACTAATTGATTGTTAATCACTTACTTTATAACCGATTGTTGTATATTGTAAAAGTAGTAAAAAGAGTTCTAGTTCATATTATGCTTTCTAACGCAAAAAGGAGAACCAAAACGCTGTGGAGAAGTATTTCAGACATTGTATTGGATATGTTATGGACCAAGCGATCAATGCGGACATTATTAATAATGCCCGGTCATTATGAATAATGTCTAGCTCGATCGGGCTAAGTTATTTATATAAAATAACTTCATTATTTTCCACATTGTACGGTCATTATTATATTGCTACTTGACAATTCAATATAACAAATCAGAATTTTACCTATTTATTAGAAAAAATAACATTAAACCTGAGCAATATTTCACATTGGCTGTGTTCGCATTGCTGCGTTCCAGTCTAAAGGGTGATACAGGATAATTTACTGGGTGATGTGGCATAATATTCTCAAGTCACAAGGTTGGCAACGCGTTAGTGATATCCTTGTGATATTACGAGCGTCTATAGGCTGCAATGACGCTTACGTATCTATCGGACTTTATGCTTGTTTGTCGACCTAGTCTAATACAAAAAACAGAAATGTAATATTTTACTCTGTGCACCTTGTGCTGGTAATGGTATCTTGAGTCGTTCAAATATCATAAGTTGAAATAAAAGGAATGTCTCAGCGTGCTTGGATTACGATTAGTAAATGTGACGTTGAGTGATCACCACCGTCATCATAGTCAACCTGTCACTGCTGGACATAGGCCTCTTCTAAAAGAAGGAATTTTACCATAATTGCCGCGCTGGGTAAGCGTGGTGGCGATCGCGTTGAAATTGACCCAAATTTGCTGTTTTGAGAGAAAGCCTATCTAGAGTCTGTCGAGAGAGAATCAAATGAGTTTACGTGAAATATGATATTTAATTTGGGAAATGCGGTATACCTATGCATAACAGTGTACCTAAAATGCACAGGACGGGGATAGGCAGCAGGATCCTCGTTGCATTATGCTTTGCGGTTACCAACACGCTTGCCCAGCGCGGCAGGAGTGTCCAAAATTCCCCTTTTCTTGGAGAGGCATCTTTCTAGCAGTGGAATTCCAACGGTAAAGTGATGATGATGAGAAAGTATATCCTAATCAATGTGGCTATCAATCATTTTGAAAAAAAAGGTGACCGTGCATTTTTCTTACGAGTATCTAAACTACTTGTCTATTAAAACTTGTTTGAGGTAATTCGGTAAAGGAGTCGCACCAAACAGGCGGGAGGGGTCCGTTATAATCCCAATTCATGGGCCATTAGCGGCCATTCATGGAATGGTAGGCGGTCACAGTGCGAGACGTGTGTTAATTCATCGCTCGTAAATCACTTTAGACCTGTTCTCATCGACTTTATATAGTTTTAGATCCAAACTAAGATTTAACGTTGTCCTCTTGTTTCATTGTAGAAGGATTGTTATTGGCAATTGTAAAATGTACACGAGTTTTCGTGTTCAGATTATTGGACAAAAAAAATACGTAAAATCACCGCTAAAGTAAGTATAGACTATTAATTCATCATCATTATTATAGCAAACGGAGACCACTGCTAGACATAGATCTCCCCAAACAGGTTATGGAACTTACTCGGTGGGCAGACGTGGTGGCAATTGCAGAATGTGGCTTTGAAAATGCTGCTGACTACTTTCGGTATAATATACTATATACATATATAATAAACCGTCATCTGAAGTCCCGGTACCTCCGCCCTTATATTCTTCTTTAACATTTGTTTTTTATCCAAACCCTTATTCTAATTACACACCGGATGTTTGGTCTGGTCATCCTTGAGAAGCGAGGTAATCAAATCTGTTGGTTTGACTGTTGGTCTAAACATTTATACAACTGTAAAGTGATCATCTCAAATGACAATACTAAGAGATAGTAGTTAAAAATCCGTTAAAATATTTTTTTTTGTATTACATTTACATAATAAAAATGCTTTTTATTGCTTTAAAACGATGTTTATTTAATATTTTTTTCGATGTTTTAGTTTCCTTGTGGCAACTGTTTTCAAGATTGACCGTTAAAACAGGGTTTATTAAGATTAGAGAAAGCTTGAATGTTAGAAATTATTATATAATTATATTTTATATAAAACTAGCAGACTCAACAGATGCTAAACAAGACATAAACTATAGATATCTCCAGTTAGATCAAATTGTACACAATAAGAAAAAAACAATAAAAATGGTTTTTTGAAGTTCATCCCGGACAAATAACGTAATTTTTATACATAAAGAAGATCTCCTTGAAGTTTTTTAGTAATATAATAACACCTCTAGATACATAATACTAGAGATGTAAGGTTGATAGGTTTTTTAAATGAGACAGAAGCAGCATCATTTACATCACAAAAATCGTCAAAAATCTAACTTGTATCAAAATATGTATCTTTATCACGTTTAAATCGTCAAAGAAACAAAAAAATCTACGGTAGATTAGACCGATAAATTTTTGATCTCATCTTTTACTAGTGTTGACTTAAATCTTTAAGTATAGATTTGCTAATTACGATTATACACAAATGGCCGATGACCTTGACAACCATTCTCATAAGAGTCATTCAATAAAATATGTTACTGACTGACCAACTATTATACTAGTCTGCCAGCACCAGGTCTTCTAACTTAGTGTTTAGCAGGTTGAAGAAGAGAGCCACCAGAAAAGAACCTGCAATAAAAACTGATGGTTAAATGGGTTCCAATAACACCCATACCGGCGTCGGCGTTAACAAACCGTTATCTTAATAGTAGATATTAGAGAACATCAATTTCAAGCAGTTTTATCATTAATATAATAATCCTTTAAGCAGTAAGAAAACAGAAATAAATTTATCTTTTACGCAATTCATGAATTTATTTAAAGGCATATTTGTAATCTTACTTAGAATTTTATTATAAATTCCTACACTATATTGCCACCGAACGAATTGCTTACTTTTTGGAGCCTAGCAACGGGCACTGCTCGCTTTTACTTATTTCTAATATTAGTATTGTGTCACTATGATGCGACTGAGGTACCGGAACTGATAAATGGAGGTATACCCATACGATATAGTGCAGCTCAAATGTACAGGGTGGGGATGGGCAGCAGCATTCCTATCGTGAAAGCTGCGCTCTGCGATTGCCAACACGCTCTTTTTTGGGAGGCCTTTGTCCAGTAGTGGCCTTACAATGGCTGAAATGATGATGATTACATTATGTTAATTTTAGGGTGCCATTAGGCCTGTGACTGATAAATTTCTTTATATATGTATAGACTTAATATGCATCGCGGTAAGTTGCTGTCCAGTAAACAGCACGGTTACTTCAGGTCCTAAGACTTCATAAAAGGTTCTTTTTTCTGCCTGTTGGGCTACTCTAATATCAATTTTCAAATGGCCGAATGCTCTCGCGCGTCCTTGCGATACCAGAGCGGGCGCCGAGGAGGGAATGAGGCCTACACCAGGTAATCTCATACAAACGTCGTGTGCATTGGTACCTCACCCTCACTTACTTCTACCACCAAATAGAAGAGTTCGCATTACTGTATTTCGGTTTAGGGTGACACAGTCAGTGAAATTACCAGGTATTTTGACATATTATCTTCAAGTCATAAGGTTGGCAACGCGCTAGTGATATCCCAGATGTTTACTATCAAGTTGTATGCTTGTTTGACGACCACGTCTAATAAAAAAAATAATAATAATGGAGTGCGCACAAACAAAGTAGCAGGAGCAAAGAAAGCTAAGTGTCGTTTATTAGTATTTCCCCTCGCCGAGATCTTCAGGTTATATGCGGAACTTCGCGACCGTGATATTGCTGTGTATCCCCATCATTATTATCATGTCTACCGTAGGACATTTCGATAGACCCAGTTCTATGCGGCCTGCAGTTTTAGTCAGATCATCTATTCCCGCGTTTACACAAGTAAACTGCACCGCTTTAGATGCTCATGAAGACAGTGTTGGACGTAGGTCCCGAAGAAAGAAGCTGGTATTTTCCTGTACTGCGCTGACGTGGCTTTCATTTGAGCTTCGCTGTTTCGGGTGGATATACTGCCATCTATCGGTTCCAGTATCTTAGTTAACCCTTGTATATGGGGAGATACTGTTCTACTCCGGCACCCCACAACTTATTTATTTTAGGTACAATCATAATCATCATTATATTCGTACAACGTCCACTGCTGGACATAGGCCTCTCATAAAGTGGGGACACTTAATTGCCGCGCAGGCGTGAATGTAATCGCAGTTTGTACTTTTTCCGTCAGGAATACTATTGACCATCTCCTTCCATTTAATTTTAAACTACACTGTTTCGAATGGAATACCGCCATCTGTCGGTTCACCTTAGTCGCCTCTTACGACAGCTGGTACAGGGGGAGGTACTATTCCAGTCTGCCGGTACCTCAAGGCTGAACGTACAATAGTATTGATTATATTATCTACTACCTGTGCCGGCGACTTCGTCCGTATAGAACAGTGACATTGGGCAGCATGGGAAAAATTCCTACTTACATTATTTTTGCGTATCCTTTAACCGTATACCCAGCGCACCCAACAAATGCTCTCAAAACGTATATTAATTGTCTGTTTTTGCTTAATTTTCCACTCTGTTTCCATTTGTCATAGTGGAATGTTATATAGCCTAAGTTTTTCCTTATTATATCTGCTATCTGCCAGTGAAAGTCCCATCAATATCGGTCCAGCCTTTTCAGAGATTACCTCAAACAAACAGACAGACAGACAAAAATAAAAAAATACATTTTGTTTTTTGTACCTTGTATACATTGAGTAAAAAGCGGTTATATTAACTTCACAAACAGGCACTCTAATATTATTTATATGTAATAATGTATTGATTATGAAGTACTTAGTTTGGTTGTATATACATATAATATGTATCAATTGAAAGTCTATTAAATGGCTGACATGGCCCAGGGTGGCGTAATTTGAATATATACCGTGTTACAGTTTGCCAATCCGCTCCAAGCGACCGTGAAATTGAACATAGGGACCCAAAAGTACGTAGATACAGATGGTCTAATAAAGACAATATTAATTGTGCTCATTCTCAATTCAGTAAGCAGTGGTGATTCTAGCCGAAGCTGGATTGGGTGAGTGCACCGTAGACGTTGAATACTCACCCTTAGATACTTTTCTTGAAGCCACAAAGTACTTTGTGATTTGTTTCTGTGAAGATAAACTCAGACGACATCTCATAGAGTCACCTAACTTCGAGATAAATATCCTAAAGCACTTTTGTTGCGGATATCAAGAAATGAATGTAATTCATCCGTTTCAAATGTAATACTTAAATACATTTAATTAAAATCCATCAACAGACACAAAACAAATATCATCATACAAATATTTGTCCGGGTGGGGATCGAACCCAATGGCGCACAATATAGTATCACTACCATTTTGTGAAGTTGTTTATTTAGTTTATTTATTTTTCGGACGAAAATTTGTTGGCCTGCTGTGACGAATGGGGAACAGGAGCCGCCACCAGGGGAAAGAGCGAGGTTGCTTATTTATGAGCGACCCTGTGCCCGTTACTAACCAGCAGCGACCAAGCGACTACCTACAGTCTCCCCTGGAAGGCTCGCGGGATCTGAGCGGGAAATATATATATAGTGTAATCACTGGCCGGTTTTGAATATTACAAGGATAATAATATTTCATTACACTTAATTTGTAATATTTCTTCTATACATGCGAAATTGATGCCTTTACATCTAGAATCTGAACGGGTTCTATTAAATGGGCCATCTGTGTTTATTTTGTGTCGAGGCGACCTCGCTCACCTGACTGACGGACACGGTACACTCGACGACAGCGCGCGTTACACGCTTCTGGGTTATTGTCATCATCATCATATCAGCAGTTAGACTTTCACTGCTGTACATATGCCTCACTAAATGATTTCTAATAAGACCAACTGTATGCGGCCTGCTACCTGCGCGATCCTACGGTTTTAGTCCGATTGGCTGTCTACCTTATGGGTGGAAGCCATATGCTACGCTTGCCGGCACGTGATCTTCACTTCATCGATTCTGCGCGCTAAGTACGTGGTCTCCATTCAGAACTCCATCGGTTCTCCGCGCTAAGTACGTAGTCT
>JACJUM010003174.1:1948353-1995280 GCA_020976665.1 Heortia vitessoides
CAACTGTTACCTAATTTGAACTGAGAGACAGGTTAAAAAGTTCAATACAATTTTTAGCTTTAGAGCTGCTACCGACCTCTAGTGGTTTTATTCTGAAACATTAACGTCAATTACTCACCGCCATCTCCACTGCCATGCGTACAACATTATTCAACGTGATACACTACGATAGCAAGCAAAGCAATAGGGGAATATAATATTTTTAAGGGGAAGGGGAAGTTTGTAGTGTGGAATAGCAAAGATAGATGGCATTGTTCCAAATTTAGTGTCTAAATAGAAATTATTCCGTGTGTAAAAATAATGTTTCTGGTAAAGAAGATAAGGAAGCAATAATTGTTTTTATTGGAACCGGAATGTAATAAAAAAAATGTCTCCTACATGAACTAAGACGCAGTAGTCAGCGATATACGTAAAAATATAATTTAAAGACAAATTAAAAAATAAAGACGAACTTTTAAGTTTATGCATTGGTTCTAAACTGAGAGTGGTCATTAATTGTTTGTGTGATTATTAAATGGAAAATGGCTACTGATCAGCGGTACTTAATAATGAAAGAAAGATTTTACTTAGAATTGCGTACATACTAAAAGAGAATCGGCTTCTACAACGAATCGAGTGTTTATTGTTGATTTACGTTACATACAATTGTTGGAAGAAATAAGTACAGCGAAAACGTTATACAAGAAAACTCCGCGCGCTTATTGGTTGCTGAAACATTACGACGTAATTACTGTTGGACAAACCCGTAAGTCGATCTTCCCTGTAAATGCTCCAAACGCTGATATCAAATACTATAATATAATTTGTTTCAAGTGTTTCAAAGACAATGTTCCGAATCAACCTTCCCTCCAATCACCTTCGTCCGTACTTAAATGCTGTTTTCTCAGGAGAGACCATGGGTGCTCATTCGTGTAGAGCATGCAACAGTCCTATACATACTATTTGTGCTGCCTCAGAAACAAACGCACCAGAAGGCCATGGGTCTAAAGTGATTTGCTCTTTATGCATGAAAACCGCATTAACTTTAGAGAATTACAACAGTTCAAAGAATAATTTTGAAGAACAAGCCAAGAAAATGCTCCAAACTTCAGGCAGAAATTCCTCCTGTAATACCCGGTACCACGGTTAAGATTCCTGTTCCAGAAGTCAACAGAGGTCGTGGTGACGACCGTAATATACTTGCAAGCGTCTTGAAAAAGACAGAACATGAACTTTATCAACTTGGCACACAGCAAGGTATCCAAAGTACACTGTTTTCTAGACAACAATTCACTGTTTGTCAACATAAATTAATTAGCGTGGGAGATATCTAAGCTAATCAGGATGCAACAGTGCGTTCAGTTGCTAATTTGCAATCGATTGGAACCGGTCCGGGATTTTTTAAGCAAAGTAAACTGTGAAACCAAAAAATGTTCATGCTTTAAGAATAAGTTTGCTGTGTACTTCAAAGTGTCACAATAGTTCTTATTGTAAGAATAAGTAACTGCTTTTAATATGACAGGCCTCATGGCGCAGATGGTAGTGATCCTATCTTGTGCACCAGGGGTCGTGGGTTCGATTCCCATCCAGAGCAAATATTTAAATGATTATATTTCTGTTTGTTGTCTGGGTGTTAAATATATGTATTTAAGTAGTATATTTGTGATTCTTCTGTTGTCTGGCATTGGTAACACAAGTGCTTTATGCGACTTACCACGGGGTCAGGTCAATGTATGAGATGTTGTGTGTATTTATTATTATTATCATTATTAATATACTTACTTACAGGAAGATCTTTTATTATTAAACAAATTTATTAAAAAAACAAGAACTTGATCGTTATAGTTGTATTTTACAAGTAGAGTTAGGTGCACAAGAACATAGCAATGTACAATTTGACATTTTAGATTTGATATGTGGCTATTTTGATCGTTTTAAATACCAACCTTAAGTTTTGATTCTATTGAGGTACAGTCAAGTGCAAGTAGACTTTTACACTTGCCATTATATATTGCCCTCATAATGTCAAAATCTAAAGCTCTACGCGCTAAATACCTGATATTTCTTACACTTTACTGCACAATTTTAGTACCTAACCAATTCCAGTACCTTGTGAAACCTCTTTATAAGAGTTTTATATTATTTAGGGCAATGTTTGTGTTGAAGTTTGATAATTATAATTTTGATATTGATTTTAAACGGAATTTAAACAAACTGAACTTTATCCCAGGTATTTTTTAATAATATGTTATTACTTTCATAGCGTAGCACATAGATTTTGTGTCGATTACTGCACATACGAGTATGAAGACTTACTTACTGTTATTAAGTACCTATAAGTAGGTAGTAACTGTATTGTAATTTTAATATTACTCTATTTTAGTTTGTTCAAAAATGTTACCTAACATTTATTTTCCTTTCACATTATAATTATGTTACCCACAGTTTATTAAAAGTATAATAAAAGTATAATAAAAGCTTATTTTAAATAAAAACTGTTGGTTTTTTTTCATCATGATCAAATTTCCATAATCATGTGGTAAGAAATGAACAGGACGACTTTCTGCAGCAATTTTTTAGTACGATTAAGTGCATTTAGGCCTTTACACTTGCCATTGGATTTTGTCCTAATATCGCCGAAGATAAAATAGGTGGAAATGTCAGAATGTAAAGCTCTATGTACGTTTCAAATGTTTATCCGAAGGGAACTGCTATGTAAGAAACGCTGTCTACGCAAAAAAAAAATCACGTTACATACATTACTTATGCGTCAACCGGCATTCTATTCAATGCCTTTTATTTATTTATTATTTTTTATTTATTTTATTTATTTAACTTTATTGCACAGAATGTTACAAAATGTACAAATGGCGGACTTAATGCCAGATGGCATTATCTCCCAGTCAACCATAACACAAATATATACATATATATATATAGTGGTCCAGGCAATATATATACAATAAAGATAAACGTGGCATACATATTTGTATAAATAAACGCAATAAATGCATATGATATAAATATATATATATATATATATATATATATATATATATATATATATATATATATATATATATATATATAAAATAACGTACATCAGAAATAGGGTTATAAAGTTAGAGAATTATGCCTAGTATTTCATACATTTCCTAGGTAAAGTATAAAATAGTTTGAACACTCATTACTGGACGACCCCAGCATTCTATACAATACCTAGGAAATTTAAAGAACGCCTACATTATACACATTACCTATAACATATATATTTACACTTTACATAAAGAATAGTACATAGATATAAAATTTATTAGTATTCCCCGCATAGTTTATATCTGAATGTCATATTTTTTTAGGTGATAAAGAATATTTATATATTGGAAGCTTTTTTAAACATCTTATTTATCCTAACTTCGGAAAAAAAAATTCAAAAGCCAAAAATTATTAGGTCGTCATGTCATCAGGAGAAAGCAGCCGTTATACGGCGCGATGCAAATTCATTTTAATTTTTAATTTAGGAATGAATAATCGTGTCAATAATATTTTAAATTAGCTTAATATCGTTCATGCTAAATATCATTGTTCTTCGGACATTTTTAACAATGGGTACTCACACAGACTTGGCAATCAATGGCACAATCAAGTACTAACGTAAAAAACAAGTAACAGTGTCTTATTTACATTTTTAGGTAAGGCAATCTCCTTCATAAGTATAATTTAATATTAATTGTGATATATTTTTTAATATTAATTTTGAAATATTCAAAATATTTAGGTTGGTTTTATTTTATATATTACATTATTCGTAACTTTTATTTTTTAAGAGATGTTAACTTATGAAGTAAATGAAAGCAATAGTTTCACAAACTTACTAAAATAATTAATTTAGGTATCAAAAAGTCGTCAGAATAACATCTGACATTTGGTCAATCGAGCTGTTGCTAAACGTAGCATCGTTGTGTGTACTTTTTTAACAATAGACAATCTAGAAGTAAACAATAGATGTAAGCCAAGCCCGCGATCATTCCTAGATCACGGTTAGCATGAATAGAGCTATTGGACAGCGGGCCGCTCCTGGCCATTCGGAGGCACAATGCGGCCGGTTGTCTATGGGCGGTTGATAAATGACGGCGGGCAGCCGTAGGTGTAACGTTGATGCGAATCAATACCAAGAAACATCATTTATCTATACTAATAAATCTTTTTTTGTTTATTTCTAACATAATACATATTCTATAATCTGCCAAACTGCTCGTCTTTTATCATGGTAGCCTTAAAAACGTCCACTGCTAAAACATAGCGTGGCAATCGCAAAGCGTGGCTTAACGTTGGATATGTTGTTGCCCATCCCCGCCCTGTTGCATTAGAGCTACTCTATTTCGGGAGGATAATTGGTTCAGGTACCTGAGTCTCCACTTACGACACCTGGTACAAGGAGATGTAGGTACTATTTTATTAGAATGACAGCTGTCAAACTAAAGTTTTTTAATTACTGTAATGTCCTTGCTTAGTTTTAGTTTTAGGTTGATTGATTTATGTATTTATTGATTTAATTAAAAATATATATTAATAACAAGTTATGATGCCAAATGCCATAATACAATTATAAGTAACTCGTTGACGCCGCCACATAGATATCTGTCATTCTAATTAAGCTATATTTTTATAGGCACAGGGGGAAGTAATATCCTACTCTGCCAGTCCTCACGGCTCTCAACTTTCATCATCATCATCATTATCACATGCAGCTGTAAAACATCCGTTACTTGGCCTAGGAGTCTATCCGGATCTAATACTTACTGTATCTTATTTTTACTTACTGTCCTGCACTAATCTATCAAGTTGAAAGTGTATCAAATAGAACTATTTTGCGGACGTTACACAGTTCCCAAGCTGACGGTACCGGCTCATCTTTTAATAGACCGGTGCGCAGGCGCGCCTCATACAAAACATACAGCAGTATCATTTGACAATTTGTGAGCAATCAGGGCATTGTCGCCGCGCTTTATTCACCAGCGAATAATACATGGAAAATTGACATCCCAATTGTTGTCCGACCATTGTTGCCCTAATGACAGCATTCAGGTTTAGTCCGAGTTGAAACTGGTCATCAGTGCATGCCAGGACGCCACTCCGGCGACTTTTAACCTAGAACTTTAATGAATCTAGTGTTTAACCAAGTTTCTTGTGCCAAATTTACAAATAAAGACCTTATAGTAACAGTGAATAAAGTACACGTTGATTTGTAAGAAACAGAAGCGGTGTTGGAAAGTTTTAATGAGAGAAAACTAGAACCAATGGCGTATATGGAAACATCGGCATCAGCGAAGCCGCCACCGAAATTTGCAAAACACTCCAACCCATTCCATATAAAGAGACCGATGAACGCGTTCATGGTCTGGTCAAGACTGCAGAGGAAGAAGATCTCAATGATGAACCCGAAACTGCACAACTCGGAGATATCAAAGAGGTTAGGACTTGAGTGGAAGAGCCTGAACGAGTCAGAGAAGAGGCCGTTCATTGATGAAGCGAAGAGGTTAAGGATAAAGCACATGCAGGACTACCCAGATTACAAGTACAGGCCGAGAAGAAAAAATAGGCTGGAAACCAGTACCTACACGACTACACCAGTTTACTCTACCAGGGAGCCGTTCATAGAAGTGGAGCCGAGGCCAGATGCAAGCTTCCAGATACCGCTTAGTTACTCCGACCAGTTCGTTTACAATAACATGATTAGTTATTCTGTGCCATCGATATCTCAGGCCGCGTTCGTGCCTTCGCCGATGAGGCCGAAGGAAGAGGCCTTGCCAAGCCTGGACTTGCGGCCTTTACCGTCCATAGAGAGTATATCCCCGAGGCCGTTTGCTGTGGTGAACCAGCAGATGATGGTGAAAGCGTACCAGGATCTGCATTACGTGCCAAGTGATGTTGCGAGAATCTCATATCACTATCCTTTCGGTGTGCAATAGTCTATATGGGAAGATAAATTCGTGTACCATTTAGCGGGTAAAGAATGCCAAGTTAGTTTTAAATTTCTATTAGTTTTTTGTATGTAAATATGTAGGTAGGCTATTTAACTTTGTGTATCCTTAGGAAAAAATATGAAGTGATATTAAATAGGTTTGTATATTCCCTTTGATTAGGAAACAGCAACAACATTTACAAATAAATAATTAAAAATCCATAAATATAGTTTTATGATATCATATCAGCCATTGGAAGGCCACTGCTTGAGATAGGCCTCCGCATGAAATGGAAATTTGGCCTTAATTGCCGCGCTGGTCAAGCGTGATAGCAATCACAGAGCTGCTGCTGCCTATCCCTGCCCTGTGCATTGAAGCTACACTGTTGCAGAAGGATATACCGCCATCTGTCTGTTCTGGGACATTAGCCGCCTTTTACTACTCCTGGTACAGGGGAGGACTATTCTACTCTGCTTTCTATCAGCATTTATATTTTTATATATGACCCGAATGATTTGAAAGATTTCTTCTAACAGTAAATTGTTTTCAAGTAGGAGACGTTCGATCAATCAAAGGCATCCAAATGAATAACTCAACCGGAGCGATTAGGAAAGACGTTCATTGATCACCATCAAAGGGTAAGCATATTTTCCAGTGTCAGGCAGGAGGTGCCAGCGGACTCGCCCTGCCGCAAGGGTGACGCGACAGTTCGGCGTTTGATGGACGATTGATCCGTTTGTTTGTTGAAAGGGTGCCAGAGGCGATGATTTGTGAAATATGATTTGTTATCGTTAAGAATACTATATTCATTATTATTATTAAATTTATTTTTTTATATGTAAACATAACTGAAGCTTCTTTAACTTGTAATGTAAAAATTACGGGTTTCATATTCTATAATATAGTAAAAATAATAATTTTATACAGCGTCTCATACATTACCTGATTTCAAAATAACTCGCTTAAAGAGTTTATGTTGAAGACATCAGACAATGTATCAATTAAATATACATATATTCAGCATCCATACATCAGAACGAATACAAATATTCATTATATAAATATTAAACCTGTGGGGAACGAACCCACAACCCTGGCGCACAAGATAAGATTACTACCATCTACGCCATCGGTAAGAAATCATTTTTATAAATTTCTGTCTGTCTATCAATTCGTTCACACGTATCTTATT
The DNA here is from genome assembly GCA_020976665.1 of Heortia vitessoides. Classification (NCBI taxonomy): domain Eukaryota; kingdom Metazoa; phylum Arthropoda; class Insecta; order Lepidoptera; family Crambidae; genus Heortia; species Heortia vitessoides. Next base: position 1,955,491 of record JACJUM010003174.1, read on the forward strand.
AAAAGAACTCACATTAGTGAAGTCCTTTTATTTATATTTAAATAAAAACTGTTTCTAAATATCTTTACGCAAACTGATCTCTATATCGTCTATTGAACGATAAGAAATTATTTGGTATTAGTATGACCTGTTATAACTTGTTGACAATTTTGGTTTTGGAATTTTTGGGTTTCTTTTTTCTTTTTTTATGACTATTTTTATATTACGCAGTCAGCAAACAAACATACGGTCCGCTTAATGTAAACGTAACCGCTGCCTACAGATACCTATGTCACAAAAATATCATTAGTATGTCGCCTACCTTGTGAACTGAAGATCCAATGTCACATTTACCCAGTAATTTCACTGCTTCCCTCATCCTTCAAACCGGAATACAAATGCGAACACTGCTATTTGGCGGTAGAAACAGGCTAGAGTGAGGTACAGATGCAAACGCCCTTTGTATGAGCTCTACCTTAAAATTGGGTTGGGTTGTTGATCGGCAAAGAAATATTTTTACGCTATTTGCTTGCTATTTGACTCAGAATTTATAATGCACTCTAAGAATGTTTTATGTCAATATTTGATAGCCAGCGTTGGTTGGTTCGTCTAGAGATTTAATACATGTAAAGAAATAATATTTCTTTAATTTTTGAACGACATTGAATGACATTGACAACTGACAAGCGCTAGAGTCTGAGGTCAATGGTCAGTTGAGAGGTTATGGAAAAAATAGCATTGTATTAGATTATTGTGATTTGTTAATTAAGATAGATAAATAAGAATAATTGGTGGAAGAATAGACTTTACTTGTCGTTTTATATCGGTTATCCTTTAAATTTAGGTCAAAAATAAACTGATGCGTTGCTTCTGAAAACGAAGATTTATTTCGTTAATTTCTTACAAATATTATTATATAATCTTACAAATAACTTATTTAACTACCCTATTATTATAACTTTACCTGAAAACGAAGAATGTCGTTCAAAAATTAAAGAAATATTATTTCTTTACATACATTTAATTTTTTTTTATAAAATTAAAATTTATTATTTAATTATCCTGTCTTAAATGGAGATATAAACTATTATATCTCTCAAGTTGGATCAAATTGTTAACAAAAATATATGCCTTGATGTACCGGCAGAGTAGAATAGTACCTTCCTCTGTATCAGGTGTCGTAAAAGACGACTAAGATATAAGACTAGACACAGATGGCGGTATATCCATCCGTTTCAGTGTAGCTCAAGTGTACAGGGTGGGATATGCTGCGGTAGCTTCATCGAGAAAGTTCTGCGATTATCCTACGGAGCCCCCGGAAGAAAGGGGAATATTACCCATAATTGCAGCGATTGGCAGGTGTACGTACAGTAGAGGTTAATGAAGACAATAATGCTGCTACTCATTCCTGTATTCCCTGTAGCATTTTGCTATGATATTACGGGTGGCCACCACCAACTGTCGATTCCGGTACCTCATTCGCCTCTTACAACACCTGGTGCAAGCAAAGGTACTACTTATATTTTTGATAACATTTAGACCGAATCAATACTTTCAGACACATAATTTCTTTGCAAACGAAGACACGGGCAATAACAAGTTTTAAATATATTTCAAAGTGAATTTAATTTCTTATTGGTTACGTATACATCGCAAACTTTAAAGCACAACATTTTGATAAACAATTTATAATCAGTCGGATGTGGAACAATGATGCTGATATAAATTGGGAAACTAAAACCGCCAAACACACAAATCGAGGTAATTAGTGCGAAATTAACCGAATCCAATTAACGGAACACAATATATCGAACTAATCGGCAGTGTTCGTGAAACATTTGACATCGATTCGATGTAATTCGTAATCTGTGAGATCATTGGCTTAATATTAAATTGAGTGTTCTTTGAAGGCTGTGCTGAGATTGGAGTCATTTTTTCGTTTGTGCATTGATTGGAAGATTGAATGTTTTGTTCATATACATAGTAATTTATATAGAGTGGATAATATTAAATTATAATTGGTACAACATTAAATTCACACGACGTCTCATACATTGGCTCCGTGATAAGTTGCTTAAATCACTTGTTTTACAGGCATCAGACAACAGAGGAGTGACAAATATAATACATATATTCAACATCCAGACACAGAACAAATACATATCATCCTCTAAATATTTGAACTGGTAGAGCCCAGGACTTTTGGCGCACTAGATAGGATCACTACCATCAGCAACATTGGGCTCAACAAAATAATATAATTTATAAGTAGATGAGAATAGTACCGCCTACTTCTCCAAGTTTTGTAAAAGGCGACTGAGGTATCTGTACCGCGAGGCGGTTTATCCATTATAAACAGCGTAGCTTTAATGAAACTGAGCGGGGATAAGAAGCGTCCCTGACGCGAAACTACGCACTGCGATTGCCAATACGCCTCCCCAGCGCGATATTTATAGGCACAATTCCCAACTTATTTTTTTATATTATAAAGTCCGCGGCCTATAGATACTCGTATCATCACAAAGATATCACTAGTACGTCGCTAACCTTGTGACCTGCCTCAAACCGGAACACAGCATGCGAACACGGCTGTTCAGTATAAGTGGAAGGAGGTATGTGAGTGACTTAGGTGTTTTTGAGATTATATAAGTAAGTACCACTCCCAATCGTTTTTTGGTTTTAGTTTTAAACGTCCGCGTTCCTGTAGGTGCTGAGATGATCGGTGATTTGGCAAAGCTGCCATGTTGGCATTTGTTCTTTATCAAAGTTATTTTATAGGGAGGGAAATTTATTTGAAAATGTCTTTTACCTTTTACTAAGCTGTGTTAGTTGCAACCGAAATATGTTGGTTAGTTACATGCGAAAATTAGTATGTTTGTTTTACCTTTGTTGGTCTTACAGATTCGGACGATATTTGACACAGACATTGTTACTAGTCTGAAATGACACATACGCTACTCTTAATCCCGAAAGTACTTGGGATAATGGCTTGGCACGACTTATTGTCCTGTTTGTTGTTTGTAGCTGTCAGAGAGTGAAAAAATGTTGATTTAAAAGAGATGAATTGATGATTGAAATGAGTTGATTGAAAGATCGATTAAAAAGAGTTATCCAGGTATGCGATAAAGTTAACAAAGTCTCGGATGGAAAGCGAGTTTATTATATATTTGAAGTCTGTCTGTCCGTCTGTTGGTTATTAGCTCTTCACGACCAAACAGTTGAAAGGATCTTAATGAATTGATAGCTCGATTGAAATGATAGCTCAAATCTCTTGAAAGGTCACAGATTATTATTAACGGGATTTTTTTTGTGGTACATGATATAACGTAAAGTAAGGAACGTAGAGTAAAAGGAGTATTAACAGCTCCATACAAATAATAGGGCAGCCTTTCCAAGTCTTCAGCAGTAACTAAAGAGTAATTAAAGAAACCTAACCAGGAACGACACAAATTGCCATTTTATAGAACAACTGCCACAAAATGGCGGCTATTAACGAACGCTCTGGAAATTTCCACAGATTTGTTCCAATGCGCATTCAATTACCAACACTGATGGAACAAAGTGATTTATATTTACTACTCGGAATAATTGATTTTGATTAATAAATATATACATATATAATTTATATATATATATATATATATATATAAGTATATATATATGCAAGTATATTATGACAATAAGAAGGAAAAATTCGAATTGTATTTTAACAACCTTATTTATAGTGGTCTTTCGTAGACTGTCTATCTTTAATTATAAAAATAACGTGTCAAAGTGTTTGTCCGGGACGAATTTGTAAATCCATGAACCGATTTTAATATTTTTTTGCTTACTATATACAGATAATAGTTTATATCTCAATTTATAGTCGTAATATTTATAAAAGTTAGGTAATTGAATAATAAATAAATTCCCACAACATTTGAAACATTGACCTGATTCCGTGATAAATAGCTTAAAGCACTTGTGTTACGGACATCAGACAACAGCGGAATCACAAATATACTATTTAAATACATATATTAAACATCCATCACGAAATAATGTAAATATCATCATATAAATTTTAAGAATCCGCGAACTTTGGCGTACAAGACAGGATCACTACAATCTGCGCCATCGGGCCCGTCAAAATGAGGGCACGACAACTCTGTCAGGTTTTATAGAATACTTGAAATTGTTATTATGTTGATATTCGATTAACGCCTTGTATTCAACACCTATGTATTTGAAACAAAATAATAATAAGTTCAATAAACCGGGTTTTAAAGCCGTTTACAAGTAGATTATATCTTTCTAGTATTAACGATATAACGACGTAACGTAACGACGTAACCGCACGGAAGAAAAAGACGATGTTGCGGAACGTTCACGAACACGTTAGCTACTTATAATAAAACTAATCTTTTAAAGGATTTAAAACGCTGTTTATTTAACGTTTAACATTTTTTGTTCGACGTGTCGTTAACCATGCGGCAACAGTTCGTAAGATCAATTAATAAACTACGTTTTATAGCTGTTAAAATTGTAGTTTCATTATAACCATTAATTTATTGCACTCTACTTGCAAAGTTCCAACTACTCGCGTGTTCAGCCTAGATACATCTTCAGTGCTGTTGCATGCTCTTTAGGTGCTATATGAGAATTCAAAGTGACAAAACTAAGCGCAAGTTTTGAATTTCCACCGGCTTTGAGGGTTTTGTCTCCCACTACACTCGTAAGTTCACGCGTCGTCATTCAATATCGCGCGCTTTCAACGGCACATCTCTGCAGGGCTAGCACAATGCCAGACTGTCTAACGCATATCTCCCTACTGTTAAGCACATGTGTCCTAACAAACCAATAAGCGCTTTATCCCCTTCTTTTTAAGGTTGGAAACACCTTGAACAACCGCTTGCACCTCCCTGGATAACTGCTAGGTATTATCACTGCTTCGTTACAATCCACTGCTATGATTAAAACGTCACTACTCACTCGGAAATGTGACCCAATTTGAATCGTATACATTAGAGAATAAGATAGAGGATTCGATTCTAAGTGTGACCGCGTATGACGCGGAGTTGCTGGGTGTAGACACAAAAGTGTCGAAAACACAGCAAACTTGGTGATGTATGAAAACAATCGAAAGAAGCATCTATTACAATGGATTAAGAGTGGCCCGGCCGGCAACAGACGCTGTCACACCGACGCGAACGTCATAATCGTCACAGTCGTCTTTCACACCGCACACGGCGAATGAATGATGGATGAATCGCGCTCGGAGAATCCAGCTTTTTCCACGTATGGAGGAACAACATTACCTTGTCAGCTCTAGAAATGTTTTCAGTGCGATTATGCGCTATATTCCGTTGTAAGAGAGTCGACTTGTTTTTTCTGTGTGTGATAGAGATACGTTGGCCGTGACGATATCTCAGTATATTCATACGAATCGCAAATGGGCCAAAAGTTGTATGCTGAATATGGGGCGGTCGAAGATGTACATATGTTCTTGCAGGAAGTCGCATCTGCTTTGTGTATTTGCTAGATATTACCAAATATAGGCAGCATATGCTTAGAAAAAGGTATTTTTTATTCATCTTTAATTAGTAAAATAATGTCAGGATTAGTGGATGTTTCTAACATTGTCATAGTTATGAGAATAAGTTAATAGATTGAAGTCTGAAACAAATTATTCTTTATTTACACAATTTTTTTAAATAACAGGCCATTTGTTACAGATTGAGATACTTCACCTTAACATGCTAACAAAATAACGTATTAAATTTGTTTTATAGAAAAATTACGACATCAAATAAAACTTATTTTAGGGTACAATATAAAAATATACCCTTCATGAAATAGATAACTAAATCTAGAATTTATTATAATTAGATCTTAAATATCCATGATTTGGAGTCAGAGAATCACATATTAAATTTATAATTCCCATAAAATAATCTACAAAATCAATACAAGACGATGTCATCTATATCTTTTCGCTAAGAGTTTATCATTATATATTACAATACAATGATGGCACTGACTGCCCAGATCTAATCACATAATTGTCTAAATCAGACCCTTTCATCGCAACCGGCTCCATAACCACTTCATACAATTCGATCGTCAATTGTTTACTACATACAGTCATCGTTTAGCAATATCAACATGGCCATGCTGGATTGCTTGGGTTCGTCATTAAATCTGCTTTGTTAGATTAGAGTACATCTTTATTTTGTAACATACGTAACATATCGATGGTCAAAAATTCAATTGACGTAAAGGCAAAAATATTTGTATTTATTGGTTTCAGAGTTCTGTTAATAGTTTCAAGTTAAAGAGTATTCAATTTCAATGATATAAGTAAAAACAGGTTACTTAATTAAAGTTGTAGTTATTATAAGTTAGTTTTTTAAATAATAAAATTATAACTTATGAGTTGTCTCTATTTTCTCACACTATTGAATTTATGACCTTCGAATAGGTACTCCCCTGCACTAGATGTCGTGAGTGGCATCTGAAATATCCATACGGATGCAGCAGCATCCTCGTCGCGAAGCCACGCTTGCTCAACGCGGCAATTATGGGGAAAATTCCCAGAAGTCAGGGCAGAAGTAACAAGAATAAACGAGCGTGTATTAAAAGACAAATGCGAGTGAAGCAAGCGGTATACCAAAATCATAGCTAGTGGAGATCCATAGTTTCTGTTTTGTTTTTAGTTTTCATAGTGAAGTCGATCTTTGAGATGTTGCATAAATTATTTATTATTTTAAATGATACTTCTAGTAACTCGAGTCCTTCAGTCGCGAGTCAGTGCGACATTTTGGCATGTTGTCGCTCACGTTTGGCCGAGCTCGGTATTTTTAACGTTTGTCCTTACTAACAAGTTCCTAGTAGAGGGGCTCGGAGCTATGTGCCCCGTGCCTTTTTGTATCAACTCTCTCCTAACAATGTTTTCGGTGTGAAATATCTGAATGAACTCTCAGCACGTGTGTTGTGTACGTTGTAAAATGCGATCTGCAAATGATTGAATGTAGGTACATTGTGCGAACTTACATGATATATGTGCCTTCTTTTATAATGAAAAGTTTCAGTGCATCATTAATGCAAAATATTTGAATGCGTTATATATTTAAACTGCTTGATAAGTCAGACAATAGTCAGTATGTAATAGTAAATATACATAGAGATACAATCCCTGTTACGGGATCTGTTCTTTATCCGGTATTTTATATAAATCCAAAAATATTTTAAAGGATACCTTAAGGAAATACGATATGGAAAAACTTATGAATTATATGAGACAAACTTTACCTATGCGATTAATGTAATACCGATTAACCGGCAATAATTAAAATATATATTAAATTAACCTAAATATAAATAGACAAACTGAAAATCCTAGCCGTGAGAAAAAAAAATTCTAAACAGCGATACCGGTAGATAGGTGTACCATCTGGCAACTAAGATACCGGAACTAACAGATGGCGGTATATCCACCCGAAACACCGTAACTCAAATGTAACATGGTGGAGAAAGGCAGCAGCATTTCCGTTGCGACGCTACGTTCTGCCAGAATCACCACACCTTTTTAGTATGGCAATTATGAGCGAAATACGACAAAAATTATATGGGAAATATCTTGAGGAGGCCTATGCCAAATAGAGAATATTCTACGGCCGATGTGATAAGGATTCTGGCCTTAATTTAGGAACGGTTCAACGGGCGTAATAGATTAGGGTTCATTCTCGAATCTCCATCCTGCCCGGTAGTGTGGTTGTCCTGTCCCTGCTTATCAAAAGTATATACTGTACTATATTGTGACCAAACAGTACTGCTAGATTTGATTTTTGTTTCATCATCATATCAGCTACAGCACGTTCGCTGCTAGACCTTCCCTGGACTCCTCAAGCGATTTCCTAGATCATCGGTTGTACGCGGCCCGTGTCCATCACGATCCCTTTTAGTCAGATCGTCTGTCCATCTGGTTGTGGGCGCCCTATACTGCGCTTACTGGTACGTGGTCTCTGTTTCAGAACCTTACAACCCCATCATCCATCGGTTCTGCGTGCTATGTGCTTTTACCACTGCCACTTTAACATGCTAATCCTCCAGGCTATGTCGTTAACTTTGGTTCTTTCACAAATCTTCTCATTACTGATTCGAACGCTCAGACTCCGTTCATTGATCTCTCCGTAGCTCGTTGGGTTATTTTGTGCTGGCTAATAATTGAATCCAATAGTTGAGACCACGTTTCACTGCCATAATTCATCGTTAGCACACGAATAAACAAGAAAACAAGTCACCTTATGGTAGATGCTCAGCATCGCCCATGAACACCTGAAGCACGAAGCGGTAGGCGGTAGGTATTATAGGCGCGTTGCCAGTCTTGAAGTAAAGAATAGTCTCCACTTTTGAAGATCCCTAAGTCGTAATGTTCTAGGCATACCGCCGCAGAGATTCTGTATCATGATGTATCCAGTTCAGCGGTCCGAGACAGAAAATGGCACTGATGTCGTGCACTGTTTCGGATTCGCAAACAACCATCTACCGTCTCCGGTACCTCAGCCGCCTCTTACGACATCTGGTACATGAGGAGGTAAATATACTACTCTGGTAGTACACCACACCGGTTTTGTAGATATAAAATAGATACAATTTTATTTTATAAGTGGTACACCAACCAAGTTTTATGAAAATGACATTTGTAACAACAATATAATATATAAATAATATTTCAGATTGACGGTCCCGTTGGATGCAGATTGCAGATGTAATCTTATCTAGTGCGTCAAAGGTCGTGGGTTTCATCCCTACCTAGGACAAATATTTATGATGATATTTGTGTTTATTCCGTGTATGGGTGTTAATATATGTATTTATGTATTATATCTGTGATTCCTCTGTTTTGTTCTACGGTGTGACGACCGTAACACAAGTGTTTTAAGCGAATTATCTTAGAGTCAATGTATTAGATTTTCTGTGATTTTTTTTATTATTATAATAGACACATCAAACCACTTAAAACGCCTCCAAATGGCAAATTAACATAAAACTCTCATAAAAGTCAATTTGTCGGGCACAAGTCAAACAGTATAAACGGATAAATTATCCGGAGAAAATAAATATATATCTCCCCCAAACAAGGCCCTAATGCGGTGCACAATGGGCCAGAGATGGCGCGGAGTGGACAAAATGAATTGTGTACGGAAACGGATCAGCGACGTGTCAAATGACACGGAACTTCTGAGCGGCATTTAGCTATGTTTGCGTGTTTGTGAGACACGTGACGTCGGGCCTATCGTTCAGTGAATTATCGCAAGATCAGTGACAAGATATGACATTAGAAATCTGAAGCAATTGTTATTTATTATAACTAAGCTTTCCGAATGCGATCTTGGCCGCGATCTTTTTATCTCATACCTGATAAACTCTTTGTTATTCCGGAAAGAATAACAGGTGCAACAATTCTAATTGTAGAATTAAAAGTGTTTATACCTGGTTTTATTATTCAACGGGCCCGATGGGGCAGATGGTAGTTGTTCTATCTTGTCCATATGTTTGTTTGTTTATCCAGAAATAATCCGGGATAAACAAACAAACATATAATAATTAATATATAAACATATGAATAGTAGTTCTGATTGTTATATAAATATATATGTAGTATCGGTTTGCGTAATAAAGTATTAATTGGCTATAACTTCAATTTAATTGCGCAATGAATATTCAAGCGGACATTTTATACGAAACCATTGGAAATGTCAAACAAATACTGCATCATTGTTATTTATTCTACAAATCGAACGCCCAGCACAGATAATTTCGTAAACAAATCAAAAACACACCGCCCGCGCGTGCTACCCCAACTCTTTATTGTACAAACAAACAATTAAATTAACACGGACCTCACCGTCATATGGCAGATGTACAAACACGCAGGGCCAACACTAATTCTATCAATCACAATTCCATTAACGCACCGTTTCAATTGGCCAATTGAATTATTTATTTGACACCCCACTAACGGATTGACGTCATAAATTCCATTTTCAAAAAAACATAGAACGGTTTTTAAATTGTTATAATTTTTTTCCACGTCATTACGCGTGCGATCCACATTGCGCGGTATTAAAGATGTTTTTATCATTTTTGTTCGGTATTTGTTGTAAATTATGAGTTGTTTGTTGTGATTCCAGTTGTTCCTAATGGATCGTTAGTGATTTAATCGTCGGTACAACAGTTCTGTTAACAGATGTTGTCAGTAAATAACGGCTGTTTGTAATATTTAACGGAACAAGTTACTACATATTTCTCTATAATCGTTAGAACTTTTGTCGAGGATTTAAGACGTTTATTTGGTTGGTCACATTGAGTTGTTTGTGCCATTACAATAAAAATCTAAGTTCTCTATTAACTTATTTGGTATGCCTACAAGTTAAATAATTGTGTTATTATTGGCATAAGCAGTAATGTTATAAAGTTTTTGAGTACTATAACAGACATCGCAATAATTACTAGAAATTATGATTTAAGCCGTGAGGCACCGGCAAAATGGAATAGTACCTCCCGCAGTACTAGGTGTTGTAAGAGGTGACTAAGGTACCAGAACCGACAGATGGCGGTATATCCACCCGAAACAGGGTAGCTTAAATGCACTGGTCGGGGGTGGGACAGAACTACATTGTGTGCACACAAACTCTCAGCACACTAGCGCACCCTTAATTCCATTAGATCCGTATTTTTGTAATTCGATCAGGTCGACATTCAAGCGTACAGTCCGCGTGATAGTAAGCGTCACTGCAGACTATAGACGCTCGTAATATCACAAGGATATCACTAGCGCGTTGTCAACCTTGTGAATTGAAGGTGTTATGTCACATTACCCTGTAATTTCAATGCCTCTCTTTCCCTTCGATCCCGAACACAGCGATGCAAATACTGCTATTTAGCGGTAGAAATAGGTGAGAGAGAGGTACCATTGCAGACGATTCGTATAAAGGTTTCTTGAAAAGTTAAAAATCTGTTACAATTAGTGAAAATGTACAACAGATAATGATGATGAACTAAAAAACAAAATATATATTTTTAATCTTGAATTATGTAGTTTTCGTTTTCATTAGGTCTACAGCAAGTTCGTTGATATGGTTTAGGAATCGACCTTTGTGTCTGGGCATCACTTTCATAATTTCTCCTTTGATTGTGGGAATTTTTTAATCATGGTGCAACCTCTTATTAGCCATATACCAAGGCGAGATTGTTATAATTTTTAAGATTTTAGACTAAAATTTCTGTAGTATTTCCAGGTTGGAGTTAGCTGCAATGCCCCTAAGTAGAATTCATACGTCCAAGTTGGCTTCATGACGCACTTGTATATAAGCAATTTATTGACTAAAGACAGCTGGGATTCTTGTTTAGTTGCCAATAGTATTTCCTGACTTCTAAACTGAGGGCTTTGCGCTTGGTGAACATATGCTTTCTCCAGGTCATTCGGCTATCCAAATAAAGTCCAAGATATTTAGCTTTCTCGGCCTGTGGTATGAAATTATTATTCATGGTGACCATGGTGGTATAGGTCACGTGGTTAGACTTCGTTTTATTGGCTTTAATACGCCATTTTTTAAGCCAAGATATCGCTTATAAAATTAAATTTTTCATTAAGATATTCTTTCAAACTCGCGTTGAACATAGGCTTTCCCAAGGTAACCTGCGCTAAGGCTGCGCTGGACAGGTACGGTAGCAATTGCAGATTGCACTTTCTCGACCTGGATGCTGCTGCCCATCACCTGTAGTATTAAAGCTGCACTGTTTCGGATGGATATACCGCGATCTGTCGGTCACGGTACCTCAGTCGTCTCTTACAACACCTGGTACCGGGAGGGGTACTATTCCACTCAGCCGGTACATCACGGCGAGACATCGATAAAAAATAAAATTAAGATACACGTCACATTTTAAAGATAATCCTCATTTATAAACAATAATGAATGCATATCTCTCACAAATAACGTTTTTAAGAGAAACATTTGTTCACCAATTCAAATATTATTTAAACTATCAAGTTTAATCAACACGCAGAGCTGTTTACCCATGCGTTGTATTCCCTAATCCACTCGGAGCGGGCGCACGGACGGACAATGTGCTTTAGTGGTGTATTATGCAAATAATTCTAGAGTCGTTCGCCCGCTTTATGGAGCTCGATACCTATTAGATACAGAGCCGGGGCGGCGTGTAGTCTTCCCGGCTTGAATTGCACGATTTAGTATTTCTTTTTTTTTTTTTAATAAGCTAGCACTGTCCGCGCACTTTTATCAGCCTGGAATAGTGAATGGGGGGTATAATAGCCTTCCTCGATAAATGGACTATCCAACACTGAAAAAATTTTCAAATCGGACTAGAGGTTCCTTTGATTAGCGTGTATAAAGAAACAAACACTTCAGCGTTATAATATTTGTATAGAATTCCTAAACATCTCATATATTCTCACCTGACTCCGTAATAAGTCGCTTTAAGCACTTGTGTTACAGATATCAGACAACAGATGAGTCACAAATACACTACTTAAATATATTTAACACTCAGGCCGAAACAAACACAAATATCATCACATACATATTTGTCCTGAGTGGCATAGAACCCATGACCTTTGGCACCGAAGATAGGATCACTACACTCTGCGCCATCGGGCCCGTCGCCTCATCCAACATTTATTCCATGACGGTGGTTCTCCTTCACCAGGTGTCGTAAGAGACGATTGAGTTACCGGAACCATCAGATGGCGGTATATCTATCCGAAAAAGAGTATATCCTAGTTAATGCTACAGTCCCGTCGTGAAACTAGACTCTGCGATTATGACCGCCCTGTCCAACGCGGCAACAATGGGCAAAATTTCACCTGTGTTGGACAGACGTATGTCCAATATGATGATATGATATAGATATTATTTATAGATATAGTGTAGTTAAATTTAACAGAGCAGTTACTTGGTCGTCCCAATCAACATTTCCATTATTTTGGATATTTTTGCTCGTAATTGCCACTGCGCTGGGCAGGTATGATAGCGATCACGAAGTGAAAGGCTGTTGCTGAATCCGCACTGATGCATTTGAGTTATTTTTCGGATGTATATATCGTCATCTGACGGTTCCAATAAATAGCAAAGTATAGTCCTCCTAGGGACAGGAGTCGATTTATCCCTATCTCACCTGTAAGTAAGGAAAATACGAAAAAGTCTAAATAATATGCTCAAATAAATTATGTTATATTTATTAAATGATATGAATCGATGGCGCAGACGGTAGTGATCCTATCTTGTGCGGCCAAAGTTCGCGGGTCCAACCCCCCCCCCCCCCCCACGACAGATATTTATCTTTGTTCAGTGTCTGGGTGTTAATATTAAGTAGTATATTTGTGATTCCTCTGTGGTCTGATGTCCGTAACACAAGTGCTTATCATGTAAGCGACTTATTATGTCATCATGTTTCAGGTATTTATTATTATTTATTATATATCTCGTCCATATACAGCCTTAACTTAAAGTAATACTTTATTTATGTACATACATATAGATACAAAAGAAAAAAGTAAAAGAAATAGAAACAGCCAATTCAAACTATACCCACTGCACTAAGAGGAGAGCTATATGAAACAAAGTGATTGAGTTGGAAGAAGCAACTTTGTTCGTCATTCACTCAGCGGCGAGTGAACGAGTGAATGGCGATTGTGATTCAGTTTGATGAACGCTCAAGACGACTGTGGGCTATAAAAGTTAGTGCTTAATTCCATTATTGCTTTGATACTCATTTCAAAGTAGCGTTTCAAGAGGATTTCCAAACAGGTTACTGTTTTCGGTTAGACATTGTACTAGCTAGTGTAATTACTGTGATATTTTAATGTAACTAGCGAACCTGACTGAAGTTGTTCTGTCTTATCTATACATGTTTATCTTAAAAAAAACGAAGAAAAGAATTATTAAAATCGTTTCAGTAGATACAAATATGTATTTTTATATATAAAGATATAAATAATATTACTCACAAATTGTCATCATCATCATCGTCTTTCCAGCTTTTGCACCCGCTGCTAGACTTAGGTAGGTATCATCATCATTATACCAGCCATTGGAAGTCCAATGCTGGACATAGGCCTCCCCAAGAAAGGGGGAATATTGCTCAAAATTGCCGCGCTGAGCAAGCGTGCTGGCAATCACAGAGCGCAGCTTGCGCGACGGGGATGCTGCTGCCCATCCTCGCCCTGTGCAATTGAGCTGCATTGTTTCGGATGGATATACCGCCATCAGTAATTGACCTGCCTCTTTCACCCTTCAAACCGGAACACAGCAATACAGATACTGCTATTTGGGGGTAGAAATAGGCGATAGTAAGGTACCAATTCAGACGTATATGAGGTCTACCTCATTTAGTTTTATATACTTGAAAATACCTCTAAAGGTTAGACTCAAAGAGATCTCTTAAAAGGATTACCCCGCTTTTATTCACATTACGCTAGAATTTTTATCATGATTCTTCCGAGATGGGGCTCGCGTGTTGTAAAATTGCTCAAAAATACTTTGTAATTAACGATAATTATAACACTTGTTGCAAACCCACGGTGTTTCACGGCTGTGGTGGCGATAATGAATTAAGTATGAGAGATATCTGCCAGGTAGCCTTTGAAAATTCTCGTAACAATTATATGAAGCTAGTCATTAGACCGCGACTTCTTCTGTTTGGAAGTTGTTCCTCAAAAACGAGGCTACTCCTTGCTCTGAAATGTAAAAACTAAATCAATCAAGATCTAGAAGTGTAAAAATTAATGTCATGTTATTTTGCGGTCATCACCATCATATCAGCCATAAGACGTCCACTGCCGGACATAAGCTTCCCCAAGTAATCTCCAATAGAACCGGTTGTTTGCGGCCTGTGTTCAGCGAGATCCTGCGGTTTTAGTCAGATCGTCGGTCTATCTTGCGGGTGGACGCCCTACGCTGCGTTTGCCGGTACGTGGTCTCCATTCCAGAACCTTACGACTCCATCGGCCATCGGTTCTGCGAATCAAATTTTGCGTTAGCTAGTTAGCTATCTTACATATGAAGATGTTAAAAATCAAGCTGACTTCGAGCATTAGGTACCCAAGCGAAGCGGGGGCGGAGCACTAGTTCTGGCTTATAAATAACATCAACGGACGATTAATTGCGAAATCCTTTACACTTGAAAAGTCAACAATCAAGATGGCCGAATAAAACCGGCTATAACATTATAAGAATGGCGCACGCATTAGGCAGGGGAAATGGCGCGCGCAGTATTGTCCCGGGAAAAATGATACAATGTCATAACATCCCTTTATGGGTAGGCCGCCCCCGGCAAAGTGGGGTAGGTTAGGCAGTGCGGACTGAAGTGCCTTGGGGCGTCTTGCATCTGAGAGAATCATGTCAATATAAGAATTCCTAATTTATAATACCGTGATGTGCGGTACCGGCCAAGTAGAATAGTACCTCCCTCTGTATCAGGTGTAAGAGGCGACGAAGGTATCAGAACTGACAGATGGCGGTATATCCATCCAAAACAGTGTAACTCAAATGCACATGGCGACATCCCTGTTGCCAAAACTGCGCTCTACGATTGCCAACACGCTTATAAAGAGCGGCAATATCCAATATCCAACGGTGGATATCCAATAGCTAATATTGCTGTATCTATAGACTATTCTAGGTGCTGGGTGTTGCTCAACGACCTGATTTATGTTTGATCAGATAGTTTATTAGCATATTACCTATAAAGACGACTTGCAGGACAAAGATCGAATCAAGACATTACCAATTGTGGCCTTTTAACGTCATGGGGAGGGATATTTATATATATATATAATACTTGGAGAGGCCTATGTTCAGCAGTGGACGTCTTATGGCTGATATGATGATCATATCGTTACGGGATTTTGTTCCGAGCGTCGCTATGTTGGATGAAATACCGCACTGGTCAGTTTCGGAATCTCAGACATGTCTAATACGATGCCCGTGCGTGCCTATATTTATATTAAAATAAAAAGTAATTTACGTAGAAAATATATTACAATTAATCTATGACAAGCCGGCCCTACATGAGACAAATCGCCTAGCTGGTCATTTGTCAAAAAACCTGCATCCGCCCGCTGAAAGCGGTCATTGTACACACCGCAACAATAAACACCAGATGACCTACACCTTATTACGTCGCGATAGAGTCGAGACTCGCGTGCCGTGCAAGCAAAGGTGCCGTGTCTCGAAAGAATTGTGAATAAACACAATCACTTTTTCAGTTGTTGTCGGTTAAAAATGGTGGCGGGTGTGTCCGGGCGCTGTGCCGCGTTGTTGGCTTTGTGACTTTATATTTTTATGTTGTCGATATGATGTACTTAAAGTCCTTTATAAATAGCTTGATTAGAATGACAGCTGTCAAACTAAAGTTAGTTTTAAATTATACTAGTGGTATTTTCGTCTAAATTTTATGCAACATGCTTTATATGTGAAACCATTGTTATGTAAACAATATTGATATTATAATAAATGTTCAAAAAAGGTAGGTATACCGCGTAGCCGTTATAAGAGTTGTTTTATTATGAGTAGTAACTTAAAAAAAGTATCTAGTAAATTCACCGCCTTTATCAATCTTCAGACCGGAACACGACTATTCGAACACTGCTAGTTGGCGGTATAAAAATATGAGAGAGAGACCAATTCTAATGACTTTTTGTATGAGCTGTGTAGTAATGTGTGTTATGGAAACTTCAAGCCGCGAAGGTACCATAGACAAATCATTTAATGCAAATGCATGCAATCATCAAGTGCGGAAACCCTTGCGTTAATAGCAATTAACAACTACGTTTTATAGTATATCGTACCGATTTATAATATTGTAGGTTTGTAACAGATAAACTCAAAAACGATTAAACTGTTTTCAATAATTATTTTATTAATAAAAAGTGACGTTATGATTAAACAATATAAATTATAATTTATCTTTAAATTCTAATTGTAACGGGAACCACACGGGTACAACCGCGGTCCTTACTAGCGATTATATAAAATTGAGTAAGTTACTTTTAGATGTTATTATATTTGTGATCCCTCTGTTATCCGATGTCCTTAACACAAGTGCATGAGTGAAAGTTGTATGCGATCCAAAATGTTTAATTATAACAATAGTAATAGTCTTTAGTTGTAGGAGCAATATCGTTTGAACTGACTTGTGACAAATGATCATTCATACTTCTCATATATAGATCCGACGCCGAGATTTCAATGGGCTCGTTTGCTGTGTGCCTGGGTCTGAAATATAGGTATTTAAGTAGTATATTTGTGATTCCTCTGTAGTTTCATGTCCGTAACACAAAAGATTTAGTGACTTATCACGGAGTCAGGTCAATGTATGAGATGTTGTGGATTTAACAAAAAAAAGATGACGTTTTAAGTACTCGTATTACAAATTATGCAAGGCAAGCTATATTGTATCCACCCATCCGTTTTCATTAAAATTTAGGGTTAAAATATAGATAATAATATTAATTTTCATTAATAAAATAATTATTTATAGAAGTCGAGTTTTCTAATATTATAAATCGTGCCTCAGTGCGTTCTATTTTAGGTGTTTTTTTGTATAAAATATAATATAGACTTGGTGAAAATGTAGCTTTCTAATAATGAAAGAATTACTTAATTTATTCGAGAATTTGAGTTAAATTGTAATAAACAAAGAACATCACACATCTTCGGTCGGTCTTATGCCAAGTTGATTTATATCCATTCTCTGGAAAGGACATTTAATTCTTTATACAATTTCCTCTTAAATAATTATTTTTGCCATAAGTGCTTATCAAGGAGCAGTCGATCGGTTCAGAAATGAAATGACAGCTACTTCCTGTCAAAAATAGCGGCAACTGCGCTCGATGTGCACGCTCGGGGGACGTGCTGAAAGGATTCGTCACAGATCATAAATAACGAGGAATAAGACACGGATTTTAATGTTTATCAATAAAATATACGCATTTATAAGCCGAACACTTCAACTAAGTACAGTAAAAAAATTCTATACACTTTATTTAAGAAGGTCTAATACAAGTACTTTCGATTCGGTAGTAAAACAAAAAATAATAACATTACTCATACAAAATGTCGACTGCATTGGTACCTCACTCTTACCAATTTTTGGTTTGAAAGGCGAGAGAGGCAATGAAAATACTGGGTAATGTGAAATATCTTCAAGTTCCAAGGTTGGCATCGCTCTAGTGAAATATTACGAGCGTCTATATGCTGCGGTGAGATTTACTTTAAGCGGACTGTAAGTAGTGTCGACGTGGTCTAATAAAAAAAAAACTCTCACGAGAAGGAAGTGATTAAATAATTCTGTGGACTCTGAGGACCCCAAGGGATTATAAGTTTCCTTGGTCTAATAATCTAGTCTGCCAGCTCTAAATGAATCTTCTATTAGTTGTCATACAATCTGTTTATGCGAACCACCTGTACGAAACCGGAACATCTTGCCGGCAAAAATCAAAAATGGTATCGAATATTTTTTTTTTATTATTTAGTCACAAGCATACGGTCCGTTTGATCTTGAACGTGACCGCAGCCTTTAGACGCTAGTGTCATTACAAAGATAGCGTGTTGCCAACCCCGTAAACTGAAGATACTATGTCACATTTACGTAGTAATTTTACTGCCTCTCTCACTCTTCAAACTGGAACACAGCAATGCGAACACTGCAATTTGGCGGTAGAAATAGGCGGTAGTGAGGTACCAATGCAGACGACTTTTGTACGAAGTCTACCTCAAAAGAATACTGTGGTGCATACTTTATGTTAATAAACTACAAAAGAGACGTTTAATTGCATTATGAGATCCTTCGGTTACTGAGGGAGGTACTATTCTATACTACCAGTAACATATGTAATATTTAAAAATTGCGACAGTGTTCCTACGTCTTCCCCGTGTTTTAGTGATTGTGATCGGTCGGTTTGTTATACTTCAGCAAAAATGGCGGCCCTGTTTCATCACAGAGCTGTCAATTAAGTCGTGAACGTTGAAACGATAATAAAGACAGTGTCGTCCGAACACGCACCGAGCGAGTTGCTTATCTGCTCTGACGGTTTATAACACGGAGCCATTAAAATAGGGAATAGATATTTTTGGAATTATTTAATATAAATTTGCACTTCTCATACATTGACTTAACTCCGAGATAAATAGCTTAAACCACTTGTGATACGGATATCAGATAACAGAGGAATTAAAAATGATACTGCATTTTTTTTATATTATAAAGTTAGGAAATAAACATACGGTCTGCTTGATCGTAAACATGACCCCAGCCTATAGACGTTTGTGTCATCTCAACGATATCACTAGCGTGTCGCCAGCCCTGTGAAGTGAAGATACTATGTCACATTTACCCAGTAATTACACTGCCTTTCTTACCCTTGAAACCAGAACACAGCAATGCGAACATGATTGCATCTTAGTCGTACAGGGTCATGGGTTCGGACCCCAACCAGGACAAACAAATACCATCAGATATTTGAGTTCGTCCTGTGTGTGGATGTAAAAAAAATGTATTTAAAGTATTATATTTGTTATTCCTCTGTTGTCTGACGTACTTAACAAATGTGCTTTAAGTGACTCAACTCGGAGTCAGGTCAATGTATGTGATGTTATGAGATTATATATATATATAATCTATAATAATAAATACTCTATTGTACACCAATCTTTTCACACAAATATATAAGAAAATCAATAATAACAAAGGGTGGCCTATCGTAAATAGCGATTTCTTCCAGGCAACGTTTGGATGGAAAGAGTGTATAAAACTAAGATGTCCACTGGTGGCAGCACAGCAGTGGACGTCCAGCGGCTGATATGATGATGATGATGAATAAAGCCATGTTTAAACAGGTCAGCGGCCAGTCTGTTTCAACCTGCATCCGCGGCGCAGATCAGTCCGCTATCAGATCCGCTTTTTTAATGAAACGTTCCATTTTACGGACAGCTGGATATTATTCAGTTGCGTCGAATGTTTTAAACTGTTTTGTTGAGCTTGTCAGTGTTGCTATTTGTTAATATACTGTTTATTGTAACTTCTGGACAAGCTGAAGCATTGTGGATGGATATCTAGATTTTACTTCAGTTCAGTTTAAACAGAAAATGAATTAAAATGTTTTATTGGTTTTATGCTCTGAGAAATGCCAATTTCTTATTTAAACCAAATTAAAACAAAATATTCTTTGGTTTTCAGAAATTTGATGTACTAACTAAACTGTATTAGCCGTGCTAAATTGTATTGATTAGCCGTGAGGTACCAGTATAATAGTAATAATAATGGTTGACTGGGGATGTGTTGTTAAGATGAGTTGATTTGTACATTTTGTGCAATAAAGTTAAATAAATAAATAAATAGTACCTCCCCCTGTAACAGGTGTCGTAAAAGGCGACTAAGGTACCAGAACCGTCGGATGGCGGTATATCCATGCAAAAGTCATCTCAAATGTACAGAGCTTGCCAACACGCTTGCCCAGCGCGGCAATTATGAGCAACATACCACCTTTCTTTGGGTGGCCTCTGTACAACAGTGGACTTTTAATACAAGGGGTACAAGTACCAGAATCGGCGGATGGCGGTATATCCACCCGAAACTGTGTAGCTTAAATGCACAGGGCAGGGATGGGCAACAGCATCCATGTCGCGTAAGCTGCGTTCTGCGATTGCCAACACGCTTGCCCAGCGCGGCAATTTCGAGCAAAAAACCTCTCTTCTCGGAGAGGCCTACTTCCAGAAGTGGACTTCTAATGGCTTGCATCATGATGATATGATGATATTACGTTAATAACAATTAGGGCGTAATTTACTAAATTACAAATATAAATAATACACATTAATTTTAATATTTAAAGCCCATGGTAAGCTCTTCCTTGAACCTCTGTATAGGGATTTCTCATATTATGAAGTCAGCAAATGAGCATACAGCCCGCTTGGTAATAAACATGACCGCAGCTAATAGATAAACTGATGTAATTAAATTTTAGCCATAAATTAATAAGGAGGGCACGTCAGCAGATATCTTCTAAAAAAAAGAGGAAAATAATGATAATAGCGTTGTGGATTATATTACTTTAACTATAAGAATTAACGTTCTGAGCTACATCGATTCCAATAAACGTTGCAATGGTATTCGTGTCCTCAGAACCTAGCGGTAAGGGTACTTCCATACAGTCTATTTATTCCTATTTTCGTTTCATGTTTGCTATAAAGGAGCAAATAGGTTACATGAAAAAGCCACGAAATATTTCGAACATAATATCTTTTGTTCCACAATACCGTGGGTAATTTTGCTTTACCGATGAACCATTAAATTAATATTTTCTAGTTCACATACATCAAGTCCTACTCAATTTCGCTTATGAATTTAATATCTAAAGAAACCCTTCACTTCTAAAGTCACGAATGTCGGTCTCACAGTACTAATTGCGCCGGTCCACACTAATATTCAATATAATACCAAAGAGCTTCTCAATATCGTGCCCACTCCAAAAACACTTTGGGACCCCATTTGGAGTAAAAACTTTTTCTCTATTAAATACTGGCCGCATTGGAGAAAACAATCGGCGTTTGTAATTTGAAAAGGGAAAACAAAAAAATGGCGCGATTACATCTTGAAGTGTCGAGTGGCCGCGGTTTCTCATGGGGCTATGTTTTGGTACGAACGCGAGAGGGAGCCTTGTGCGTAGGGTGACTATTATTTGCTGCTATTACACTATTATTCTATAGAATTTTTAAAAACTTATTTTTAAATAACAATCTATAGCATTATAACAAGTAAATTGACGTTGCGTAAATTATTGCAGTATTTGATATAAATAAAATATATTATTAATTATTCAAGCAGTGAGGTACTGGTAGAGTAGAATAGTAACTCTCCCTATAGCAAGTGTCGTAGGAGGCGACTAAGAAATATTTATCCGAAATAGTGATAATTAGATTGCCAACACGCTTGCCCAGCGCAGCAAAATTCTCTCCTTTCTTGTAGCTTTGCGTTTGATTTTTTAACATAGGTTATAATTTCGTTGTCAATTTCCAAAATATTTATTTTCTTGGATTTGGCAAAAAAATTGACAAAACTATTTTCAAGGTGTGCTGTGTTTGTTTTTGTTAATATATACGTAATTTGTGATTGATAGGTTCAGTGTTGTTTTGCGGTTTGTATCATATCGTCTATCCATCTTACCGGTGTTTGCACACATATCAGAGGAGCATCAGTTTGTAAATGGCTTTTAATCAAACGTTAGACGTAATAAACGATGTTTATGCTATAAAATCTACGCTACGCAATTTTTTAGATAATTGCTAGATAAACGGTTGCATATTATATTTGTATAAATAAACACTGCCTCGTTTCCAATCTTGTGATAGGAATTTTGACTTGGACTGATTTCAAACATTATTTTACTAATGGAAAGTTACATTATTATAACTGATACATATATCGTCGATGATACTTCAATACCGCGTATGTAGCTTAAGTTAATAAGGTCCATTTTCCATATTTTCTAATTGAATTTTCAACTTTGTTTGCTATTGCTATTTACGCGGTATGGCACTACGTAAATATGATTACGTATCTGAATTTCGTAATAAGCTCAAACGGCTTCCTATTCGCCTTGCAGGATCTTTACTGTATCTACTCTTTAAGGTACCTCCTACTCATTTATACTTCCTCTCCTTCGTTTCGTCTTCTTAGGCGACAGCCATGAAAGATCCCTTAGGTCTTCAGAGCGTCTAACGCTTAGGATGCCTGTGCATTCCACAACATTCTACAGTAAATCCTTTACGGTTTATGCTGTTCGTTTGTGGAATGTACTCCTTTTAATAATCCGATGCGCGCGGTCTTTGCAGATATTTAAGAAGGGAGTGAAAGAGTATTATCTATCGCTGTAATTACTTCTATTCTAGAACCTAGCATTCTTACTGGCCAATACTGTACTTATTTTTTTAGTTTTCTTTTTTAGTTTTAAAAATTTGTGTCATGTTTTTTACGTTACTATTTTTTTTTATTTGGTACAACTAAAAAAACGATGTATTAATATTGTTTGTAAATTTAGGTGTACAAAAAATTGTAAACATATTATTATCGTCCAATAATCTAAGCTATATTTAATTCCAATAGTAGCGAGAACTACGCAGGTAAGGGCCATAGTACACGGCGTTTTTTAAACGCGCCGACGACGCGCAGATGACGCGCGTATACGCGCTTCAAACGTAATTCGAACGCAACCTAGTAACCTAAGTACGTACCTGTTGTTGCGTACTAGTACCTAGTACGCAACAAGCAGCGTCCACGGCGCCGAAACTGCGCGTTTCTGAAACGCGCGTCGTCGGCGCGTTTAAAATACGCCGTGTACTATGGGCCTAAACCCGCAGGGCCTCGCTAGTGTTGTTATACGTTTATTCCTCGTAGTAACGTATTCACGGTCACCCTGCAGCGCACACAGCGACTAGGGCTGCGCTGTGGGAGCACTCGCATCAATCAATTTGCCGCTTGACTCCGTTTGCGCGCTGCCTGATCGCCGGACCGCGAGCCGGCGGACACGCAAACGGCAAATAATGTGCACTAATTACACTGGTCAACACTGATTTTGCCACACGAACTTTGATAGCTAATTTTATTTTATCAATCTACCCTCATCATTAAATCACAGTTGTCATCTGTCAGTTAGCCTTATATTTGATGTAATACGGTAATACTCATAACTAGTACTACGGCGGTAAATTAACAGAAACGCTCACAAGTAAATCGTCATAGAAGTATTTGTAGTTGAATTTGAATATTTTTTGTGATTTATTAATCCTGTGAACATGTCGAGGAAGTGTAATAATGACCCTAACTCTTTTTGTTATGTCTGCGGAGAACTTACATTCAAAAAACAACGACGAAATTTTACGAATCTTGTGCTGGAGTGTTATCACCAATGTTTTGGTTTTTCTGTCGCCCATCAAGACAAATTCTGGTCAAAATTGCTTCAAAATTGCTATTTTTGTCTCACTGGCATAAAGGGTATAAATTACAAGAAAAAAAAATTATCTACCCTAACGTATCTTCTGCTATAAGACCAGTCTCTCATTGTAAAAAAAAGTTTAACACCAGTTGCAACAACGTCTGTTGAGAACGACCATTCACAACCGTCTACTTCTAGTCTATGTGTTGACGAGGATGATAACTTTGAGTTTGAAGGAATTGAATAGGAGCCACATTTGATAACTCAAGGAGACCTAAATGATTTGGTTAGGGATTTAAATTTGTCAAAAAAGCAGTCGGAACTATTAGGATCTCGTCTAAAAGAATGTAATTTGCTACATCATAATACAAAAGTTAGCTATTTTCGAAACCGTGATCAACACTGCAGAACGTATTTTTCTCAGGATGGAGATTTGGTGTTTTGCAATAACATAAATGAGATTATGAAAATGTTGGACATAGATTTTGAACTCTCTCAGTGGCGTTTTTTCATTGATTCTTCGAAGGCAAGTCTAAAAGCAGTTTTATTGCATAATGGAAATATGCTTCCGTCTGTACCTGTGGCCCATGCTTCAAAATGAAAAAAACCTATGAAAATATGAAACTTTTACTTGAAAAAATAAATTAAAGTACATATTCCTTCAAAATTTGCGGTGATCTTAAAGCTATTGCACTATTACTTGGACTCCAGCTGGGTTATACAAAGTATACAAAGTTTTGCTGCTTTTTATGTGAATGGGATATCCGAGACAGAACTAAGCACTATATAAAAAAAAACATGGCCTACGCGTGCATCGTTAGTTCCTGGGCAAAAAACTGTAAAGTATTTACCCCTTGTAATTATAAAAACATTTGTAAAGGAAATGGATCGCAGTGGGA
Source organism: Heortia vitessoides (assembly GCA_020976665.1). NCBI lineage: Eukaryota > Metazoa > Arthropoda > Insecta > Lepidoptera > Crambidae > Heortia > Heortia vitessoides. The sequence continues at coordinate 1,980,370 of JACJUM010003174.1, forward strand.
GTGGATTTTTGTGCCTAAAAGAAAAATTCCCTAAAATAAGTGATGCAAAAATAAAAGAGGGTATTTTTATTGGCCCTCAAATCAAGAGTTAATAATAATAAAGAGTTTATAAAAGGTTCAACATTTAAAGAAAAATTAAGCGGTTTTGAAAAATGTGCATGGAAAGCATTTAAAAATGTTGTTGCAAATTTTTTGGGCAACCACAAGAGTGACAGCTACAGAGACTTGGTTAGCGAGCTCTTATTGTCATATCAAGCATTGGGTTGCAACATGTCACTCAAGATCCATTTTTTAGACTTGCACCTGGATTTTTTCCTGACAATTTAGGGGCTGTCAGTGACGAGCACGGCGAGAGGTTCCACCAGGACATTTCTAGTATGGAAAAGCGGTACCAGGGCAAATGGAGCCCAAATATGTTAGCGGATTACTGCTGGACAATTAAAGGGGACCAACCGGAAGCTAAACATTCAAGAAAATCTTAAATTATTAAGTAATTTATAAAAAAATAAACGTTTGATTTACGAGATCTGTATTTTTTCTTAGTATTTTAAATTACTCAATAGAATAAAATCCTCGGCTAGCAAATTTTTTTTAACTGTTTATTTTTTCTTACATTCACCAATTAAAGTAAAAAATATCAAAAAAGTCCGTGTGGCACAAAAAAGATAAAATTTTGTTGACCAGTGTTATTTTGTAGCCGATTATTATTTATAGCGGCCCGTCCCGGCTTCGCACGGGTACAGATATTTAAATTATAGGCATGCTAATTAATACGACAATGAATCACTAAATTAGAAAAATAAATTGTACGCTTATCTTACAGCCTCCTTGTACATTACGTTGGTGTATTTGTAGGTGGCAACAAACGTATTGATTTCAGGAGATCCTGCTCGAGAAAATGCCACAAATAATATATATTATTTGCTCTATGCTTCCATTCCTGTCGGTTATTCCGTACACCTAAAAGAAACCTACAAGAACTTGGAATTGATTCTTTGTAAATTAAAATATAAAGACCACGGTTGGCAAATGTGCGGTGATTTCAAAATCTTGGGCATGGCGCTCGGACAGCAATCTGGGTTTACCAAATTCCCTTGCATTTTATGTCTATGGGATAGTAGAGACCGAACAAATCACTGGACCAGAAAGTGTTGGCCTCCGATGGAGCTTAAAGTTGGCGAAAATAATGCCCTGAATGAAACTTTGGTACCTCCTCATAAAGTTCTTTTACCACCGCTTCACATAAAGCTGGGATTGATGAAGCAATTTCTAAAGTCACTTCCAAGAGATGGAAATTGCTTCAAATACTTAATATCAAAGTTTCCTGGCCTCTCGGAGGCAAAGTTGAAGGAGGGTGTTTTCGTTGGCCCAGATATAAGACGGCTTATGGCTGATCCACTATTCGTCACAACCATGACGGGTCCTCAAAGAGAAGGGTGGATTGCCTTTAAGGAAGTCACAACAAAATTTTTAGGCAATAACAAAGACCCTAACTACAAACAAATCGTCAAAAGAATGTTAAAAGCATTTCAAGCTTTAGGTTGCTTAATGAGTTTAAAAATACATTTTCTTCATTACCATCTCGACTATTTTCCAGAAAATTTAGGAGACATGAGTGAAGAGCAAGGTGAACGATTTCACCAAAATTATTAAGGAGATGGAAAAAAGATACCAGGGAAGATGGAGTGTCTCAATGATGGCAGACTACTGTTGGACGCTTCAAAGAGACCTTCCAGATGCTTTCCACAAGCGAAAATGTACCAAAAGGAGTCTCACTGGGAAAAAGAAATGTGTTTAATGCTCACTAATTAATGTATTTAAGATGAGAAAATAAGTTTTTGAAACGCAATAAAAATTACTTGATTTTAAAAAATATATATGTTCATTTTAAGATAATAACTTGTTTCGCATAGACACCTACATTGCCAGAAAACGTGACGTGCTAGGACAAAATAAAAGTTATTTTCAAATTCAGCACACCCAAAAACATAAGGATTATAAAAAACCAAGACAGCTCTCAACTTTTTTTTTGCCGACTTAAAAAGTAATCATTAGGTATTGAGACAGTCTTGCATATTGAATTATTTATTTGGATAAAAAATTATAAATGGTATATACAACACGGTCTGATTTTGATCGGCATTTCTATCAATTTGTTAAATGTTAAAAAGTAGTTATAGTGACGTAACTACAATAGGTTAGACATATAATCATGGGAAATTTTTTGTAGATATTGATATATTCTATAATATTGTTGAACATTTTTTGTTTATCATTAATACTCTTCGAAGCGTATGCGATGAAAGACGTTTTATGGCTATTTTTTTTAATCGGTTGGTTTTAATAGTAGGCCTTGGTGTCCGGTGGTCTGGCGTGCAGCGGCGCTATGTTGGTGCGGGTTCGCCAGGGAGGCGTTGTCGGCGCGCACGAACTGTGACTCAAGTGACGTCACCCACGGAGGTCGCGCGCCGCTCCTGAAGCGCCAGCGGCAGAGTGGAGACGGAACGCCCACCCATGCCACCACTGACACCGACACCCAAGAAGCCCATCAAGACCCGGGACACGGGGAAGCCTCCCCTTCCCCCCCCCCCGCTCCGTGCCCAACCCCGGAAGCCTCACCTCCCCCCAACTGCTTGCGGCGGCCGAGTTTCTGAGGGAGTTTGGAGTCAAGCCTCAACCGAAGCCCCAACGTGACTCTCGGAAGCGAAGAGAGGGTCTCGCCATACCAGAGGAGAAAGAGGACAGCGACATCAAAGTGCTGGCCCTGGACAAGCTGCGTGCGGCGGTATACCCGCAATTTAAAGATGTGGCGGGGTACATCGCAACCCGCCCCCCTTTCAAGCCTCAAGCATCCGCGCCTGCCCCCCCCCCCCCCAAGGATCCCCACTACGACTGACAAGAGGGCCACAATTAGCACAGTTACGCGGAAGGTCCAAATCATCAGCGACGTGGTGTTGAAGAAGCCGTCCAGACCAACCCAACCTCAACCCAAAGCCGTCGAAGCGAAAGCCAAGGCGGGTGCCAATGTTGCCGCAAGCACCAGCGCCAGCATTAACCCCCAACCCAAGACCGACGCCGGAACCAAGCGGCCCAGATACCCGCCCCTTGTAGTGGAGAAACTGCCCGATTGGGCTCGCCACTTCAAGGCGTTGAAGCAGGCTCTGGGACACGCTCCAAATGCCAGACCGTTTGGCAAGGGAGTGCGGTTCACACCAACCGCGGAGGCGGAATACCGGGTGGTACAGAGGTACCTCTCGAACCTGGAGAAGGAGAAGAACCTCTCCTGGTGCAGTTACTCCCTGCCCGCAGAGAAAAGCGCCAAGTTCTGCGTAAGAGGCCTCCCACTGGAAACTGAACCAGGCGAGATTGAAGAGAAACCCCGATCCCTGAGCTTCATACCCGAGCATCAGATACGCGCACGACAAGGCTGGCCGGGCTGCATCTACTTCGCCCAAATGGAGCGCACACCAGACCTCACCCCCGCGATCTACGAAATTATCGAGCTTTTGTGAATGCCCGGGGTGAAGATCGAGGCCTAGCAAGGAAAGAAAGGGCCTGCCCAATGCCACAGGTGCCAACAATTCCGGCACTCCTCACATGGCTGCCACAGACAACAAGCGTGTGTAAGATGCGGGGAAGCACATGCCATCAGTGACTGCCCCCGCCCACGCGAGGAGCCCCCTACATGCGCGAACTGTGGGTGACCGCACCCGGCAAACTCAGTGGGCTGCCTGGTATTCCAGCAGGAAGCCATGATAAAAAGGGCCGGCACAACAGCGTTGGCCGGGCAGTCTTTGGTACGCACTGGCAGCGTACCAGGACAACCAACAACACTGTACCTAATGGCTGAGTCCAACGACGGGGTGAAAATCCCCCGTCGGAAGCGCAAGGGCATGTGAAAGAGGGGAGCCACTGCGAATCAAGACCCCACCAAAAAGGCAGTCGCCGCCCCAGCGCCGCAGCAGGAGCCGAAGGCGAAGCCAATGCCGCGCTCAACTCAGAGCCGGCTCATGGACACTGAGCGAGCCATCTGCGTCCTACAGGACGTACTCGGGGCCATCAGGTCCGGTGAGAACGCCTTACCAATTATCCTCGGCGGTTTAGTACATAGCTCGCTGCGCACTCCTGACGTAGATAACCCCGGTTAGGATTCTGCGCCGGTCCGATCAGTGGCACTAATACCACTAACTTGTCCGGGTGCAATTCCACTGCCTTTTCAACAAAAGGGGTGGAATTCGCTGCTTGATGTGTGTTGGGTTTGCGTGGCTTCTTTGATTTAAGGAGTCGGGCGTGTTGGCGAGTTGGACTGTCCTCGGTGCAATATAATCCGCTAGGGATAATCCACTGGAATTCCAACGGGCTCAGATTACGGGCATAAGCCCGAGACCGCAACCCCCTGAAGGGCATCAATAAATACATCGACTCCCTGATGTGGACAACCCTAACAGGACCTGGATGACCCTAGCCAAGAGCGGTGGGTCCATCAGATGACCCGCCGATATTAATCGGCGGCGCGTGATACTGCGACAAGGGCGCGGAGCGCCGCAGTCGCCGTTCGATGACCACAACTTCCTTTCTTTGTTCTCCAGAACTGCTTTTATCCGAGGGTACCTGGAATTCGTAAGTAGTAGTGGGGTACCTGGTGAATCGAATTGTCCGAGAAAAAGTGTGATACTAATGCAAACGATAATTTATTTGACATCTCCTTCCAGTCAAAGCATTTAAGAAAACTTATTCTTTTTCTTTAAAATCATTCATCGTTACAATTAAATTCTCAGAAGGTTTTAAGGGAGTAATTTTTGCTGTATTCTTATGAAAAAACTATTTTGTATACTTTTTTATTACCTCTATTATTTACCTTTACCTTTACCTTTACACTACATTTCATTCAAATAACTTTCAAAAACAGCAAAGTTTCATTCAATTTGCACTACCATTTAACTCGTTCCGGGGGTGAATTTTCTAAAAACCGTTGTAGTAGTTTCTAAACCATAGAGTTTGGGTCCTGTGTTGATATATGAGTCAGTCAGTCAGCTTATCCTTATATACATATCATAGATTATAGATTTGGCTATGCATATTTAAGCATATTTAACCTATGTTTTAATTGTAAAATGTTTTTGTTACTCTATGATATCATCAATTGTTATTGTCTTCAAATTGACATTGATGAGAATTATTAATATAATTATTTTATATTAGTATGTTTGTTTGTTTCCATTAAACTATAAAGATACCCAACCGATTTTTAAAATTGTTACAGAGTAACATAGACCTGAAATGGGACATTGTAAACAATATTTCTAATTATCTAATTATTAATTATATCTAATTATGATTCAATATTTCTAAATATTTATATATTATATTATATTCTCATAACTTCCATCCGAGAAAACAATAAAATATACGCATATAGAAAAGGTGAGGCAACACGTATCACAACGCAGAAATTCCATTATAATCTCACAATCACAAATATCGATTACATGAATACGATTACTCGATGGCACTTAAGTCGAGTGCTCGCATTCACTCGCCCATACCATGAGAATCGGAGCTACATATCACCGCTGGCGGCCATTGTTTTCCGCCCTTTGCCCGCAATTTTTGAACACGATTCGATAATATCTCACTCATTCAGAAGTCGGTTTTAATTGTAAACATTTTACTTACATCTCGTTCACAGATTAGATTCAATGATACAGTTTATTTTTTCAAGACCGGTTCCGCTTTGTTTTGGTTGATTTCTTTGTTTGTTTGTGTTTGGGGTTGACTTGATTCCGTAACACATACAGTCTTCTATGGAGAGTTAAAAATTCAAACGTCGAAAAAAACACAATAGATACTATTTGAAACGTTTCATTGACAAATAAATGATATGTAGCAAGTTTACAGAAATCATTATCGGGCAAACAAATTCATCAAAAATATAATTCAAACAATTCATTTGCTGTATCAGGTGTCGTAAGAGGCGACTAAGGTTTAAGCGGGAAAGCGTAATAGACACACACAGAGTTACTTTCGCATTTTTAATATTAGTAGGGATTGACAGCGTAGTCACTCCTTACTAAATGTCTAAATTGTTTAAAAAAATTCTATTACGAGTTTAAGCTTATTTATTAACAATTAAAATTTTATGTTAATAATAAGACTGCCAGGCATTGAATTGCTTTTACCACTAGATTTTAAACGAAAGGTAATTAGTGCTGGTAGGCGTTTTAGAAAGTTTTATTACAACTCTTTTACAAGAACAATAATATTTCTTTTAACTTCAAGGTTTCTATTTATCTTCGTCATTTTAAAAGTGCAGGTGGTAAAGATCCTTTTATTGTACTTGTTTTTTTTTCTGTGTTTAGCTGTTGTTTGTATGTATTGAAGTATGTAATTGTATTTGTGATACTTCTATTGTCTGATATCCGTAACGCAACAACTACTTATTTCGAAGTCATCTGATCGTAGTGTACGGACGTACACTCTCCGAATACATTCTTGAAGATAGTTTTTAAATTAAATACTTTTCCTAGTAAATAAAAATATTAGAAAACCAACTGCGTTTTGTATTATTAAATTAAATACCTTTACATAATTACTCCTAAGGATAATAACAAGTTTTCCTAAATGTAATAATAATATTGCTAGTTAATGATTACATAACACAAGTTATAAGAAAATATTTTTTGAAAATAAATTTATTTTATTCATAATTTACTGCTGGAAAGGAAATAAATACTTCAAACCAATCGTACAAGGAAATCTATACGCTATTCGTAATTAGTTAAAGCAAACATTGATGCCTGTTCGCAAGCAAACAGAAATAAATATAGAATTACAATTGATCGAGTGTACGAAACCCGACATTAGGGCGGGCGCCCCCGCCTCTCGATTGTTTATACCTCGCTTGTTGGCCAGCTGAGGGCATTTTATACAATCCAATATTAAAGACCATTGAGTGGGATGTATTTTTAATAATCTTATTTCGTTATAACTTTATCTTTAATCATAACATATATCTTTTGTAGTCCTCATACAAAGGTCGACTCCATTTGTACCTTGCATCTATTTCTATCACCAAATAGCAGTATTGTGTTTAGGTTCGAAGGGTGAGAGACGCAGTAAAATTACTGGGTAATATGACATAATACCTTCAAATCACAAGGTTGTCAACGCGCCAGTAATTTTTAACGACCTTACAAAAAAAATAAACTCTCAATTAAAAAAAAATAATTAATACATTTTCAAGCTTATATCGTTGATCATTTGCTAGTGTGTTTAGATTATAGCATATATATAAACTAGCAGACATTAAATGTGGAGTGGTGGAAGTCTATAATGGCACCTCCCTTTATACCAGGTGTTGTAATAATTATTTGTTACTTCGAATAAAATAAATAAACAATTAACTTTTTCTTTGATATCATTTTTGACAGCATTAAAACGGTTAATTTAACTTTAACATAGCAACTCTCTATGAGCGACGGAAGAGTTCCGTCCAGATTTACGTTAAGATTTACAATAACTACTCTCATTAAATGTTTAGACTCGTATGACTCTCATCCAACAATCGATACTATTTTATAATACACAGCATCAATCAACATTAAGTATTTTCCCACCGCAAACTTATTTGTTGCCAAAACTGCAGCAACCAGAAACCTTGTATTAGGCGAGCCACACCCCGCCGGCGCCGGCGCGCGCGCAGCGACCGCGGCCCGCCCGGACTAATTTGCCGCGCGCAAACAAGCCAATTCTGCTGCAGAGGGATTCTCGTGGGCTGTAATTTGGTCTACACTCGCAAAACGTGCTCGGCCGCATTGACTCACGTCACTCGATGGGTTTCACAAGCATTACGGCCTGCGTATGCATTACTCTAGTTACACGTTCTTATTACAAGGATATCACTGGTGATCTAAAAATAGTATGTCTCATAACCCAGTAATTGTATTAACATTCTCAACCTTAAAAGCGGAACACTGAAATGCAAATACTGCTGTTTGGCGGTAGAAATATGTGAGGTTGAAGTCGTAATACAGACGACCTCTGTATGAGGTCTATTTTTAGTGTGAAAACTTATTTTATATTATCCGGGATGTAAACCAAACGTTTCCTAGGACGTATAATAATGACGTCGGATTAGATCAGCAATCATCGTTACCATCACATCGGCCAAGCGTGTTGGCAATTGCAGAGCGCAGCTTTGCGGTGCTGCTGCCCATCCCCGCCTTGTTCATTTGAGCTACACTTTTACGGATGGATATACCGCCATCTGTCGGTTCTGGTACCTTAATCGGCTCTTACCAGATACTTAGGGAAATAGGTACTTATCTACATTTCCGGTATCCCATGACATATTTTAAAAAGATAACATTTTGTAATTTTACACAGTATTTTACTTTAAATGTTAAAAAATAATTTCTGTATAAGAAAATTGTGAATGTCAAAATATTCGAAAGATTTAATGTTATTTTTTCAAGTAATAATAACAATTCAGATGACATTTCATACGTTGATCTATCTCCGACTAAAGTAGCTAAAGCATGTGTTACAAATATTAGAAAACAGAGAAATTACCAATATGATACTTAAATGCAATGACACCAAGACACAGAACAAATACAAGTATTATGTATCAATATTTGTCCTAGGTGGGATCGAAAACTAGACCTTTGGCGTACAAGACAGAACCACAACTATCTGCACCATCGGGTCCGTTAAAATAGCTGATTGTAATTATCAGGGTTCTGGGCTTTCAATATCGATAAGCTTTTTTCTTGACCCGATAAATTCCTAAATCGAAGCGTACAATGGGCACGCGCTAAACACCGTTTGCTGTTTATTACATGTAATCATTAGCGCGTGTGAAAACGGGCAATTTTCCCGCCACGCCGCCGCCATTGTTGCGCGACACGCGGTTTGATTTGTCGCTGTCGCCCGCAACGCGCGATTAGCGTGTCGCGACCCTAATTACGTTGTTAATGCGCGATTTTAATTACGTCAGAAATAGTTAATTAAGTTTACTGTTTTGCCCTGATTAATTTCGTATATTCAATGTTTAGAGGCGTCTGTGGATTTTAATTGGATGAGTATTTTTGAATGTATCGGGCCGCTAATTGGATTGTATATTTATTAGCTATTGCAGATTGTGAGATTGATAAAAGTATTTTTGGATTGTTTTTTCTGACAACATGATTATTACGGAAATCTGTGTTGCTCTCAGCATTAGCATCTTTTTATAACTACGAATTAAATTTTATAGTTTAAATACAATCATTTTGTATCTATTATATATATACATTAACATATGTACATCGTAATAAATGCATAAGTAAAAAAACGTATAGTCGAAAAAGATTTCACGGATATTATTAACTTGAAAGAGCGTCTTTTATACCAATTGTAAGGTAATAAATATTTTGTTTGTTTTTTTTTCGCATAAAAAAACAAACAATATATTTATTACCTTACAATAAATATTTTGTTTGTTTTTTTTTCTGTCGGCCCTTTTTTACCGGCAGAGTAGTACCTCCGCTATTACCAGGCTTAATAAACAGTAACTGAGGTTCCAGTGCAGACAGATGGCGGGATATCAATCCGAATTAGCGCAGCTTAAATACTCGAGCTGGGGGTGGGCGACAGCATTCTCCTCGCGAAGTGGCGCTCTGTGATTTTCACCACGTTTGCATTCCAGCAGTAGACGTTTCACGGCTGCTAAGATGATGATGATGGTGAAATATTTTCATTTCACTTCGAATACCATTAATTATATTTTATATCAAAATACAAACATTATCCTAGAATAAACTTATCAATTTAACATCCCAAGCTCACCTTTCGTCACTTTCGACAAACGCACGGTATATGATTTCAGGGTGTGAAACTGAAATGTATCCAGCACGTAACAATGTTCCACCATCTCAGAGATAAACAAATTCATCGTATTTCACGTTACAGCCGGCGATGTAGCGACCGCAGTCTGTCAACAATGTCCGCGGGTGTCCGGCCGCCCGGAAAGCGGATTTGGTCCGGCGGACCCGCCGATACGCTCGCTGATCATGCTCCGCCTACTCCAGGGCTGCCTGGCGACACTTGACACATTTCCGTAGATTTTATTTACTAGAAAAATAAAACCTTGCCACAGGCTTCAGGCAGGACTAGAACTTGCATATTACCACCCCTTAAACCCTTACCTGGTGCAGTCAACACTAACGTCGTGATAAAGAGACTTTATTAATATATATTTTTATTTATTGAACTTTATTGCACAAATAAGACAAAATGTTCAAGTGGTGGACTTAATGCCAGTCAATCCTTACACGAAACAGTAAATAAAAATAAAAAATAGTGATGCAGACAATATACTTATATACAAAAAAGATAAACGCTACATACATATTTAAAAAAATAAATGCAGTACCTACATACATATAATGTAAAAATAATAATATTAGAAAACATTATGTGACATAACATTACATCAGAAATAGCATCGTATAGTTAAAGAAGCAGTTTACTAATGAGAGTGCATGTAAAGTTTTTTGAACGAATTAGAATGAGTAGTGGACAACTATTATTATAAATATTTATGATCTCCATACCGCTTTACAAGAATACAAAATAACAAAGAGGAACTGTTCGTTATTTTTTGCCTTTGCCTTTAATTGCATATTGTTACCCGTAAAAGCAGAAAATGTTTGGGTAGGTGTAAAAATGTGTTGTACACAATACCGTTATTGTATCAGTTAAATGTTTACTTCGGGATATTCACGCGAAAGTTACGAAACTAAGACTACAAAATGTTTGATTGTTAATAATATAGCTTATATATCCAAAGGAAATACAGTTTGTATTGTTTACCCACCGCTCTTGGCTAGGGTCATCCAGGTCTTATTAGGATTGTCCTCATCAGGGAATAGGTAAAAATTTCATTGATGCTTTTCAGGGGGTTGCGGTCTCGGGCTTGTGCCCAGATCTTGCTCGATCTAGCGTGCGGCGTGTAGCGGCGCTATGTTGGGCAGGTGTGGAATCGCCAGGGAGGCGCCATCAGTGCGCGCGAACATCGCGCTCGACAGTTCTTTAACGTATTCAGTCTTCATGTCCCGGTGTATCGTCAAGTTTCGCACCATGCGTGGTGCCCCAACAATTGTGCGTAGATCGCGGGACTGCTGGGATTGAAGGCGGCCTTTGTTAGTCCGGCTTTTTAGTGCATACCATACCGGGGCTGCATATGTTAGGTGAGATCGAACATATGTCCTGTAAACTTCCAGCTTCGTTCTGAGCGGGAGTTTGGAGGTGAATACCGAGCGGAGTTGATGCGCGACCGACCTGGTCTTTTTGATCACTTGATCGATGTAGTGCTTCATGCTAAGGCTGTCTATTATGATCCCCAGGTACTTGACCGTGTGGGACCACGTGACTTCTTGCCCCATTAGCTTCAGTGGTTTCGGGAGTTGACAGTAACGGTCAATGACTGCAGCCTGAGTCTTGGTTACGTTTACCTGCAGTCTCCACCTGCTTAGCTACTTGGGCAGTAGGTCGAGGGTGTTCTGTAGATTTTTGGCTGCGCGATCTTTGTTAACCGAGGATGCATAGTAGGCGGCGTCGTCTGCGTATAATGCTAGGTGTGTGCCTTTTCCTACTGATATGTCGTCCGTATACAGGCTGTACAGCGCGGGTGAGATGCAGCTGCTCTGAGTTAAACCAGCCTCAACGGCTCGTTCTGTTGATAGAACGTTTTCCACTTTCACTAGAAAATATCTTTTATAGAGGAAGAAAGCTACCACTCTTGTGATCCGACGGGGTGTTTGTGACATTGACAATTTGTATAGCAGACCCTGGTGCCACACCTTATCAAACGCCTTCTCCATGTCGAGGAGTACTGTAGCGGTGAATTCCTTCTTGTTGAAGGCCATCGTCATATGGTGGAGTACTCTCGATAGTTGCAGTGAGGTGGAGTGTTCTGTCGAAAATCCGTACTGCTCCTCCCTCGGTCTAAGCAGCAACTTCTCATACACCTTGGATTCCGTAGGCAGCAGTGTGATAGGATGGTAACTCTCGGGCTTGAGTACGTTTTTCCAGGCTTGGGCAGCATGATAACCCCCCCCGTTTTCCAGGGTTGTGGGAAGTGGCCAGTGCGGTTGATGCCGTTGAAAAGGTGAGTTAGTGCGGAGATGCTTCTCGGGGGTAGGTGTCGCAGCATGTTGCCGGTGATATTGTCGAGGCCAGGTGCTTTCTTAGGTTTAAGTCTGTTTATCGTTCTGCTGACCTGCCCGGGCGCGACCTCAGTTCGTGTCTCACCTGTTTGGACAGGGCGTTGAGCTGACGTGTGAGGGTTGGTCAGCGTGTCTGCTGCCATCTTTAACTTAGACGCCGCTTTTTCGCTAATAAGTCCCTGATGCCCTTGGGCAGCGGCTGGAGCCTGCTGCTGTTAGGCATGGTGCGCAATGATGAATCTGCGGCGTTATGAATGCAGATGGTGAGTGCACTGGCGAGCAGCTCAACGTCTTCAGAGGTGGTAATTGGTAGCGTTGGGGTGTTTGAATGGATGGCAGAACTGAACGCCTTCCAATCTATGGTTTGGCGTGCAGCCGATGGTGTCACTGTGGTCGGTCTTTTTTCTTCTGTCTTCTTGTTGTCTTGAGCTTGAGCTGAGACTTCTCTTCTTTCATCGCTCTTAAGCCGCCCAAGAAACAAAAAGCAGGCTCAATAACACTCACCGTCGGACTCTGCGCCGGTCCGATCAGTGGCAAAACCACTAACCTTGTCAATGTGCCATTCCACCGCCTTTTCAATTAAAGAGGTGGTATTCGCTGCGTAGTAGGGGCTGGGTGCTGCGTGGCTTCCTTTTCTTGGGAGTCGGGTGCTTGGCGAGTCGAACATTCCAAAAATGTGGAACGCTTCACGATTTTTCGTGTCATCCTTGCGCAGGGGCCATGCTAATCTTATATGTATCGTTCCAATTTTAGTATATGCACTGCCGAAGCAAGTACCGATAGGTAATATTTGCCCTAAACGCCTGCCAAATTTCTTCCGCAAATCTGCTCAACATTATATTACTAATCATGAATGAGGACTACATGAGGAAGACCTCTTACAAAGGTCGTCTGCATTGGTACCTCACTCTCACCTATTTCTACCACTAAATAGAAATTTTCGTATTGCTGTGTTCCGGTTTGAAGGGTGAGAAAGACAGATAAATTACTGGGTAAATGTGACATAGTATCATCAGTTCACAGTGTTGGCGACGCATTAGTGATATCGTTGTGATGACACAAGCGTCTATAGACTGTGGTCACGTTTATCATTGACCGGACCGTATGCATGTTTACTGACTTCATAATAAAAAAAAAACTACACCGGTGCATCTGTCGGTTCCGGTACCTCAATTGCCTCCTACTACCTAGTGCAGAGGTTTTATTACGTAGCTGGCACCTAGTTTTAAAATATAGAACGTCATGACAGTTTGCCAACCCTATCCAGGTCGAAATTCAGTTGCTTTAGCCGATAGTAGCGAAGCGCTATTTAGAACGACCCTACGCCCCGTGATGTATGCGGTTGCGATGTTTGGCTCCGGTTTCCGGAAATATTATATTGACCCAGCGCCGAGTGATCCTCAATTATAGTTTGTTAACGAACATCTGCGACACACGCCAAGGGTTTTTATATAATAATATTATTTACTTATGAGGTTTAATGTTTGACAATCATCGCGCCCGCAGACGGGCTTGATAGCGCTGGTGGTAGATCCAATCATGTGCGCCAAAGGCCTTGGGTTCGATACCCACCTAGGGCAATGTTTGAGATGTAGTGAATTTTTAAAGAAATAAACGTCAATAGGCTATTTTCATCTATCAACAAAAAAATATAACATTATGTTACTTGAATAAATAATAACGTGAGGAATTGAAAAAAAATGTCGTTATTCCATAAAAACCTAAGATTAATTTTATATTTCAAAATTAAAATCCGAGTTTTATTATCTGTAAGTCACGTGACCGAAAACACCGTCCACCATGTTTTTTTTCCAGAATGACGTCACAAGCACTAAAATATCTAAATGTAAACAACTGACTGTGTTCCTTAATTTTTTACTTTTTTTGTGTATAATTCCTTTTATTTTAGAGATTTTGTATTTTATTACGCTACTTTTGCATAATTAAACATGGACGTCGGATTTGTAAAAGCCGAAAGTACTAATTTACCGAAGATAGATGCGGTAATGATTACAAACTTCTTTGCGTGTAATACAGATTTCTTTTCTGCCGAATGCAGAAATATAAAAACAGCTATGTAAGTAAATCTTTCTATTACTTTATCACAACAATATCATTTGTGTGATTCATAGGTGTAATTCAATGAAATTTTCTTATTTTGAGGTTAACAACATCGTTCGGAATAGTAATAAATAACTTTTCTGGAGTCTTCAATGTCGAATTCTTACAATTTAACGCAACACACCAACGATACGGGTTATAGAAACTCATCTTTTTATATAAATAAAAACAACTCAACAAAGCCGATACGTCCGCAACGTGAGCCTACATCACGATCTCGACCTTCCCACGATTCGCGAATACATGAAAGAAGCGTCGCGCCGTTTCTTCGATGGGGCCGTTAATCACCCCAACCCATTAATCTCCAAGGCCGCAAAATACGTCGCTCGGAAAAACGTCCACGCCCGATCTCGCAGACCGCGTCACGTCCTAGACGACCCGCCCGACAGCACAACCGCGAAAATCGCAGTCCTTTCTCGCCCTCTCACTGGCACCACAACACGATCACTTACACTACACATGCACTCGTACAACAGAGCGGTACACCGCGTTCGCCGGCGAACGCGTGAAGCCCCCACACCCACGAGCGCTAACCGACAGCCCTAGGGCTGTCGGGCTCAATCTGTCCGTCCTCTTTTGAT
>JACJUM010003174.1:1995680-2056733 GCA_020976665.1 Heortia vitessoides
CATGGGAAAGATGCAGGTTCGAGTCCCGCCAGAGGCAAGTTGAATATTTTTCTAGAAAATATTATCTTTAACAATATTATATTAGTAAAATACTTTGTTTACTTGTAGAAGTGATTTAGCTTTTTTCAGATTTCTATTAATATCTATAGCTTTTTTATTTATATATTTGTAAAATATATTTTTCTTATGTTCCCGCGCAGTCGCGCGTCTAATGTCATTCAATTTTATCTGTGGTAAAATAATTATAACCTAAAAACGTCACATTGACACAATCTAAGAAATTACTTGTTTAAATAAAATACCATTAAAATAGTTGTGATTTGGAACTGATATTGTAAATAATAACATTAAATGTCGTTTCTTTTCTTACAGGTATGTAAGGTTATTATTAACACTTGTTTCAATGTTTGCTAGGTAGCGTACATTTAAATTAACGAAATAAATCTTTTCTTACAGAGAAACTCAATTGTGTTTGATTGACTGTGTCGTCCAAATTACACATTGGATAATATAATCATATATATATTATATTTTTGTTTGTTGTGGTGTGTACATAACTTACTTAAGTTTCTGTTTATTGCCGTTGCGTAACAGTAGAGCAAAAACAGATAGATAACGAACCGTCAGAAAACTCCTAGCAAAATCAAACGCCTAATTATTTATAATTTTAGGGAAGTAGTTTCTTTTATACATCTCTGAAATTAATAATTTAGTACTTAATTAGGTATAAACAATAATGGATAATTAACTACCTTCATGGCTTTCAATAATGTTACTTACTTTTTCTAATCAGTCCATCATTTGTTTCTAACACGTAAATCTTAAAGAAATAATAATATTAATTAATTAAATCTTAAGTGTGAAACAATTATGGACCAGTCATACAGTATGTATCTGGTAAAAGCTAAGGCAGACCTCCTGTTTTAATCCCACGAGGCCTTTGGCACTTTTATGGTTCATATGGGAGATTCGCAGATTGACTAAGATCTCACGCATAAGGTTGCTTATTAATTAGCGACGCTACCAGAGTAGAAGGTACTCCTTTGGTAGTGTTGGTATTGACTTTTGTTAAGTTAAAGATGGAGTCCACAGTTTGGGGGTAGCCAGGTCAACACCATATTTATGTGTTATCAACATAACACATTTGTTGTCCGATATCAGGTAACACAAATTTTAAGGCAGCTTAGACCGGGTGATTTCTAAAAATTTCAATATAAAAGTTACTCCTTTTGAAGACAACTCTTGCAATGGTGGCTTTCAAAATTTACGCATTTTATAATGGTGTTCTGCATGTATAACGTAGTCTCACCGCCAAATACCAGTACTCGCATTGTTGTTTTCCGGAGTCAGAAGCTGTGCGGTACCATTAGAATAGCATTGTACCTCCTCTGTACCAGGAGGCATTTAAGGAGACTGTGGTACCTGGTGGTACATACAACCGCAACAGCGTAGCACTGGGCCCCGCCTTGACAGCAGCATACCTGTCGCGATTGCCAGCCTATGTCCTACAGTGGACATCCAAGATGATGACGTTGATTCTCGTTAAAGGTGCGTTAGTGATATCTTTGCGACGATACAAGCGTCTATACTACAGTAACGCCATCTTGAAGATCATATGCTTGCTTGCCAACTTTCGGAATAAGAGAAAGGAAGTAATTAGACATCCCGACTCGTAGGCATATATTCCTTCATCGAGTTCGCCACGTCAGGCTGGAGCGGTTTAATTTAAAAATAATTATGTTATTTGAAGCTTCATCTGGGTGTCGGAAGAAAATGGTTAATTATTAACATTATAACCGACGGAACCACGTTCCGGTGGAGTTAGTTGAACCCTAATGAGAGGGTGTCGCGCCGCGCAGGAAGGGCTCAGGGCTGCCACCGCCGCGGGCGTACACTAATTGTCTAAGTGTATAATGAACTTGTTTGTGACAACCATAGACAAGTTCGCATTAGAATATGCACATGTGAATTTTAACTTTAAAATTGCATCTTTAGAGTTGAGTTTGGAGTGGTTTTGTTTCAGGTGTGATAACCCTTAATAGAGGAGTTTGGTGTCTTCGATTCTAAACCTTATGATTTTCGTGTGAGGGTACTTTTTGGCTGTGTCCATGTATTTATTGAGTCAAGGCGCAGTAGTGACACATCTTGTCACCCTCGGTCTTTCTGTCTGTATGCACACTTGGCATTGTTTCCAGGGTTAATTAGAAAGTTCGCTGGCGCAAAAATGGGAAGTTCTTTGAAGAGTTATAACTTCGTTAGTTATGGAGAACAAGTATTATTATACTAGTATATATTAAACAATGTGTGAGTTATATATTATTATTGGCACTGTAATTTTAAAGTACAATTTGTATAATACGCATATACAAGACACAACGTCACGTAATATTTCTTCTTATAATCCATAGATTTTTTACGAGAAGAAAACGGTTTTTATTATATATCATTTACAGTTCAAACTTACTCATTCGATAAATTAGGCAGACTCATTTTATCACTGTCGAAGCGAATGGTAATATATATATATATATATATATATATATATATATATATATGTGTAGATATATGATGATTACATCCATCTAAAGCATTGTTTAAATTTGACAGGGTAGGGATGGGCAGCATTCCCGCCGCGAAGCCGCCATCGCCACGCGCTTGTCCAGCGCGTAATTAACCCTTGGTTAAAGAGGCCTATGTCCAGCAGGGGACGTGTAACGATGATAATGTTTAATTGATATGATGATGATGATGATATATGTACATTATATATCGGTCAAGTATTCAAAAGTTCAAGTATTTCAAATTCCATCATACCACTGATAAGTGGCAGTGGGCAGGGCATGTAGTACGCAGAACCAATTTGTTTGACCGATATGTATTGGACCGGTTGGGCAGGCCTTTCAGCAATAATAAAACAAGCGAAAGTGGACAGATAACAATGACCACGTATTGGAATATTTCTGCCCAATTGACTATGAAAATCAACATCACAGCAATTCCAGATTCCAGGATACTGTCGGTGCCTACCGCGTGGTTGGGAACGCGGATGTACGAAATTAAAAACTAAAAAGAAAAGAATCTGAAGGTTTGTTACTTTCAAATTCTCCACATGTATAGTCAATCTTGAGAACCGTTTGCCGCGAGGTGAACAAAACGTTGAACAAAATATATAAAACCTCGTTTAGAGCCGTTAAAAAAAGTATCTTATTAACAGCATTATTTTATTGTTAAGTAAATTGTAGGAAAATATTAAATATAGATTATTATTTATTAAAAAAAAAATGAAAGAAATTAATTCAGGCAAACACTTGAGGTTAAAGAAATTCATTTAAGTAAAGTAAAACTCGTAAGAAATTTACATTTCACTTACTTAACTAAAGCATACACGAAGTCTAATTTAACTTATGCAACCAAGCAATATTCCATCCATATATGTCTTTTACCTTCTTTGCATTTTATAAATGTTATATAACAAATTTTAATAAATAAACATATGTTTGTTTATTAAAATTTGTTTATAAAGAGTATATACAAAGTTTCCTTTAGTTATTTTAGTAGTACTTTGTAGACTTTTGTACCTTCGCAATCTATGTTAGTAATAAGTAAATTATGTGTAGCTTGATAGGTAATAAATGGTAGTTTTCAACACTTTTATTTACTTTTATTATTATATATTATGTAGTTTTTTAAGTATTTTTTAAATAGAGGTAGGCTCTTTATTTCTATTGCCAATCTATTATAAATTTGTCTTCCTACAAAGCTTACTCTTCTCTTGCCATAGTTGGTTTGGGTATCGACAAAAGTAAGTTTTCAGCTCGACGAAGCAATCTTTTTCCCATCTCCCTGTTTATTTTAAATTTTGATTGCTCACGTTGGTTTATGTTATTGTATAATCGTGAATAAGATTTTAAATAATATGTAAACAAATAATGTTTTTTAAATAATAGGTCAAAGCACTTCGGTATAAATTATATTTTTACTATTGTTTAAAATAAAGCACGCTGTATTCAACCGTTCCGTAGAGGCCGCGCGGCATGGTACCTCGCAAAGATACACTCGCGAGTGGTAGCGGCAAGCACGGCGGTAGGACGAGGCTCCCCTCCCCCTCACCCGCCGCTGCGCGGTTTTCTTGCACATTATAATGGTAGCAAGCCTTCTTCGACAAATAATGTTATTATGAGTAAATCTTGAGAGATAGACATATACTGTCGCGGACTTTTTTTATTATTAAAAAGGAATAATTCTTTCATACATAGTTTTTAAATAACTTATACCGTTTATGCAGCGCATGCGACGAAAGAACTCAAATGTGATTAATTTTCCCCGTTTTTGCAACATTTCTCACTGACGCTTCGCTCCTATTAGTCTCAGCGTAAAGTTATATAGCCTAAAGCCTTTCTCTATAAATGGACAAAACATATATATCCAACAAAAAAATAACTATTCAAATCGGACCAGTAGATCCTGAGATAAGCGCGTTTAAACAAACTCTTCCGCTTTATAATATTTTTATTTTAAATGATAATTGAGTATGTTTTAAATTACAATAGGATTTTATTAGAATAAAAGTGTTATACTTCTATATATAAATGAATTGCTATGCGTTTGTCTCGCTATTGCACGAGAAGGACTAGACAGTGAGAAACAAACATAAAACATATAGGATACTATTTAAAACAATAATTTAATTGTTTTGTCTTTTTCGCCGGGGGTACAGGCAGAGTGGATAAGTACCTCCCCCTATATCAGGTGTATATGAGTCACCTTTTACGACACCTAGTATAGGGGGAAGTACTTTACTCTAATCTACCTCACGGCTTGAATAGAATAATAATAATAAGCTAGAATGATAAAATTATAATTCTAGTTTATGCCCCATTAGTTACCGGAATATTTTTGAGCAATTTAATAGTTTTCGGAACAACGGTTTCCAAACCACTTAGAATTTTCTGTTCTTATTGTTATTAATAAAGGATGATGATACAGCAAAAACCTATAATAGAGTAGGCATTGTGCAGTAACATTGTTTCAGACGGTTTCGTCTTTGACGCGGTTCTTGAGAGGCTGGTTTTTGTAATCGGCATGTCAGCTTGTCTAATTGCTTTTTTTTTATGTCTTGTTTGTCATTGTACCCTGTGTAACATTGTCAGTCATTTATTTTGGTGTTAAGCACCGCCGTGTAGAATCCTCGGTTGACATTGGACGTTTATTATTGTTAAAAGGAGATAATAGAGGGGCGTGACGAAATGTTGTGTTGGCGTCTTTTGAATATGAAAGTACACAAGGTGTCTAGGTTTTAGTAGTATTTGTAACGTTTTTTAGGAATTTTCTTTGTATTAATAATAATAATAACAACTTTTCAACAATAAAAAGGAAACTTAAACTAAAATACTTATATCGATTAGCCTTTTATTTTAGGTTAAAATAAACTTATGCGTTGCTTCTGAAAACGAAGATTTATTTCGTTAATTTCTTACAAATATTATTATATAATCTTACAAATAACTTATTTAACTACCCTATTATTATAACTTTACCTGAAAACGAAGAAACGACAATTAAAGTCTATTCTTCCACCAATTATTCTTATTTATCTATCTTAATTAACAAATCACAATAATTTAATATGTACAATGCTATTTTTTCCATAACCTCTCAACTGACCATTGACCTCAGACTCTAGCGCTTGTCAGTTGTCAATGTCATTCAATGTCGTTCAAAAATTAAAGAAATATTATTTATTATTATTATTCACTGAATTATTTACATGTCTGATAAATTTTCTATTCAACACGTCATCCTCCTTAAGCTTGAACCAGCATGCAGATTCCGGATGATAGCGGACGCCTTTATTCAATTTTTCACACGTTTTACATGGAGTCCGCTCTTCAATTCTGGTATTAATCTTCTGATAGTCATATTTTCTATAGGGTCCATTTTTATATTTTTTTACCAACTGTTCATACTTTCTCACCTCCTTGAATAAGTCAACTGTATCCTTCATCTCTTCTCTATTTATCTTCTCTAGTACAGATGCTGGCAATCCTGCCGCAATGAGATCCACTAGTGTACCTGTGTCTATTGTTCTCCTCATATCCCATATAAGTTTCTCCTTTTTTATGGCATAGTCCACTAATGAACCCTCCCGATGTTTAAATGACAGTGCATAACTCACTTGATTCCAGTCTTGTTTGACAAATGTGTCACAAAACTTTCCCTTCCATTCTGTCCAGTCTGAATCTAGGGTCAATTTTATAACCATTGAACCGTACCAATTAACACAGCTTTTGTCCATGAATAGTCGGAGGATCTCAATTTTTTTCCCATCTTCCGTAATGTCAAAACGAGCACACTCCTTTTTAAACATTTCAATCCATTGACTTGCGTTCGGGTTTTTACTTGTAAATTTGTCAATCACAAACTTCTCTGCAATATATTTTAAATTTTGTTTTTTTATTTCTTGTGTGCTTTCAATTAGTTTCGAAAATATTTTTTCCAATGACTGTGTATCAGCTACTTGTCCTCCAGATGTTACTTTTTGTTCAATTTCTTCCAGATATTGCTCTCTGAATTGTAAATTACCATCTTCGTCCACATAGATTTTACTCAGTTCATCTGACATTTTAATCCAAACTTTTCGTGTCTGGTATCTTTTCTTTAAACTATTTCCTATTTTTTTATATGCAGAGGTCTTTATCAACTCTTTGTGAAGGCCAACCGACTGTAGTTTTTCTGGTATAGCAAACACTTTTTGTTCCTTCGTTGTTATCGACGTTACACAACATGTGTTTGATTTCCCATCACTCGTCGGTAATAATGTAAATCCGAAGCGTAGTTGTTCCATCGTTTCTGCTTTCTTGGTATTTCAATAAACAATTGTCGTTTTATATCGATTAGCCTTTTATTTTAGGTTAAAATAAACTTATGCGTTGCTTCTGAAAACGAAGATTTATTTCGTTAATTTCTTACAAATATTATTATATAATCTTACAAATAACTTATTTAACTACCCTATTATTATAACTTTACCTGAAAACGAAGAAACGACAATTAAAGTCTATTCTTCCACCAATTATTCTTATTTATCTATCTTAATTAACAAATCACAATAATTTAATATGTACAATGCTATTTTTTCCATAACCTCTCAACTGACCATTGACCTCAGACTCTAGCGCTTGTCAGTTGTCAATGTCATTCAATGTCGTTCAAAAATTAAAGAAATATTATTTCTTTACATACTCTTTGATACTTAAGTACCTAAGCTAGGTCTAGCGTGTTCTTATAGGCACCTAATAATAATACAATATATAATTGATAAGATATACATTGACTAGACTTCCGTCGTATAGACCTGTTACAGAAAACACCTAACAGAAGGATCACTAATGTAATACTTAAGTGCATGCTAAACACCCAGACACGCAACAAACACAAATATTACTAGATGTGCAAAATAGGTTCAATGGCATCTGCACCATCGGGCCCATAGATAGGTATTTCTTATGGTTTACCTTCATCATTTAGGACGTCAATACAAAACCCACGATATTTAGATATAGCATTTAAAATTATTGATTTAACATAGCAGAAGTGGACTTCCAATGTTTGGCATAATTATATGAGGTAGACTTCATATCAAGATCGCTTAAATTAGTACCTTACTTTCACCTAATTCTACCGGTAAATAGCGTGTTCGGATTGTTGTGTTCCAGTTTGATAATTCTTGAAAAACTGGGTAATGTGTACATAGTACTTCAAGTGACAAGGTTGGCAACATATTATTGATATCCGTGTGATATTACGAGCATGTGCAGCACCGACGCTTACTATCACGTGGAAGGTTTACTTATTTCTCGGACTGGACTAATAAAAGAAAATATTAGTGAATGTTAGTATTATATGTGTTCAATTTAAAGCTCATAATATGCAAAATATATCTATTTATATATCGGTACAAAATTATCTGATGATTCTTGTTTTTAAAACCTCATAACTACATATATACTGAGACATTTTTGAACACAAACCTACACTACAAAACACTACGGCACTTATGTAAGTAATAAAAAAAATTAACCATTCTAAAATACCTTGCCTTGTTGACTAACCGTTGGAATTTAATATAAATATGTTTAGTATATTAATGAACGTAATAATAATAATATATTCTTTATTGTACTTACACAAAACAAAATATAAAAACAATTAAAATAATGGAATAAACACAGTAGTACTACGGTCTACTTTATTTATTCCATAATTTTTAATGTTTTATTCTTTGTTTATAGATAGACAATAGGCGGGCTTATTGCATTAAGCTTCGCTAAGTTGAAGTACTTTTAAAGTTACAAGTTTTAAAATAAAAACGCTGTTTAATTGAAATTTTACATTTTTCTTCAGCGTTTTGGTTACCTTACGGCAAACGTTCTCAAGAAGTTGCTTATGCGGTAGTTTAGATATCATTAATACGTTATTTAAACTGTCTTGAAAAAAAAAAGTAAATTTACTACTTATTTCTATTATCTTTTTTTTATTTTCTGTTCTTTCTTAGTATACCTACTACTCTATGTAATAAAAGGAACCCTTGTGTAATATTTCAATATTTCACCCCCGTGTACACTTACAGTTTCGGCCCTGCGTAGATAAGTTAGACAGTCAGTCAGTCAGCTTCTCCTTTTATATATAAAGATAAGGAGACAGTATAATAAATTTAACTAATATACTTATTCATTTTATTTATTGAACTTCATTGCACAAAATATTACAAAATGTACAAACGGCGGACTTATGCCAGTTGGCATTATCTCTCAGTCAACCATTACACGAAACAGATAAAAATATATAAAGTGGTGCAAACAATATATATACAAAATGAATAAACGTAATACGATAATATATATATATATATATATATATATACAATTGAAATATACAAATATATTAGAGACTTTTTTATTAGCTACGCTTAAGTAAAGTCCGCATGCACGATCTGAGCAAAACTTCAGGCTGGTCTTTTCCACGGCTGCGCATTAGTTTATTAAAGTGCAAGTAAACAATAGGTGTATGGTAGGTATTGGCTGCGAGGTGGCTGCAGCCACAATGAGCATTATAGCTGGACCCATTACCGCGCGCATTCTTGTTCAGAAGAATACACCGGCATATGTGGCCGTTGCCACCGCAGAGACATGGGTAGACGAATTTAAACACCCGTTAACAAATGTTAGTTTGACCGACAAATAAGCCTACAGTCCGTGTAATAGTAAGCATTACTATAGCCTATAGACGCTCGTAATATCACAAGGACAAGACATTACACAGTGTTTTTTTTTGTACAGTTGCCTTTTTCACTTCCAAACTGGAACACGGCACTGCTGTTTGGCGGTAGAAATAGGTGCAATTGAGATGTAAAGGACCTTTGTATTAGGTCTACCTCTGATGTGGGTCTTTGACCTCCTTGTTCTCTATTTTTAAAAACCACACTTCTCTTGTCAGACGAATTGCGAATACTGCCATTTAGCGGTAGAAGTGGGTGAGAGTGAGTTACCAATGTACCCTACCTTTTGTATTGGCTTGTTTGGCACCTTCATGATATCAGCCATTGAAAGTCCACTGCTGGACATTATTCTACCTAAGCAAAAGGGACTTTTGCCTTTAATTACCGCGCTGGGCAAGCGTGTTGGCAATCACATTTTTTTTGAATGGATATACCGCTATCTGTCGATTTCGGTACCTTAATAGCCTCTTACGATACCCGAGATTCTGCTGGTACCTCACGGCTTGTTTACCTTGTTTGCCGCCTTAGTAGTATATTTAATTTGACAAGCTCGATGACGCAGATGGTAGTGTTCCTATCTTATGCGCCAAGAGACGTGGGTTTGATTCCAACTCGGAGCAAATATTTATAACTCAGTTGTCTGGCGTTCGTAACACAAGTGCTTTAAGCGACTTACTACGGAGTCAGGTGAGTGTATGAAATATTATGGGAATTTATTTATAATAATTATTAAAAAATATAATCATTGGATTAAAGTCGTTTTATTAACCGAGGTAACACAAGCCGGGCCTTAAAAAAGCAAATATAATGGTATGTCGGCGAAACTGTCAAGGGAAATTTGAGTAAATTAAAATAGGAAGATGGGACGAATAGGCATTAAGCCTCGAGACATTGTGCGGAGGCCCGCATTGTCGCCATTGGAGCACTCTGCGGAAAACTAACTAGCTCGACCTCCGACCTCTCCCTCGCAGGGTATACGCTAGAGAGGGACGCGAGCCTGTGGCTCCATTGTCGATCCAGCGCCTACTTCTTTTGTCAAGGTGTCGAGATATAAGTAATTAGGCCCGATGCTCTTTCTCCCATTCCATTTTTACATATACATAGTTATGTCGCGTTAATTAATTATGAGATTTATGGGATGTTTCAATTCATGGGGGGATAAGTTTTGTTCGTTGGTTTGCCGGGTTGTTATTTAACCAATATTTTTTTTCTCCGCTGTTATTTTATGTGAGCGCTGATTTATGCGCATTAGTGGTACTTATTTTGATTAAGTTTGTGTTTTATGGCACTAATATTTGTTTTGTTTTGGTACTAGTATTGCGCTGCGGTTTTGCACGGGATTGGAGTAGGTGTATTTGCTTTTTACTTTAGCGTTCGTGTGAGGCGTGCGCACACCTGATCCTTTATAATATGGAGTTTTTAGGAAATATATATATTGATTATCCTTCAATTTTAGGTTAAAAATAAACTTATGCGTTGCTTCTGAAAACGAAGATTTATTTCGTTAGTTTCTTACAAATACGATAACTTATTTAACTACCCTATTGTTATAACTTTACCTGAAAACGAAGAAACGACAATTAAAGTCTATTCTTCCACCAATTATTCTTATTTATCTATTTTAATTAACAAATCACAATAATCTAATACAATGCTATTTTTTCCATAACCTCTCAACTGACCATTGACCTCAGACTCTAGCGCTTGTCAGTTGTCAATGTCATTGGTAATGTAGTAAGCGCGGCAAAATTCAAAATTAAAGAAATATTATTTCTTTACATATATTATAGTAAATGTGGGTTACTTTGATGAGGCGTAACTTAAGCCATTTATTTTACTACATGTTTTGATGTTAATATAAAAATATCCACATTGCTGTAAAAGATATGTGATTAATAAACATTACTCGTATCTAAATAATTTTGCCCTTTGTTGTAGATTTATTGCACATGGTCAAAATTAACCCGATAGCCAAAGTACATAAACATGTCTAAAGATTCGCATCGTCCTTTAAGTAAAAATTTTATAAAAATCTTTTTAGTTAATAATTATTTTTTGTATTTTTTTATCACGTTCAAATAGACAGCTGCTGGTCATTTTTGGGTGTAATAATTTTTATTATTGTTGCCGTATTCCCAAGAACTAATTAATCCATCACACTTAAGTTCGACTTCAAACAATCACGATTAACTTTAACTTAAGTCTAAAAAAATGTGTCTTCTTTCAACTTTATGTAATTAATGGGCTCGGTGTAAAAACATCAATAAGAAGACGTTTACAGATGATTGTCAACACAAAAGTATTTTTATTGTGAAAAATAAGTTTCAAGTTTCTAGCTTTAAATATAGCGATACTTTCATACAACTTTTCATCCCTCTTTCTGATCCCTTACAACCCTTATTTCGAATTAAATGTCCTTTTTCAGTGTCTAAAGATTGTCTGTGCCAAATTTCATAAAAACCGGTTGAGAGGTTTAAGCTGGAAAGCGTAACAGACAGACAGAGTTACTTTCACATTTATAATATTAGTAAGGATTAGTTGTAGAACAAATCTAGTATCATTTATACTACGCTGTTATTGGTCCTAGCGTGATATACTAGCCTTCCTCGATAATTGGACTATTCGACACTGAAATAATTTTTGAAATCGGCCCCGCGGTTGTTGAGATTAGCGCGTTTAAACAAACAATCAAATAAACAAACTCTTCAGCATTACAATATTAGTATAGGCATGGATATGTATTATTTATAGAAAACCTCTCGTTATTTGTTTCTATACATTGTCCTACGTACAGACTCGTACATTGATGTGACTTTGAGACAGTCACTTAAAGTGCTTGTGTTATATGACACGACAGAGGTATTACAAGTATAAAACTTCGATGCATACTTTTAACACCTAGACACAGAACAAATACAAGTTCAGCACATAACTGTATGTCCTGGAATTCACAACTCTTAATTCAACTGCCCTGGAACTTGCATAGTATCACAAGGCAAATGAGATATTTGCAGTGAGGTACCGTCAGCTATCGGCAGAGCAGAATAGTACTTCCCACTGCACTAGGTGTAGTAAGAGACCGAACCAAAACCGACAGACGGCGGTATATCCATCCGAAACTGTGTAGATCAAATGCATAGTGCGGAGGTGGGCAGCAGTGGCATTTTTATTGTGAAAGCTGCACTTTATTATGTCGATGACGTAGACCTTGAATTTCTCACGTCATTCCCGAATAATTAAAAATTTTCACCTTTTCATTGTCGCATTCTCAAGAAGTATGACAAACCAGTTTTCTGCTTTTCAACTTAACTACTTTTGGGGACTAATTGTTATTTGTGCCCTTTCTTATGCTAATTCTGTGCCTTTGTTAGAGCTAGCAGACAAACAAATAATAGTTGGCAGATGAAAATAGAATGCTTACAGTTGTAAAGTCAAAGGTTTTTTTTAATGAGAATAAATATTTGCCTTGATTCATGGGCGGATGAGTTAAACAGTACCTCTTTTAACTAAGGTACCGAAACCGACAGATGGTGGTCCTTACTTAATAGGACAGGAATGGGTAGCAGCATCCTCGTTGCAAAGTAACTACTCTACGATTGCCATCACGAGTGCCCAGACAGATAATAATTGGGTAAAACTCCGAAATGATCAATCCCTTCGGGAGGCTTCTGTCTAGCGGTGGACATCATGCTGCTGTGTGATGATTACGATGATGAATATAATAATAATAATAACTTTATTCAACAACAAAAGGTAACTTAAACTAAAATACATTTTGATACTTAGGTACCTAAACTAGGTCTAGCCTGTTTTTATAGACACCTATATATGCAGACGGTAGATTCCATTGCTTTGACTAGTCGTTAAAATCAGTAAAACCTGCCGCATCTGGTGCTTGCACTAGAACCGGTCTCGGAGAGCGCCACAAGGTGCCGTAAGGACAGCACCCAATTTTTTTTAAATAAACAGTAGTTTTACTAACATATAAATTATAAATTTATAAATTTCCGCAACATCTCATACATACCTCACTCCGGGGTAAGTGGCTCAAATCACTTGTGTTACGGACACCAGACAACAGAGGAACACCCTGACACAGAACAAATACAAATACCATCATATAAATATTTGCTCTGGATGGGAATCGAACCCTCGACCCTTGACGCAAGCAATAGGACCACTACCATCAGGCACATTTTATAACGCCATAAACTAATCGAGTAGTTCTCTCTATTGGGGATGAGGGTTCGTGTCTCATCATGCATTCGCTTAAAGGCAAGTTAGATCTTGGAGAGCATTTGCTGCCTAGAAATTTTGCCAGATATGTGCCTGATAGCGCGAATTGTCTTGTTCCATTCATTTAATTTCATAAATTATTCATTAGTCAATTAGTCATACTCATATAGTCTTTACAAAACTTTCACACCGAATATTTATATTATTAAGATTTTTACTTGTTCTGCGTCTATGTGTTATTAAAATGGAAGTATCTAAGTATTGTATTTGTCTTTCATCTATTGTCTGATATCCGGAACACAATAGCAATAAGCAACTTAATTTGGATTCAGGTCAACGTATGTCACAAGTCATGTACATTTATTATTACTTTTGTTTCCTAGTTAACCTTTTCATGCTGTGCTTTTGTAGTCGGATCCTTTGAGCTGTAATTCAGTCTTAACGGCCGGTTATAAGGGATGAAAAAACCAAACCTTTGTTCATCCCTTATTACTATTGTTATTGGTCCATATTTTCGTAAACCACTTACTGGAACAGAGTAACTCATTAAAACTAACAAGGTCAAGCGATAAAGTTATTAAGCCTGTAATGTTCGTTATTGTTCCTCTGTGTCCTTTCAACACTCCCTTTTCTCTATTCTAAGCATTTCTTTTGGGTCTGTATTGTACATGAATAATAAAATACTTTGAGTTTTGATTTACAATTCATTTTGAATAGTTGTAAAGAAATATTTCTTTAATTTTGAATTTTGCCGCGCTAACTTAAAAAAACGGTGTCAAATCTATTTCATGTTTCAAAATTTATTCCAGTACAGATAAAAGAAGAAGAAGAAACGGGTAATGAAGACATAAGAGAAGACATGGAAGAGACCTAAAAGAAAATCCACGGGTGAATTTTCTTCCCCACGGGGGGGGAGATGTAAAGAAATAATATTTCTTTAATTTTGAATTTTGCCGCGCTTACTACATTACCAATGACATTGACAACTGACAAGCGCTAGAGTCTGAGGTCAATGGTCAGTTGAGAGGTTATGGAAAAAATAGCATTGTATTAGATTATTGTGATTTGTTAATTGAAATAGATAAATAAGAATAATTGGTGGAAGAATAGACTTTAATTGTCGTTTTATATTGATTATCCTTCGTTTTCAGAAGCAACGCATAAGTTTATTTTTAACCTAAAATTGAAGGATAATCAATATATAGTCATAAATTAAATAAAATTTGACGGACCCGAAGGCCTATTTAGGGTAAGGGTTTTATATTATGAAGTCTGCAAACAAATTTTACAGTAAACATTACGGTCCGTTTAAACTGAACGCGTGATCACAACCTATAGACGCTCATGATGGCACAAAGATTGATAGGGCGTCGCCAACCTTGTGAACTGAAGATACCGAGTCATATTTACCCAGTTATTTCGCTGCCTTCAAAGCGCAACACAGCAATGCGAATACTGCTATTAGAAAAGGCCCGTAATTAGGCCGCAGAAAAAGGTGAAAGTAAGTACCAACGCAGAGGACCTCAGAGGTCTACCTTTAAAAGACGCCTTCTTGTGCACAAACATTTATATGTTGATCTATGTGTTTATTCGGTATCTGGAAAACATGTATATGTTATTTGTCTGTATTGTGTTGTCTAATGTTCGTAACACAAGTGCTCTAAGCGCCATCGGGCCCGCCAAATGTAATCAAAATGCTGGTGGTTACCGGTGGAATATAGTACCTACCTCTCTTTGTACTAGGTGTCGCAAGAGGTGACTGAGGTGTCAACTGAGGTCGACTGAAGTGAGGGCGACTGAGGTGGGCAACACACCCCTTTCTTTGAGAGGCCTGTATCCAAAAGTGGGTATTTATCGGCTGAGATGATGAATTAAAATAAATATATATTTTTCAAATGTACTTACATTTCTAAAGATATTAATTCAACTGTACGAGTAGAATTTTGTACTGTAAGTGTTAGAGTGAATAGAGATATATGGTCTTTATGTAAATAGGCAGTATACAGAGTTATCAATAAATAAAAAATCACTTAATTGTCGCTAATGAGACTTCTACTAGGCACTTTGACGACCCTTAAAGTGTCTCTTAGTAACACCCAGAGTAAGGTTGGTGGTGAATTTCGTGATTTAGTGATTTTTAAACAATTACACGTATAATTAAAAAGAAATCACAAATAATTACGTACTTATGTTATTTATGGCGCTTACATTATTTTTGCTGTCATAATGTAGGGTCATTTTGGCGTTAAAGATAAAAATATTTATTAAAATTATTTTTTGTCCGAGAAACTATATTTGATAATTTTAAAAGGCTTTTTCATGAAATAATTTTAATATAATTGAAAAATATATTTATTTTAAACATTTAGAAAAAATAAATCAATCTTTCAGAGATCAAAGCGTAGTCAACTAAGTATTTAAAATGAAATAAAGTATTGTAAATAATTTTCATTCGGTTTAACTTATTGTTTCATCATGGCTTTTGAAAAAATTACTGTTTTATTAACAACTTTTTATGTGAAACATTTGGGATATCGCGATCAATAAAATTATGAAGGTACTTATATAAAATGAAAATATAATTCTCCTTATCTGAGTTTTCTCCGTCGGTTTCATCTAAAGCATCGCGTTTGGTTTCATCATGCCTCACACTTTCATATTCTTCTTGGTATTTATTTCTTATTATATTTTTGTTGCATAATTCTCGTAAGTATTTGTATTTAGCTGCTGCTATTTCGACCGCTTCGACGTATAAAAGTGTAGATCCTTCTTGGATAGAAGCACTGTTTGCTCTCGATCTGATGATTATCACTATCTTCAAAAGAACTGTATTTAAATTGAACAACAGGATTATTTTATGAAATTGCACTGATCTTAATAAATTAAAATTAATTTTAAATTTAGCTTGCATTAAAGCTTGTGATTAGGATTTCCAATCAATAGCAATAGTACTTTTAAAGCCTTAACGTTAAGGCTTTAAAAATATATGTATTTAGGATAATTTTAGCACTTGCTATAACTTTATAACGGTTTCTGTTTGGACGAAAACGTTAGCAGGGCCCATCCCTGTTAACGTTTCCCTCCTTCAGTTACTGCTTAAAATACTAGCTTCTAAAAAAACGCATTGCTCGATGTGCTCGATATTTTAACTTATAAAATGTATATATATATATAAGTACATAAAAACAGCTAGTCATTTCTTTTCCTTAGCATTTCGGTACTCGGTTTTTTTGGCAACACTCCATAGATGGCGTTAGTGGTATTTAACGAACGTATTATCTTATAACTCCGTCAAGTCCGAGAGATTATACTCGGGTTGGTATAAATTCATTCGTTCACATTTTCGCAATCTCGTAAAAAAATTGTAAATACACATTTTTCTCTTTACGTATCCATGTATAGATAACTTGTTTTCTGTATGTGTATTTTCATATATCTACACAAAATCTCACACATTGACCTGATTCCGTGGTAAGTCGCTTAGAGCACTTGAGTTACGGGTATCAAATAACAGAGGAATCGCATTTATAAAACTTAAATATATTTTTAAGACCCAGACAAATCCACGAGGTAGGTAGGTAGGTCATTGTCAAATTATCAAATTTGTTGAACTACATAGAGACGTTAACAACATCTCTGTATACGGTGTACGAGTATTTGATAAAGAGACATAACACACACATCGGATGATACAATAAAAAAAAATCTGTTTAATCAGTCATAAAACCTTTTTAGTTGAACCTGTCTGTATGTACTGTATAAGAAATCGACATTCGATGTTTTAAATGAAACCTCATACTTTAAATATGTTATATAATAATATATTGTCTTAGATACAGTAAATACTAATAACATTGAACTATTAGGGACATTGAATAGTTATATTTTAAATTATAACACAAATTCAGCTGATATTAAGGTTTTAATCGATTGCAATATTTTTAAAGATAAATATTTCCTGTCGCTGTAACGTTCAATAGGATATATGTTTGTTTTGTAATAATTTGAGTTTTAATTATGTATTTATTGTTATATTTCCACTGTTCAGTATTATTATTTGATTTACTTAATTTTTTTTATAAATAAATTATATATAGCATAGCGCATAAGATGTCTGAGTAAATTCATACACAAATGAATGAAAAATCAAAGAGAAATGAATTCGAATCAGTTCAAGGTGTAAATTGTATGGCGATGTAACCAAATGTTTATTCTAATGTTTGTTTGAATTGAAATGTATAACCAAGTCTCTAAAGAACCCTAATCTAATATAATAGCACTTATGCAAAAGCTGAAAAAAAAACCTACTCTTCCAGCAACCTCTTTTCTCTTCATTAATATTGTATAAGCAGTTCACTGCTGGACATAGGCCTCTCCAAGAAATGAGGTTTTATGCCCATAATTGCTGCTGCTGCCCATTCCCGCCCTGTACACTTGAGCTGCACTGTTCCGGATGGATATACCGCCGTCTGTCGGTTTTGAGACCTCAGTCGCCTCACACGACACCTGGTGCAGTGGTAATATTCTACTCTGCCGGTACCCCACATCATTTATACCTATCTTATAGCTTTATAAAAAATAATAATGTAGCATACAGGTTATTTCATTTTTTAAATTAGTGATAATGAATGTAACATGGACAGGAATTTCAACTTTGTTATGCACAGAATACGGTAAATAATTGCGTGATTACTTGTTATTTATTTAATACGATTGTTGTTAACTTATAGGGTTTTAAGTTTTAGAAGCGTTATTTTGAGTTCTCATTTGAAAAATAATGAAGTTACTTTCAGCATATACGCACAGGAAATAATATATAGGTACAACATAGAAAGACTATATGCACCTTGTTGGTTTGCTTTCATACGTCATTAAAATACTATAAATAAATATATTTTTTTAATAAAAAAATTTAACGGTCCCGACGGCACAGATTGTAGTAATCCTATCTTGTGCAGCTAGGGTCGTGAGTTCGATTCCCAGAGCATATATTTATATATTGATATTTGTGTTTGTTAAGTGTCTGGGTGTTAAATATATATTTAATTAGTATATTTGTGATTCCTCTGTTGTCTGGCGTCAGTAACACAAGTGCTTTAAGCGACTTTCTCATTCGGTTCTAATACCTTAGTTGCCTTTTACGACACCTGGTACATGGAGAAGGTACTATTCTACTCTGCCAATTACTAACGACTAAGACATGTGTCACAATTTAAAAAAAATGTAATAATATAATTTATTTTTTAATAAATTATAATAATACTAAACAAGAAGACCCCTCTGGTCAATCCATATGAATAAAATTGCCATTACACAGACTTGACACTAATCGTAAGCAAATAAAATAAAATAAAATCGCAAAATCTTTTTATGGGAAAAATTATATTCAGATATATGTATTTGATTATAGTAATTCCATTCGCAACAAAAATTTAGGAAAACAATTTTATTACCATACCATACCATACTATTAATTTTAATGTTTCCCAAAATTGAAAATTAATAATAATAATAAATTCCCAGAACATCTCATGCATTGACCTGAATCCGTAACAAATCGCTTATAGCACTTTTGTTACGAACATCAGACAACAAAGTAATCACAAATATGATATGTACTTAAATATATATCTTCAATTCTCCCTTTCTTTGGGAGGCCTATGTCCAACAGTGGGCTTCCATTGGCTGTAATAATAATGACTTCTAAATTATTCTTATAACTCTTACACTTTAACATATTATTTAATGCTTAAAAACAATTGTCAAAAAAAGTGTTAAAAAATTATCTACACGTACTTGTTATCAATTTTAGAAGTCAAATTTATTTTCTATTAAGTAGAAATTACAATTTACTTAAATCTACAAAGCTGTGACGTCATATTCTTGCACCCCTTTGTATATATATCCGTTTTGACAGTTGATATTAAGCAGGTACCCTATCTTGTAAGAGAGATTTTAGCTGTTAAATCAATTTATTATACTTTGAAATTTAATTTAAGTTGTAATAAAATTTAAAATATTATCTAAGATGAGAAGATTATATTATTTTGTAAAGTTCACAATAATTTTCTTGCGAACTTTTATATTAATAATTTTATCCCCTAGTCTTTTACGCTGTGACAACTTATGTTCAAGAGTATACCTTTGTATACTCTTGAACATAGCCATTTAATACCATTGCATAAATTTAAAACAGACTGGTATATAACTAATACTTAGTAGGGACTATAGATTGCATGTAGAAAAAAATGTGTAGTCATAAGAAAAACATCAGCTACTATAATTTGTGTTCTATTAGATAAATATAACACTTGTGTACCAATTGGACAGTTAGAGACTATTTATTAGACAAACGCATAATTGAGATTAGAGATAGAGGTTGCCTAAGCTGTAAACCGACCGAAAACCAAAGGTGTAGCGATATTCATTGTAAAACATGAAAGAAGTTCCCCGAAATCAGAGTGAGATGCAAAGCAGTTGTTTTATTACGATACGTTACATCACGCTTCGCCCGCGACATGCCTCCGAACAGCTGTACCGCTCCACGCGACTCGGCCCGAGCGGGACGGACGACGCCGGCTCGGTACCGTGGCGACAGGGACGGCGACAGCGCCATAGGTGGGGCGCAGGCTTTACACGCCGCCCCGCCATTGGCCGTGTGCATACCGCCGCCTAACCGAAACCTAACCTAAACCGCGCCCCCCTCTCGCCGATAACGCTGCGACCGCCGCTCCGACTTGTCAGTCCGTCGCTCGACTTCGACGCGACATAATCGCCTCCTCGTACGTGCTCATTCGCCGCATTGTGCAACAAAACAGAAAATAAAACTAATGATCAAACAGCACTTTTGACACTTAGTTATTTTTCAATACGTTCGCCATGTCGACCTTGAGCCATCACCCTTACGCGTTCTCCATGCACCATGGCATGATACCGGAGTATCCGAGCGCGCCGCAGCCGCTGCCTGCCTCCTCGCCGCAGTCAGAGGGTCACATCAAGAGACCGATGAACGCATTCATGGTCTGGTCTAGACTCCAGCGAAGGCAGATTGCTAAGGACAATCCGAAGATGCACAACTCTGAGATATCGAAGCGTCTGGGTGCAGAGTGGAAGTTGCTCTCGGAAATGCAGAAGCGACCGTTCATCGATGAAGCGAAGAGGCTGCGAGCTCTCCACATGAAGGAGCACCCTGACTACAAGTACAGGCCGCGCAGGAAGCCGAAGCCGCCCACACCCGGCGGCGCACCTGGTGCTGGTGCGTTCCCGAGTTTCCCGCTTCCGTACTTCGCCGGCCCGGCGCCCACCGTCGGCCATTTGGACGCGCTTCCCTACCCCGCAGTGCCACCGTACTTCCCCCACCAGTTAGACCACCTACAGTTCTCGAAACTGATGGCGCCGACTGCGGAGAAACTGCCTCAAGTGTCGTCCTCGGCTGCCGCGGTGGTGTCGTCCTTCTACTCGTCACTGTACACATCGCCGACGGCGCAACCTAAGCCGTTCCCCTCGCCGCTGTTCCACCAGTACGGAGCGGCGCCCTTGTCTCCCGTATCTCCGGCGACGCCGACGCAGCACAGCCCCCACGACGACCAGCTCCGACGGCCGGTGTCCCTTATATATTGAAGGCCGACGTGCCTTCCTTAAAGGACGCAAATCCTTTAAGGATCGGCAGTTCGTTCAGTGTTACAGACTGTGAAATGCGAATCGCATAGCCATTATATATTGACCCTAGAGGGTTAGTTATTGTAAACTGAGTGAATGTCATATCAAGTGGTTTGTATATAGTCGCGGTGGGGCCCGACGCGTGGTTGGGCCGCGGATTGATTTTACTGTGATTTTTGTTTTCGATGCATCATCAAATGTTTAAGGTAAAGTAGGCCCGGTTAGTAATGTGAAGTGAGATTGGTACCAAAAAGAGATTATTTTTTGTACGTGTCACTTTTAGCTGTATTGTTAATTTAAGATCGTAATGTATCGTAGACTCTACGTTTGCAACGTCATTTCTCGAGTAATTCGTTGAGTTTGAATGTTTACCTGCTTCGGCGGACCGGCGGACCGGCGGCGTCGCGCTGTTTACTGTGTAGTTTATTTAAAACCCCTAAGTAGATGTACCTAACTATCTGTAAATTAGTTCTTTAAATTTTTTCTTTAATTAGTGCATTAAAATTGTATATAGTAGCGTATAATTCGAAATTGATTTCAATACCAACGATAAATTATAGTATTTGAGAAGAAACCATTGTTAATGCCATACAAATAAACACTAAATTGTTTTTATTTTAATATTTCGTTTTATTTACGTACATGAATCTAGTATTTTAAGTGACCGTTCAGTAAGTGATAACATAATTGTTTCTGTGGAAAAGTTTACAATTAATTTAGCTAACAGAAAAAACGGCGAGTCTCTCTACACACGTGCACAGTTATGCAAAGAAAAGAAATCAATTGAAATACTCGAAACCTAATGAAAAATTATGAATTAATAATGTAGATAACAGATGGACGAGAAAAATATTTTTGAAATAATTAGAAAAAATTAATTACAAAGCTAAAATGAATAAGTTACGTTTTTTAAATTTTTAACTACGTTGCGTCTAAACAAATGTAGATATTTTATTTTAGCTATGTGACTAAATAAATATAATTTTTTTCAAATAATACATACAAATGATTGGAAATGCATTCAAACAGTGACTGTAGCTACTTTGGTAAAAACTCTATTAACATTAAAGCAGTTATTGAGAATAATTACATAACTTCAATATTTTATAATAGTTGTATTAAAACAATTATAATTATTCGAAGTCAGGAATAGAAGACGATTATGTATTGAAAATCAAAAATACATTTCTCAATCATTAATAAAATTGCTCAATAATTTACTGAGGTGTTCTTTGTCAGTGACAAGGTTTGTTCTATAACATATTAAATAACTGACCAGTTATTTGAATGACCCGTTTGTTATTCGAGTGACCAATTTGATATTCATGATGGTAAATCGACTTTAAAAATACATTACGAAAGTCAAGTAGTTTAAATGTTTTTGTAAAATTGGTCTGGTTTTATTGATTAGGTACTCCATATCTCTAGTTCCAATTAATATTTATTTATATTTAACCTTGTATAGTAAATCAATTGTTCGTCTTTTTATACTAATATACTGTCAAATAAGCACATTGTATGCATGTTTGTAATCGATCACCGCAGCCTATAGACGCTCAAGTTTTCACAAAAGTGATATCTTTGCCATGGGATTTGTAATAAATTCAGTTTAACATGTGATAAAAAATGTCACACGATGTAAAAGCTGACTTCATAATATAAAATAAAGATGGTTTGTTTCTATATAGCCGCATTATTTTTTTCATGATTTACATTATATTAAGAGAGAACAATGACTATCAGGTTTTCTAGTATTTTATTATCTAATATATCGTAATAAATTTAAAGTCCAATATTTAAATTAATATTTCATTTAAGTATTATAAACCGGCAGAGTAGAATAGTACCCTCTACGACGTAAAAAGCGACTGATTTACCGGAAACGAAAGTGGCGGTATATCCAACCGAAATCATTTAAATACAACAGGGTGGAGATGGGCAGCAGCATCTTAATCGTCATCACGCTTGTCCGTAGCGGCAGTTATGGGCAAAAATCCCCCTATAATCGAAATATCAACGTGCAGCAGTCGTTTTTCTGGGACGATTCATATGATGATGAAAAAGCCAGTTAGTATTTAATAGTTGGTTGATTTAGTTAGTGTATGGCAATATGGCCCGTATTCACTCCTTCATCCCGGCAGTTGTTTATCGTAGCCAAGAGATGGCGCTAGTAGTCGTGGGGTGTGAGGACGGCGTAGCGTTGAAGAGAACCACGAGTCGACTCTTTAATTAAGTTATTTTCTTGTATACATGTTGTATATAATATATTTATTTAATTTACTGTTGATGTTGTCATTGTTACTGTGTATGTTTATATTAGAAATAATTTTAAGAGTTATAATCCTTACTAATATTATAAATGTGAAAGTAACTCTGCCTATCGTCTGTCTGTTACGCTTTCCCGCTTAAGCCTCTTAACCGATTTTGATGAAATTTAGCACAGACAATCTTTAGACCCTGAGAAAGGACTTAGCCTATTTTTTTATTCGAAATGAGGGTTGTTAGGGGTCGAAAAGGGGAATTAAGAGTTTTGTGGAAGAATCGCTATTTTTAGAGCTAGAAACTTGAAATTTATTTTTTCAGGCCATTGATTCGATATAAATAAACAGGACATTCAAAGTTTATATAAGTTAAGGTAAAGAGGTATGGTACCCAAAAAAAATACTCCACGCGGACGACGTCGCGGGCACAGCTAGTTTTAGATATATCGTTCTTATTGACACCACTTGCTACCTCTTTCTCTTATTCAGTCTTTCCATCCAAAGGTTGCCTGGACGAAATTGCGATAAGACCGCCATTCTACATAAAGTAGAATTAATGTTTTTTTTATGTATTTTTATGTTTGGTGTACAATAAAGTATCTATTATTATTATTATTAAATTTACCGATTACTAGTATTATATAATTGCTTAATACTTGCATACTTTCCTATTGTTTATAAATAATTTTATTATTCTGATCAATTGTAAACTTATAAACGCACTTCCAAACCACAAACATGTTTTGTTTTTTTTATAAATATAATCATATATATTCTAGACATGAGAAGTGAAACTAATCTTCGACAAATGTTAGTAACCATTTTTTATCTTTATTTACTATTTTTATATTGGTATAGAAATTATATGTCACATGTGTTTGTCCGGGATGAACTTTTAAACTACCGAACCGATTTTAATATTTTTGTGCTTACTGTGTACAGTTTGCTCCAACTTGAGGTTTGTTTATATATCTTATTGTAATCCGAATATTTTCTATATATAGTTAAAACAGGACAAGGTCGGTGAGCTAGTTTATTTTTATAAAATCCAAATAAAACAAAGGTATGGTGACCAACAGATCTACCTGCCCAAATTTGTAAATTTTTAAGTCTATTTTGAACTGAATGTCCTGGCAGTTATGAATTAATATTGAGAAGTTTTGACAGATTTATCTGTTGCTGTATGTACACTCACATATAGATACATCGACATGTATTCTTGTTTTATGAGCTGAGTTACATAAAAAAAAATCTATCTGTACATTACAATTTATGTAACATTTATCTATTAAACAAAGTCACACATATAGAAAATGAAGTGTTCGCTTATATTATCAAAATAACAGTATTTTTTTTTAAAGAAAAGTTTGGGATATATCTTTTAAATATTATACGATAAGTTACGATATGATTTCATGAACAATTCCGGCTATTTTACAAAACAGCTAGACTGATTGTGATGCGGCGTTCACTGGCGAATAACTGACATTGCTACCATCTGAGGAGTAATTTAAGCTAATTTCATTTTAGAGAAGTTTTAAGGTATACAATTGTAAAGTAAGGTAACACAATATCAATGCGAACGAAGTCGCATTCATCAGCTAGTTAAAAATTAATTTATCGCAACTTAACCCCAGCATCGATCAGCCCCGCGACTCGGCCCACTCGCGGGGGCTATTCTGGGCGCCGATTGTCAGCGGAACACGGTTTTCGATTTAATAATCGCCCCCACTCTTCGGGGGCGTTTTTCAATACAATTGTTTTATTTCGTGCCGTTCTTTGCTTTCGTGTTGGGGCCACTAAACAGGCGTCACAGGTTTTAAAGGCTGTTAATTTAATATGGGTTGAGTCAGTGTAAGTTTTCTAGGGTTTCTGGAAAACGGAATAGTCTAGAAATATTCAAGTAGTCCGAAGCAAACTTTTATGTTAATAAGTTTTCTCTCTAAAAGATAACATAGCCATATGAACTTTCTAGGTTCTTCGGTGAAGAAAGTCTGTATAATTAATAATAAATTTCTGAAAACTATTTACGCACACAACTCTACAACGACTGCACCGAATTTGTTAATGATTATTTTGGTGTATTAGTTGATTGATTAGTTTGTAATTAGCCGTGAAGAACCGACGGAGTACAATAGTTCCCCCTGTACCTGGTATTGTAAGAGGTGACTGAGATACCAGAACCGATAGATGACGGTACGTCCATTCGAAACAGAGAAACTCAAATGCACAGGGCGGAGATGAGCTGCGGCATCACTGTCGCGAAAGCAACGTCGTGCGATTACCAACACGCTTGCCCAGTGCGGCAATTATGGGCAAAATTCCCCTTTTCTTGGGGAGGCCTATTTCCTCCAGTCCAGTGACTTCCGATAGCTGATATAATGATGATGATTTCTCTCTTGTGTAAAGTGACACTGGGTTTCTAGAGTAATAAATTCCGAGCCGCAGTAATAGCCAATTTAGTGGGTGTAACATTTTATAGGAATCCAAAGAGTTTTGAATTAATCATTAGAGGAGCGGTTTATTGTTTTCAGTAACGATCTATAAAGGGATTTCGGTGCGGCCATTGTGAAATTATGAAGTGGATTTATCTGCTCTAAAGTAAATTAATTTGTCAATTCATTGAAATGTAAACGTCGAAATTCTATTTCATAATGACATTTTCATTTGGATGACGACGGTTTTTTTAATTTAGTTTGCATTCTGTTGGAGGTCTCTTAAAATCTTGTTATGTAAATATATAATATAATATTAACCATATAAGTTCTAACTTTGAACTTTTTTTTATAGTAAATAGGAATTCAAGTTTGTGTCAAGAAGATCGAAAGAAGAAATCAATAATCACATTGATTTGATCGATTGTGATAAAATACATATTACGAAAATCATCAAGAAAGAATTTTTCCCATAATTGCCGCGCTGGGCAAGCGTGTTGGCAAGCGCACAGCGCAACTTTCTTGACGGGGTGCTGCAGCCTTTCCCCGCCCTGTATATTTGAGCTGCTATTTCGGATAGATATACCGCCATTTGTCTGTTCTGGCACCTTAGTCGCCTCTTTTGACACCTCGTACAGGGAAGGGTACTATTCTTGTCTGCCGGTACCTCACGGTTTTTTAATATATATAAGTTACCAAAACATGGAGTTCAAAATCTGTTTTCACACACATACTGTATTTTGTGCACTGCTATCATACAAATTTCCATAAACTACATAATATAATTATGTAAGTTTTTCATGGATTTTGGTAACTAATATATATTAAAATATATTCCTAATATGTATTTTAAAATAGTATAATAGATGTAAAAGAAAATACAGTAAAGAAAGATATAACTAATTTAGTAACCCTACAAAGATCTGTTTCTATAAAGCGTAGTATATAATTAAGTGTTACTTACGTAACAGATAATATTGATAAATGTCTGTCGGACGATTCGTGTGCAATTTTTCTTTGTCACCTACAATTACGTACATTAGTAAGAAATGTGTGATGAAGCAAGCATTCCGGGTAAGCACGTAACGCGGTTTGCTTGCTTGATAAGCCATTCTCCACAAAGTAAAAGCTCCATTCAAATTTTCGTTCGAATTAAACGAGTGTTGCCAGCACAGTCGCGCATTTTTCTCCCGAATCGAGTGTGCCCCATTTTCCCATTCGGAGCTTTCGCATTGTCGGGAAAATATATTTTGTATGGAACCGGCATCACAATGAGACGTCCGTGTTATTTATTTAGATGTATTTCATTGTGCGAGTCCCGAGTTCGATTCCGGGAGCGGCCAGACGGGAGGCAATCGAGTCAGGGCCACTATACTCCTAGAGGTAACGGATTGGCAAATAATTGAAACTCAGACCCGCTCTATTATTAGGGAGGTCTATCGAAAAATATCAATCGAGTGGCGTATGTACTACAAACATGGGTCAGTATTGAATTAACGATTTCTTGCACAAATTGAACTGCACATTGTATTGTGTGCTTTCTATGCCGTGGTTGGGATTTGGAAATGATGTTTCTATTAGCCTTATAATGGATTCGAGTATGATTTTTTTTAAGGAATGTTTGAATAGACATTTTCCAATAGGGCAACAGAGAGTAAGATATATGAAGAATACCTACTAACTTTTTATATTGTAAATGTTGTTACAATATTGACATTACATTTCCTTACCTTAAAGAATATGAATTCGTATTTTACGTCATCTATTGTTTGGTGTTTGAATAAATAGCCTAATGGCTAAAGGCTAAAGGCTAATGTTATAATATTTATTTGTTACTTTCGATCTACTAAATCGTATTATATAAGTAAGTCATACATAGTTGAATAATTGGCATAGAAATAATTGTATGGTCTCTGGACTCTCTTCCTGATGGAACACAGAAATTTTATGGTATACCAGGATTTGCTAGTTTTGAAATTTGGATTTGAAGTAGCCGTCTTGTTAGCCGCACCAATTTATTATCTAAAAAGATGTTGTAAACAAAATTACGGTTTATTGAAATAGTTTTGAAACCATTTGATCATAGAATTATTACCAAATATCTATCAACAAATAATTATAATAAAAGAAAACGTCAAATCCCACGGACTACGCGGCCGCCATTGAGTGAAACAAAAGAGATGTTATTACCAACGGCAGTGTTGCCATAGTACAAAAAGACTGCAATAAAAGTATTTCTGGGCTGTAAGTCGTGATTCGAAATTTCTTGTCCCGGTGTTTGGGAGTGATAAATGATACTTCAATGAGCGACAACGGCGGTGTCAAGAATAATTAAAGCCAAACTGTTACTTAAATAGTTAGTTAAGCAACTAACAACGGGTAGCTTTTTGTGGCCGGTCCGATGGTGCAGTTGAATACACTGCGGCCTTTGTGTGTGTATCTCAAGTGGCCTTGTATTTTGTGTTTGTTTAAAACTATTTACACTGCGGCCTTGTATGTGTTGAAATGTATTAATACCTATATTTTTGTTAGAATTAAGAAACGTGATTTGTGATTATCTCTGAATGAGATAATTGAGTGCGTATTGACTATTAATACCATATATAATGATAATTATTTTGGTATTGTGACGTCATCGCTAAATAGCAAAAGCGGTATCTAACAGACTGCGTGTCACCTTGACTTATTGCAATGTAGTAAAAATACAGAACATTAACGTAAATTTAATTAAGCATTGGGTAACACACTACAAAGGTGGTACACAAGAGGTAGATCTATTACCTCACTCTCACCTATATCTACTGCCAAATAGCAGTTTTCGCATTGTGGTGTGCTATTT
This sequence comes from Heortia vitessoides, assembly GCA_020976665.1. Taxonomy (NCBI): domain Eukaryota; kingdom Metazoa; phylum Arthropoda; class Insecta; order Lepidoptera; family Crambidae; genus Heortia; species Heortia vitessoides. The sequence continues at coordinate 2,024,388 of JACJUM010003174.1, forward strand.
GGCGGTAATAGATGAGATCGAGGTACCAATGCAGACAACCTTTTGTATGAGGTATACCTACCTAATGTGTATATCAATAAGCTTTAAATATATGCGATGTGTACGTCATTAATCGAATTCATCATACCAGCCAATGGAAGTCCACTGCTGGACATTGACCCCCCCCCCCCAAGAACGTGGAATTTTGTTCATAATTGCCGCGCTGGGTAAACGTGTCGCAAAAGCGCAGCTTTCGCGGCGGAGTTGCTACTTTCTTTCCCTGTCTTGTGCATTTGAGCTACACTGTTTCGGATGGGTTTACCGCTATCTGTAGGTTCTGATACCTCAGTCGCCTCTTACGGCTCCTGGTACAGTGTGTGGGAGGTACTATTCTACTCTGCCGGTACCCCACAGTTAAATATAACACAAAATATATTCGAATTAACTGTGTATAACATCAAAACAGGGGCTGAGGAAATCTCGTCAGCGCGACGTCCTCGCAACAGGAACTTGTTTTCCGCGAAAAAGTAAGGGATTACTCCCTCGCACACGTTAAGAGTCGGAATAAAAAACCTATTCAAGATACACAAATAAGGCATACGTTTCATTGTATATTTTCTCCCATTCCAAACCCTTATTTCGATCCTGCTTTGAATTTAATGCCATCGATTTTGTTCGACCAAAGGGAAAATGTGTTTGAGTTGCGCATGTACCAATGTTTTTTTTTTATATTCCTTTATAATGATGTTAAATACTCTGAGGATATATAGTTACCTTTTGATTAGAAATGGTTGTTTTGTATACATGTGTAATTAAAAGATTATTAAAATAGGTTTAAAGAGGTCATATATTTCACTACAAATAAGAACTCGCTACGCTTGCCCAGCGTGGTAATTATGGGCAAAGCAGGCCGATTTTCTTGGAGAGGCCTATCCAGCAGTCTTCCAGAAAGTTTCCAATGGCTGGTATAATGATGATGATCTATAATTGCAAATTTATTTATTTTTAGTGATGTCTTTAGTTTTAAGTGCGCTTTCTATGCTTACGAAAATTTTCTTTGATAACACATCAGAAAATTAGGATAAGCTTCAAAACATGCCACATTATTGATCTACAAGTCCTACAACAAAGCTATATACTCCAAATATTACTTTAGCTGTGTGAACAGATTAGTGTTATTTTTATGTAATAACTTGGCTGTTAAATCTAGGAATAGTTATTTTTCTTTACCACTGTTAAAACATTAGACGCAAATCTATTATTCCCAGGCAGTATTGTCCATCTGCAACATGTAACACAAAGAAAAACAAACAACAAAAGCAACGACATAATTGAAATTGAATTCGTTATAATTTCCTCAAACCACAATAGTAATGTATTTGCCACAAAAACTCCATTATAAGCGCGAACGATTAAACTGTACAGAATCGCATTATCACGGGCAATGCTCGCAGCAATAAAAATGACTATCGTATCATTGTACTCTGCATAATTATAATGATAAAAAGTTCGCAAACACTTCCCTCTACAACGCTCCCCTCAAACGATTTTGACCCTTATTATCTAGGTTTAAGGTTCAAACATTCATCATGACCAAACATGTTAACAACCGTTATGCAATTGTCAACTTAACCTGTATCGATATCAACATATGGCTCAAATTTGTTTGTCATCTCCCATTTTTCGGGTACTGACCTGACAGCAAAGTATGAATATATTAATTTGTAGTGCGAACCATTGTGCTTTAGTTTCTATTATTGGATTCAAGCTTTAATTGTTAAAGTTCTCTGACAGATACACGTCGGGTTAATGGTGTTCGGTGGTGTTTCAATGCTTATTTAGCCCTTTGTTATGGTGTTTTAGGTTGAAAGGTTCATGATTCTGCTATGAAATCCGGACTATATTTACATTTGACGGCGACCTTTCTCCGGAACGGTATCGACCGTTAGGGACTACTATGGTCTTATCGGTTATGATAAAGGTAACTAATTTTGAGGAAAGTAATTTGTATGTTGATTGATTTTTTCGTGTCTGTAATTATGAATTTTGTAAGTTTATCGAGAGAGGTTTCAGGAATTGCCATCAATCTTATTGTCCATAATAAACACAATACATCGCCGTTGTCCTCGACGTTTTGAATAAATTAAACGAAATCATGCGTTTAATGACAGAATTATGCTCGCAATAAATTATGTCAACAATAAGCGTTATAACGTCTGTTTTGTTGAAATGTGTCGCAAAAAACCTGGTACACACGTGTCCGCAATCCGCGAATAAATGTCAACCACCATGTCTTGTGTAATTTATCTCCTCAACAATCATTTTTACAACGTTTCCCTGCATCCCACCCTCGGGTGTGATTAATGATGGATGGATTCCTGAATAATTACCAAGACTTTTAATATTCAAGTGATCTCGTACACTTCTATTGCCATGCGAAATTGTATTTTGTCAGGTAGGTATTACAGTCGATATTGTTTGATCCAAAGTGGATGACCCTTCAGGCGAGCTTCATTCCGGAACAGCGTATGTGCTAAATTCGTGAAGAAATTAATTTGTAACCTAGCTTGTTTCGTTTATGGTTGAAATTGTTTGGGTTTTTTTACAGAATAAGCAACAAAAGTGAGAGTACCATTGAATGCAAATCTGTACTCGAGTTTTAAGGGTAGAGTGCGTTATTAATTTGTTATAATTGTCCCCTCCTCATATTTGCTCGCATGTGGCATTTTTATTACGAATTAGTCTCAATCATTAATTTTGTTTTTCTTTTGTATATTTTTCAAAGTTAATGTGTTTCGAGTGTTCTGTGTATTGTGGTTTGGAAATGAATGTAATTACAAAGATTTCTATGATTGCCCATTGGAATCTTACACGAGTGGTACCTGCGTATCGTTTACAATGGGTTTTATTATCGTTTGTACGATCGAAAATATTGTTTGATATGCTGAGCGCTTTCACCTTTTGTGATGTTGTACGGGGGCCAGCTTTGTTCATATACAAAATTATTTTATTTCTGATCATTTGTGGGATATTTATGGGCATGATTATACTGAATTGTGTGCTTTTCATTTGTTTTATAGTTGTGCAGTAATGCACAATGCATTTATATTTAGCATTAAAACTGTTCGTCTGTAAAATATATATAGTAAACCGGAAGAGCAAGCGATAAATTAATTAATTCGCACAACATCTCGTACTGGCTGACTTCAAGATACTTGAGGTAGACCTTTTACAAAGGTCGTCTGCATTGGTACCTCATCATACCAGCCATTGCAAATACACTGCCGGACATAGGCCTCCCCAAGAAAGGAGGAATTTTGCCTATAATTGCCGCACTGGGCAAGCGTTTTGGAAATCACAGAGCGTAGTTTTTGCGATGGGGAAACTGCTGCTCATCCCCACCCTATGCATTTGAGTTACACTGTCTCGGATGGATATACCGGCATCTGTCGGTTCTAGTACCTTGGTATGTCACTCTCACCTATGTCTACCGCCAAAAAGCAGTGTTCGCGTTGCTGTGTTCCAGTTGGAAGGGTGAAAGAGGCGGTAAAATTGCTAAGTAAATGTGAAAGTAATGGTTGTTTGTTGTTCTTGCAGGGTTGCCGGCACGCCAGTGTTAACTCTGTAACGACACGAGCGTCTAGACTGCGATCACGTGTACTATCATCAACTGGACCATATGCTTGTTTGCTGACTTCAAAACATTTAAAAAAAAATTAAAAATATATTTTTTTAATGCTATTATATAAAAGAGATTTGTCCGGTAATAAAAATCCATTGCGTCAATATAATGAAAATCACGATTGCAACAGCTTACATTTATTGTGATTAACTTACGTGCTGCCTTCTAGAAGATATTATAGTTACTATATTCGTTAAATAATAGGCTTTAGAGTCGATATCTGTGAAGCAATCCGTTGTTATAGCGCGAGCAGCTGCATCAGTCGTTAAAATTCTGCTATAAAATATCGATACAGTGTAAGAAGTAAACATTACAACAGAACAAGTTTCATAAATCACTCTTTCTACTCTTACAGGCTGATAAACCTGCATAAAGATAATGAAAATAATATATTATTTATTGTACCTACACGTACATTTACATTGGACAATATTTACAAAAGCGTATAATTAGCGGTTTTTTTTGCTCCGAGCAATCTCTCTCAGGCAATCTTTGGATTGTTATATGAAAGAGAGTTGCCGTGAGGTACTGGCAAACTAGAATAGTACCTCTCACTGCACCAGGTATCGGTATATCTATCCGAAACAGTGCAGCTCAAATATGCTCTGCCGGAAATTGGCAGCAGCATCCTCGTCGCGAAAGATGCGGTCAGCGATTGCCAACACGATTGCCCAGCGCGGCAGTTATGAGCAAAGAACGACCTTTCTTGGAGAGGCATGTGTCCAGCAGTGGACTTTCAATGGCTGTATTGATTATTATAAAAATGATGACATATGTACAATGTTAGGAAACACCCAAACACACATAAATACATGCTCATCATATAAATATCTTGGTCTTTAATCGAAGCCACGACCTTTGGCGTACAAGATAGAAAGGAACACCACCAAGTGCAATCGAGCTCGACTCGCTATGTCAATTGTGGAAAATACATTTCTTGTTTTCTATGATTCTTCTTAAATGTTAAATTACTCAGGTGCTTACATGAGGTACGTACGATCATCTCAAACGAAGGTCGACTGAATTGGTACCTCTACCTATTTCTACCGCAAAAATAGCTGTGTTCGCATTGCTGTGTTTTCGGCTTGAAGGGTTCACCTTTCAAACAAGAGGCAGTGAAATTACTGGCTGATGTGTTATAATATTTCAAGTCACAGTTGGCAATGCGTAAGTGATATCTTTGTGATATTGCGGATAAGCGAGAAAAAAGGAAACAGATTAACAGTTGATTCTGAAGTTCCAACATCACCGAAGGTATAGGCCAGGTTTATCATTAATGAGTAAGCGCGTGGCCTGAGCACTTCCCGCACGCTCTACAACACTGCCACTTGAAGCGTATTTTATATTCAATGATAATAATTGCACACAACGGTAGTACCGTCTCCCGGAAAGAAAATGATTCAGGTTCGAGTTCCGCCCGACACAGACAGAAGTTGATTTCTTCCTAGTAAATATTATCTCAATATCAAAGTTGATTATCAAAACTTAATAATGACTCAATAAAATATGAATCAATTCAATTGACGACACGCCCTAGTTTCGTACATCTACACTAATATTATAAAGAGGAAAGATTTGTATTTTTGTATGTAGCGAATAAACTTAAAAAGTACTGGACCGATTTTAATAATTGTTTTTTTTATTAGAAAGCCACATTATCATTGAGTAACATAGGCTATGTTTAGTACTAGATTACTTTAGAAATTCCTATTAAAACAAACCAAAGATGTAAAATTATCCATAAAATGTCTTTCATCGCATACGCTGCAAAGAATATTAATGATAGGACAATATCTACAAAAAAACTTCCTGCGACAATATGTCTAACTATTGTAGTTACGTCACTATAACTACTCTTTTACATTTAACAAATTTTTTATCCAAATAAATAATTTAATATTCAAAATGTTCTTAATACCTTATGATTACATTTTGAATTATTGAAATCGGACACTCTATTCAAAAGATATCATGAAATTAAAATAAAAATACATGCCGGCGGCGGCCGCCACGCAGCGCATCGAGTAACTAACTCGACGAGAGTAATTGTAGTTGGCACTTTCTCGAGTAGGATCTTCTGAAAATTAATACGCTTCGTTACCACCTACAAATACCATTGCCAACGTAGTTTACAGGGAGGCTTTAAGGTAGGGATACAATTTTTTTCAAATTAGGGATTCATAGTCGTTTTAATTAGCACGCTTATTACTTAAATATATGTACCTAATTATGTCTACCGTGTCTACGTGCGAAGCCGGGACGGGCTGCTAGTATGCTAAAAAGATAAAAAAATTGTTGTGGGTTTAATCCTTAATAGATAAAATATGCCATTACAAACTTTTTTTTTGACTTTTTGAATTATAAACTCTGTAGTACATAATTTTGATCTAACTCGTCAAGTTTTGCCAGCAATTGCAGTGTAAGCGAAAAAAAAATGTGTTTATTTATGAAATCACATTAGAAAACTTTAAAATCATGTGTTTTTCAACTAAATTATGCATGTATATACACATAAATCTTCCATTTGAATTACTTGTTGTTTTAAAGAACTAAGCATACATAGGGACAGACAGACAGCGGGACGACTCTTTGTTTTATAATATGTGGTTATATTCCTGATTCCCGGAAAGAAACTCGAAGCATTTCATAATAGGCTCATAATGCCCATAATAATAGACCACGTTTTATTGCCGCACCATTGAAGGTAACACATATTGGTCGTAGACATTGAAACACTGAGGTCTTTCTTAACGAGATAAAATCTAAACCCACCAGATTAATTCTCTTCTTGCATTGAGTGGTTCTTAAGGTGGTTTCGGTATAAAAATTTTATTTTAACGTTCTCTTATATAATTACGATATTGGAAAATAACGGAGAAGCGAAATACGTATACCATTAGTTTACAGATTTAGAAATAACAGATTTATCACCTTATGATCGTATCATTTGTTCTTTGTCATCAGTGCAATGTAGATTGGCAGCCACACATAGTGGAGATCATAAATCCGAAAGCATGTCTTTCTGTTTAAATGAAATCTTGCATGTAAATAAATTGAAATTTATAGAAATAAATATATTATTTTTATACAGTAAAACTAAGTGAAGTTTAAGTAAAAAACTAGTAAGTAAACTAATATTGAAAATATTTGCATTTGTAAGTGTCGGCAAAAGCAAACAAACTAATTAACATTAAAATAGTTCAAGGGGAATTCTGGGTATAAATAAATACGGAAACGCATTTGTTATAAAATACTTAAGATAATATAAAAAAATTAATGTACTAGAGGTAGACCTCTTACAAAAGTCGTCTGCATTGATATTTCTACCGCCAAATGGCAGTGTTCGCATTGCTGTGTTCCGGTTTGAAGGGTGAGAGTGGCAGTGAAATTACTTGGTAAATGTGACATTGTATATCATTGACATCTTCGTGATGACTCGATTGTCTGTAGGCTGCGGTCACATTTATCATCAAGCGGACCGTATACTTGTTTGCTGATTCCATAACATAAAGAATAATAAATACCCCACCAATTCATCTTCCCTCTATAAGTGATAATTAGTTTGTTACCATTATATTTACTGTGATATCTTTATCGTCTATAATCGGCAAACTTCACGCAAACACCCATTCATCTCGAACGGTTATTAAAGAATAATGTTGTTTAACATAATCTGTAGATTTATTGCGTACCCCACCCTCTGTTTGGCGTTAATTAATTTGCATATGCTTTATCCTGGCACCCCTCCACCCCTCGTGGCCAGCGTGTAAGCTCTCGTTTATTTGCCAAATTGCGTTTGGCACTTAACCGGTCTTCTTGCAGATATTTTTATCTATGAATTGACCGAGTGTTGAAATTTCTTGTGATATGCAAATTGTGTTTAGGGTGAGATTTATATGCAAACTATTTAAGCAATTAAGGGAAATTACTTTCATAATATACAGGTGAGTATAACATATTTCGGCGAGATTTGTCTGGTTAGATTGGGGGGGGGGGCACCATAGGCATGACCAAGTTTAATTATATATTAAACTTGGGCACCGAAGGACGTTGCCCTAATAAATAACCAAGATACCGACTGCAGCATCATCTGCTGGGTTGATTTCTAAATCTAAGCTATCCAGGGTGCCACCTAAACACACACAAAAGAACAATCAAATCGGTCCAACCGTTTAAGAGGAGTTCAGTGACAAACACGCGTACAGTAGAATTATATATATAAAAATGGAGATCCCATCTTGCTGTAAGGCAATCGACGAAGTTTATTACTACTTTGATCTGATCTACTTTACTCCTTTTATACAAGGTGTTGCAAAAGCGACTATGATACCGAAACCAACAGATGGCTGTATATCTTTTCAAATCTGCGTAGATCATTTAAAATTGTGGTCAGTCTTGGCTCTATCGCTCCATCCAGCGCGGTAATTTTAGTAATGTTTCCCCCTTTTATTGTTAGGTCTATGCGTTAAACACGTTGGTTTGAAGAGTGAGAGAGGCAGTGAAATTATTGGGTAATGCGACATTATATCTTGAAGTCACAAAGTTGGAATGCGTTAGTGATATCATTGTGATATAGCGACCGAGCGAGAAAAATAGAATCAGATGTATCTTCCAACGTCACCGAAGGTATAGGCCAGGTTGAACTTTATGAGTAAACGCGTGGCCTGAACACTTCCTGCACGCTGTGAAAGTCTGCTACGTGAAGCAAGCTTAGTCAATGATATAATTACTGCAAAACAGCGGTAGTGCACTCCAGAAAGGAAAAGATGCAGGTTTGAGCCCCGCCTGACACTTGGAAAAGATGAACTATTAGGTGTAATGTTTCCCCCATTTTCTTGTTGGGTTTATGTCCAGCGGTGAACTCTCTACGACTGCTATGATGATGATTATATTGATTAGGTACCTTTTTCAAGAATATTGCGGTATAAAAGATATTTAACTAAGTCTAGTGCAAATAACAGTCATTTCCAATCTTTTTTTACAATGTTTCTCTTGCCACTTTAATAAATAAAGAGCGATACACAAACAAATGAATCTGGAGTTTCTAACGATCCAACCAACAAATTATCACTCAATAATTTACCTTAACTGTATTGCACAAAGCAGATAATTGTACTTTTGTACCACTTGGGACTTTACCTCAGACCTTGGTCCCTGTTGCAATGCATAAATAGCTATAGTCCAATCATTACCGACTGATCACCGATCGTGCGACATCGTGCGTGCACTAACGACGGGGGCGTACCGCAAATTGCTTACGTGCGACTTCCCCTCGAGAGTTATCGAGTGCCACTAAATATAACGAGCCGTGTCGAGTGCTTACAGAATCGGAACTCTTTACTCTTTAGGAATTTAATCGAGTTTTAGGTTGTATACCTATAATGTTGACATTAGCTTAGTTATGAGTAGATTTTGCGTTGGGTGCACCCCGCACGCAACCGTTTATTGTGGAAACCGTCTCTTAGTGGGGAGGCCTGAAAATGTCCGACAGCCTATATCTATACTAATATTATAAAGCTGAAAATTTGTGCCGTGAGGTGCCGGCTGAGTAGAATAGTACCTCCCACTGTACCAGGTGACATAAACGGTGACCTAGGTACCAGAATCGACAGATGGTGTTATATCCATCCGGAACAGTGCAGCTCAAATGCACAAGGCGGGGATAGGCAGCAGAATCCATAAAGCTGCGCTCTGCGATTGCTAACACGCTTGCCCAGCGCGGCAATTATGGGCAATAAACCTCCTTTCTTGGAGAAGCCTATGTCCAGCAGTGAACTTTCAATGGCAGGTATGATGATATGAAGAGTTTGTTTGTTTATTTAAACGCGCTAATCCCAGTAACCGCTATAAATTCTTTCAGTATTGGTTAGTCCAATTATTATCGAGGAAGGCTGGCATTAATACTTTGTTATGATTATTTTGTTTTTCAGATTTCTTCTGATTTTTTTTCGCTGGGCAAGCGTGTTGGCATTCGTAGATCGCAGCTTTCGCGACAACAAAGCTGCTGCCCATCCCCGCCCTGTGTACATGAACTACACTGTCTCGGATGGATATGACGGATGACCCAAACACAGAATAAACATAAATATCGTAATGACATAATCATATAAATATTTGCATTGGTTGTGGAACGAACCCACGACCTTTGGCGTACAATACAGGATCACTACTATGTACGCCAAATAATAAAAAAAAATACCAAACACATCAATCTATCTATTGTACATCCATCCTGAATTCAGATCTCAATAAAATATTGTGCAAATAGATCTATTTATAAATCATAGTGATGAGTGAGTGTCACTTGCCCTATAACAAACCGCATAATTTGTGATTCTCTCTTTATTTCTGCATACAGACAACGATCCAACAAAATCTTTACTGCTCGCACGTCGCTCCGTATCGCTTACAAAAATAACAATAGTACCACATGCTCAGGACACATACGCAGCAGCTATTGTAGTGCGAGTGCGAGCCTTATTAAAGCTATTCTTTTCCAAGCCACCATTGTCCAACCGTATCACTCGCTATTTAATAAATTATATTATTAAAAATATATACCATGTAAATTATCCATTCAATCGCGTCGACGGAGCGCGAAAACTGACGGAACTTTCCGGTTTTCAAGTGGATCCGCTCACTCGTTCAATGAGATCATTCGTTCTTTGTTAGCGGCGAACGTATTTTTTTTTCAACTGTTGCCCTTTGTGATGAGTTCGCGAATGGTTTAGCATAAATCTTGAAGCAATTGTTTTTCAAGTGGCGACATCCTTTTTGGAGCGGTTTCACGCAATAGCATTTCTAAATCTCTGTTGTATATTTGGGTATTGAATAAAAAAAGGGTGAAACAAATCTGTTAATTCCTGTTTATAATGACCAGATTTGAAATCAAAACAACAAGCAGTAGGACTATTTTGAAACTATAGTGCACTTTCCTCGTCACACGGGTCTGTATTCTCAAGAAGATACCCTGATTCGGTTAAGGATGAAGTTACAAAACCATGGTTTTAAAGATCCTTAAGAAGAAACTAGTGGTCCTGCGTACTATATATATCTCCAGCTTAATCTTCAAGACTCGATTTAAAAAAACTAACTGAAGTTTCATTATACTGCTTTCCCGCAGCAAGCAGTTAGACTATTTTAAAAGCAGAGTACCACTTCTCTTCACACATTGCTCTATCTTCCAGAAACCTGATTCGGTTGACGAAGGAGTTACAAAACCATGGCTTTAAAGATCCTAAAGAAGAACCCAGTGGTCCTGACTGCTACAGCTTCAGTTTAATCTTTAAGACTCGAAATTTTAAAAACAACTAGCTTAATTCTTATTACACTGCTTTACCTTCTGTTGACCAACCCTTCATTTCTCGTGTAATCCCAAAGTAGAAGCTTTGGGCCAAGTTAAAAACCAGTTCTGCTGTCCAGTCTTATAATATAACAGGGTCACAAACAATCAAGTAAATGTTTATAACATCAATGTAATTTCGGTCAATAGTTTTAAGTAAAATATGATTCAATTTCAATAATATTTGTTAAAAGCGTTCGTAAAAAACATAATTAAAAATAGCTTTTTATATAATAAGAATACAATAAATTAATTAAATTACAATTTTAATTTTATATATATAATTAATAAAATTGAATATATTTTTACAAAAATTCAGTTCAAAAACAAAGATATGTTCGACTTGAAGGTCTCCAGAATGCTTGTTGTTAAAATAAATTGAAAATGTTAATTTTTTATACATGTTTATTTTTTTAAGCAATTCAATAAGAAATTCTTGTCAAAGAATTTGTACTGGTGTAAAATAATTTTAAAATTTAATTTTGATTCATGCTGGGCTTATGTGGACAAGCAACTTCTCATTTAATATCTCTGGACTTTGATATAGAATCGATGAAATATTGTCATCATCGTAATCATTTGCTCTTCTATATGTTGAGCCTTTACCGCCGTCTTAGCGTAATCGACAAAACCCAAATTTTACAGGAGAAGGATTTTTATAAATATAATAAAGAAATTAAATTTTAGCAATTGCTAAAACTTTATAACAGTTTTTTTTTTGGAGGGAAACGTCGACTGGGTTGTGTCCGTTACGGCTTTAAAAGCATTTTCAACAAAAGTGTCGCTTAAGATAATATGGCGGTAAGGGCTCGATGTGTTCTTGTTATAATTGTCTTTTATTTGTCTGTATTTACTTGTAGTTTATACTTCAGAGGCATGAGAGAATAGAATAAAACCACTCCCTTTACCAGGTGAAGGCGACTAAAGTACCAGAACCGATAGATGGCGATATATCCATCCGTGACAGTGCAGCTGCGCTCTGCGATTGCCAACACGTTTACCCAGCACAGCAATTATGGGGAAAATTTCCCATTTTTTAGGGGGGCCTATGTCCAGCTTCCAATGGACTTCCAATAGCTGGTATGATGATCAAACATTTTATGTAAGCTCTTCTCCGTGAAATTGTGTCGTCATGATAATAACGATTATAGTTATTATCTTTACATACATTTTCTAATGACGTTCAAAACTCATCCTAACGATAGAGATTAAAAGTTTCCAAGGTTCCAATGAAGCTCTCTTAACGGTACCACATGCCCAAGTTGCCAAACAATCCGGACCGATCGCATCAGATTCCAATCAACATTCCCTGGACCCAACTCCAAGTTCCAACTATGCATTAAACGGCCCGCTAGTTCCCGGGAGACTGGTCGCGTGACTTGCCTCTTTATCCCTAAATATCCTATGCAAAAAGGGTGAAGATTGATTGTCTAACTATACGGATATGAATAGATCCATCCGGGTATAGTGAATTTCTTAAAAGCGTTTGGTCAGCGCGTCCATTTTGAGCTGTGATGATGAAAACTGGTGCGTGACTGTTTATTTTGATTCGAGATTAGGATATAATTTAGGGAAATACACTTCCCAGCAATAAAAATGGATCGTACCCTTATATCTGGAAAAGTACAAAATATTTTATTGTTTTAGTTGCTTTACTATCAATACGTCTAAGTAGCAAAATGTCCAACTACCCTAAACGTCTAAGAAGCAATAGGTCTAACTCGCAAATCGTCTTTAAAGACTATAATAATAAATAATAATGCTATAAAGACGATTTGCGAGTTAGACCTATTGCTTCTTAGACGTTTAGGGTAGTTGGACATTTTGCTACTTAGACTTTTAGTTGATACCTTAAAAAAATATTGTATAAATGGAAAGCTGAAGTTTCCGCTTACCCCGGTAGGAAATGGGTGAAAAATTATGTATGTATTATGTACGGCTATCATATAGTAAATAATATGTTACAGATAGTAAATTAAACAATAAAGAAGCCTTTATCTGGTAACACAGGAACATCTTACTAATGTGATAACTGCGAAAGTTTGTGTGGATGTTTTTTAGTTTTTCATAACAGGTATTATTGGCCTATAGGAATCACATATAGGCTAATTGCTATCATCATTGACTTCCTTATCATCATTATTATCATCAACATTACAGCCATTAGAAATCCACTGCTGGACAAAGACCTCTCTAAGAAAGGGGGAATTTAGCCCATGATTGCCGAGCTGTGCAAGCGTGTTGGCAATCATAGAGCGCAGCTTTCACGACGGGGATGCCGCTGCCCATCCTCACCCTGTGTATTATTCTACTATGCCGGTACGTCACGTTCCTTACACATGCGTTAAATGGTCTACATGTGTGACTTTTGCACATTATTATTCGGCCAACAATTATATAATCATCTCAAAATTCTGACACCCGATTCAAAGTTAGTGAAAACCGCAAACACGGGACACAAGTACCAAAGGCTTTGTAGAATTGTAATCACAATTCAAACTCTAAATGAGTCGCACACGACCTGATCGCAAATATTATCGATTTACTCAAAGGCGGACATCGCGAAGCGCCCCACAAAGACGCTCGTGTATACTATATTAACATTAATTATTGTACTTATTACATTAATAATTCAGGCGTTAAATCGTTTCGAGAAACTTAAAAACATAATCTGCGAGATGAATAACAACATTGTCACATACAAAATAAGGTTGAAAATTGAACCTTTCAGACGTGGACGGAGAAGACGATTTCGGATCACTTTATTTAAAGATTCGAAGATCAAAAAATGATCATTAATGTTGTTATTAGCAAAGTTACATAAACTTTGTCGCTAACTGATATTTCGCTTATTATGGCAGTTTTTACGAGCAATTATTTCGCATTGATCGTGTTACCGTCAACTTGGGCTTATTACTGCGAATTAAATGGCCATTCAGGCGGATGTGTGGGCACTTAAAAGTTTCTTGTTCTATCTCACGATGTTTTACAAGTAATTTACTTACAAAAATCAAATTTAATGATAATTATGCGTTAGTTTTATGCGTTGTTGGACGCCAGAGGTTGGGTACAGGAGTTTTGTAAAACTACTGTAATTGTTTTGTAAAGTTATTGTAATTTGTAAAAACAGGTTTGGTGGCAGTATAGTGATTCTGTGCGTCAGCTGTACCATAGTTGATAACAATATATAATTTATTAACTTATCTAATACAAAAAGAACATGGATTTTCAGAAATTTGTTACATTTTTAGAAGTTATATAAATGTTGTCGCATCTTCGTATTTTTTGTTGTAGAAATAACTTCAGTATCTTCCATCTACAAAAAAAACAGGCAACATTTAGTTATTCGTGAAAGGCATAGTAAAATAACAGAACTGCGAAAAGCTATTATATAAACAAACGTTTGGGACATTGTATTTAAAGGTAAATGGATAAATGACGAAAATGTTATTAAGTTTATCTGATATCGGAAGAAGATCTAGAAACTGAGAGATGGCGGTATATCAAACCGAAACAGCATAAGTAATATGCGGGAATGGACCACAGCATTTGCGAAGCTGAGCGGCAATCGGCCGCTATGTTTGCCCAGCGCAATTAAGGGCAAATTTTTAAATCCCTGCGGAGGTTTATGTTCAACAGTGAACAGTCTACGAATACTTTGACTTGCTTACTAAACATTTCAAGATTCGACTCAAAAATGTTTGGTACGTACGTACGTATGAAGAGATCAGAGATTTCTTCTTGGTTACGCGGTAACTTCTTGATTCTAGCTAAATGTGTCTATATGTGTAACTTTCATCATCATTATCATGACGGCTATTGGAAATTCACTGCTGGACGTATGCCTCTCCAAGAAAGAGGGTATTTCGCCCATAATTGCCGCGCTGGGCAAACGTGTTGGCAATTAGAGCGAACATTAGAGCGCACTGTTTGGGATGTATTTACCGCTGTCTATCGGTTCCGGTACTTTAGTCGTCTCTTACGACACCTGGTGTGAGGGGAAGTACTATTCTACTCTAATGGTACCTTTAGTCATGAATAACCACTTCGAATTTCTATCAAACAATACATTCAGAGTTTACCAATGAAATTAACTAGTTCCGATACTAATATATATTTCAGTATAAATAGAGAAACCGTAGAAATAATCAGGAGTTACCTAGGTGAAAGTTCACTGCCCTGGTCTAGTTTATTGCCTGTAAGCAAAGTTTATAAGGTTCTATATCTGTCACAATACAGAAATATTTGTCTATAGTTTTGGTTTCTATATCACAATTGAAAACCATAGATATGTGTGTAAAGACAGCGTATGTTGCTTAATGTTTTTTTACTAGTTGGTGCCTGCGATTTCGTTTGTATGATAGTCTGCTATGTTTACAATTTTATGAGTTTTAATTCACAGAACCAATTTACTTTTTGCATACAATAATAAAAAAAAACAGCAGGAGTGGAGAACAATCAGAGCCAAATTACTGTTCTCCTCCCTCAATACCAGGTGTCGTAAGACCCGACTGATTTACTGAAGGCATCAGATATCCATCCGAAACAGCGTAGCTCATTGAGGTTGGGTAGCAGCATGCAATCATGAAGCTACGCTCTACGAATGCCATCACGCTTGTCAAGCGGGCCATTTATGTGCAAATTCCCCCTTTTTAGGGATGGCCTATGTCCAGCAGTCGACGTTTCACGACTGCTATGATGTTACCGGATCCTTATAAATATTTGTCCTGGGTGGAGATCGAACCCACTACCCCTATTTGGCGCACAAAGTAGGAACACTGCCGAATGCGCTATTGGACTCATGGAATAATATTATAATATCTATATTCATCATATCAGCCTTTGGAAGTCCACTGCTGAATTTTGACCATAATTGCTAAGTGTGTTGGCAATCGCAGAGCGCAGCTTTCGCGACGGGGATGCTGCTACCCACCCCCTTTTTGGGCATTTTAACTGTTTCAGATGGATATACCGTCATCTGTCGGTCCTGGTGCTTCAGTCGCCTCTTACGATACCTGGCACAGTGGTAGATACTATCATATTTTTATACTTTATTATTTCATTATTGATATTTATCATAACAACCATAAAAAGTCCTCTGTTGAACATTTGCCTCCCCAAGATAGAGGGAATGTTGCCCATAATTGCTGCGCTGGTCAAGCGTGGTGCCCATCGCAGAGCGCAACTGTTACGACGGAGATACTGCTGCCCATCCCCACCCTGTAGTATTTGTTGTTGTGTAAGTTGCGCTGTTTCGGAAGAATATACCGCTATCTATGGGTGCCCTTATCTCAGTCGCTTCTCACGACATCTGGTTCAGGGGAGGTACTATTCTACTTCGCCGGTAGTCCATGGCTCATACATTTTTAAATGTACAGATACGGACATGTACGCGAAGCAAACTCAAAATCTACTTAGCATTTTCCGAAATTCCAATTCGAAATGTCAATTATTATGGTAAACATCCTCGAGCGAGTCGACAGCGCGTGTTTGTTGCCGGGACGACGCGAAACATTATTACTCAATAATTTATTGTCGTCGCCCGATAGTGATAAATACTCAGATAAAGTTAGCACGCTTGATTTTTGGCCCTACTTGCTAATTGAATTTTAGAATGACAGTTTTTTGGATACAGCCCGCGGTGCAAGTTAAGAGTGTTAGAATTATCTTATTCTGTACTTAAATAGGTTTCTTTTATATATTACTAGCTGTGCCCGCGACTTCGTCCGCGTGGAATTGTTTTTTTTTGGGTACCATACCTCTTTACCTTAACTTATATAAACTTTAAATGACATATTTATTTATATCGAATCAATGGCAAAATAAGTTTCAAGTTTCTAGCTCTAAAAACAGCGATACTTCCATACAACTTTTCATCCCGCCTTTCGACCCCTTACAACCCTTATTTAGAATTAAAAAATAGCTTATGTCCTTTCTCATGGTCTAAAGATTGTCCGTGCCAAATTTTATCTAAATCGGTTGAGAGGTTTAAGCGGGAAAGCGTAACAGACAGACAGAAGGACAGAGTTACTTTCGCATTTATAATATTAGTAGGGACTAGTAGGGATGAAGTCAGCAAACAGACATACGGTCCACTTGATAGTAAACGTGACCGCAGCTTATAAACGCTCGGGTCATCACAAAGATATCACTAATCACAAACCTTGTGAACAGGAGATACTATGACAGATTTTACCAGTAATTTCACTGCCACTTTTTTTCACACTTTACCTTTCACATTGGAACACAGCAATGCGAAAACTGCTATTTGGCGGTAGAAATAGGTGAGACCAATGTACACGACCTTTGAAATAGATGACCGTAACACGAGTGCTTTGAGCGAGCTCTTATCAGGTAAGCTCGGAGTCAGGTCATTGATTTAAAGTAGCAAGGTATAATTACCTGACAGTGTACTGTTTAAACATTTAGTTTTCAAATATTCTAAAATAAATAATATTTCATATTAATAATAATAATATCTATTCCATAATGTAGACGCACACACACATACACACACACACACACACACACACACACACACACATACACACAATACCATAGTAACTCAAGGAAATGTTATTGATCCGGGTCTACTTATTGTGATATACAATATATCTCCATATATATATATGTAAATCAAAACAGTAATGTTTAGGTACTTAGGAAGAGCGCAGCATTCCCTACAAAAGTGTATTTTGACTACTTATTGGAAAGCCCTGTTAACCATAATGTTAAAGATTTACTTGAAATAAATCCTTTTTTATTTTTTTCTATAATTTAAAAATGACAACTAATAATATCTTAGTGATGTCGCTTGTAAACAAAATACAGAGTTCCTTGTCATTATTTCATTGCGTACCGGTTCCTTTAAAAGGTAAATTGTAGGAAATAAACGTCAGATTTGTTGTCAATATTGTACGAACAGCTCCGCCGGCAATTGACAATCGTAAAACATCGTAATGGATCTTTATGAGGTTTTTTGATCAACGGCACTTAATATTTTACTTGCGTAATAAAACTATTAGGATAACTTCTCTCTCTTATCCTATGTTTGAGATTAATTTTGCAATATTTTATTTAAGTTTTTAGATATTGTTCAACATGCACAGACATTAGAAGAAACAATAGAGACGCGTGGCATGTTTAATTTTTTATGTTTTTTTATGGTTTGCTAGCTAACATGACAGACATTAACTGTTTTATTTTTTATTTATATTAAGAGTCTTTATAAATGAGATGTGAAGATATAAAGATATCATTAGTGTGTCGCCAACCTTGTGAACTCTGGAGTTGGATCAAACTGTTCGGAGTAACGAAAAATAGATTAAAATCGGTTCAATTGCTCAAAATTTGTATATATATTTGTATATAATCATGTTATCAGCCATTGCAAGTGCACTGCCGGACATAAGCCTCACAAAGAAACAGAGATTTGGCCCATAATTGCCGTGCTGGGCAACCGTGTTGGTAATCACAGAGCGCAGAAATGATAAAAGATACAAATATTATACTTCCAAAAAAAATTGTATTTTTCTTTCAAACAACTTGGATTTATTAACAATACAGCACTTCACTTTCACTTGTACACAACACAACAGATGTACATATTTGTATTTCTATTTGTTTTACAAACGAAGAACACAGCTAGCCTATCTTTGATAGATAGGTAGGTTAGCTGTGTTCTTGGTTCCAGGACTCTTTGCTATATGGGTTACGTATGACATTTTCTTTCTTTATTTAATTTTAATAGATCATCTACCATTAATTAATTTTTCTAAACATAATTTTATTTTATTTTTTTAATCGCATGCATAAAATAGAAAATGTAGGAAAGGGTAGGTAAAGGTGCGATAAAGGTACGCTCAAAATCAAGTAAATGAAACTTAATTAATTTTTCAGTACACAGTGTAGAGTAATTGAGTGTATTTGAAAACGTGACGTGAAAAACATCGACCTCAAAATCTTAGCAACAGTTTGCTTATCCTCTCCACAGCCGAGTAAGGCCAATACATGTCTCCTAAACGGATCTTGAGAAGAGGTATCGTGGTAAGAAGGATGGCGGGGGAGGCATTCGGGCAATTTTAAGCGATTTCTCTCTTCCACCTTCAGCCTTCTGTCGCTTGCACCACGCAAGAAGTCGTGCAGATCGAAGCCTTTGCCATTGTCCGCGCATTCTGGTCTCACACAGGCCGCGGGCACACCGCAGCAGACGCAACAATGAGACACAATGCCGATTAGCGGTCTCACTCTAACGCGATTGTCATTTGTCCACTGAACAAATCATTATGTTATGCAAGCCACAAAAAAAACGTTCGAGATTATCACTGAACTTCATACACATTCATAAACTTGTTTATTTCTCACCGGCTTTAGGAAACACTAGTGGTGGTGGGACTCTTTGGTCCTGACATGCAACTCTTGCTACAATATATGTATTTCATTTATAAATGACGTTAGTTCTTCTCTCTCATCTTCGACTGTTTCAAATCTTCCAGGAAATCTTGCAATACGATAAACGTGAAATTGGATGAATTTCAACCACCGTTCGCTCGGTAGTACTATTTAATTAGTTTACAGAAAAACAAACGCAAATAAGTATTTATTGAACTTTATTGTATAAAATGTGTAGTTGGCATAATCTCCCAGTCAACCATTATATGCAGCAGAAATAATATTACAAAAATAACACAAAAGTCATTAAATTAATAGCGTGTGTTGCCTCCACGGGCTCTTAGGAGAGCTTGGATATGATTTTCCACTCAGAATAAGGCCATCGATCATTGGTTGAGGCAAATTGTTCCACTCTTCCACTAATGCCTGTTTGAGTTCTTCAACATTCCTGGGAGCTGGATTTCGCTGTCGAACTCCTATTCCCAGAATATCCCAGGCATGTTCTATAGGGTTCATGTCCGGTGATCTCGCTGGCCAGTTCATTTGACTAATGCCAACCTCATTCAGGTAGGTACGCACGATACGAGCAGTATGGGGGCGCGCGTTATAGTGCATGAAAACGAAATGTGGGTCTATAAATGGGGCAAAAGGCATGACATATGGTTCTAAGATCTCTGTTACGTATCGCTGTGCAGTAAGACATCCGTTTTCAATAAGCACTAAGTCTGTGCGAGCTCCTAAACATATGCCACCCCATACCATTACTGATCCTCCACAAAATGCCACTGTTTCCGTAAAGTTTGTTTGGTTATATCGTTCTCCACGATATCTCCACATCCTCTCCCGTCCATCCACGAAATAAACACAGAAACGGCTCTCATCTGTGAATAATACGCGACTCCACTCATTTGTCCAATCTCGGTGCGCACGGGCGAACGCTAACCTTGCCACACGATGAGCTGCCTCGAATTTAGGTGCTTTTGCTTGCAGATAAGATCTTAAGCCAACTTCATTAAGACGCCTCCTAACTGTTCGCTCACTAACATTAACGTTGCGGACCTCAGCCAGTTGATTTCGGGTCTGAAGGCTGCGCGCGCGACAGACCGCGGCTGTCGACGATTCCTCAAAGTTTGTAAGGTGATGAAACGGTCATCAACGGCGCTTGTAGCCCGATTCCTGCCTTGTCCTCGCCTGCGCACGTAAGATCCTGTCTCCCTGTGGCGTTGAACAACGCGATGAACCACCGAAGTCGATACACCCAAAGCTCGACTTACTGAGCGGTAGGTATGCCCTTCTTCGATCATGCTACGGCTCTTGCTGCAGAAGTTGCTGGCAAATCACTCATTTCGTATCAGAGACGTGTACACAATTCAAAAATAAACAGTTGAATGAGCCACAGTCGCTATGCACAGGAACCAACAAAGTTCTTATCAGAAGCAATGTCCCACAAGCAAGCCCCCACCATAAGGTGTGATTTCTTCAAAACAAGCCTCTTCAAAGAGTTTTCCTCGACTTCGTAGCACTCACCGACGTTTATCTTCACCGAACATAGTTGGCTTCATCGGAGAAAAATACTTTATACCAGTCTTCTTGAGTCCATGACTCACAATTTCGAGCAACCTAAGCCTAGCAACTCTGTGCTCACGAACTTAGGGCCGCGGGCCGGGCGATGACTGCGTATATTGGCCGCGAGAAGTCTCCTCCTGACCGTCTATAGACTAATATGCACATTTCTTACTTATTCGAGGTTGTTCGTAAGGTCCACATACGAAGACTTGCGATTTCTCAATGCGCGACTCACAAGAAAACGATCATCCCGAGTAGAGTAGAGTATGTTGGGTACATGGTTTTCTTCGAGCTCCGCAATATTTTATGTAGCTTTTACCACTTTCTCTAACATTATTGAGACAGCTAAACAGCAATAAATTTAGCTTTGACATTTAAGAATATGAAATTAATTCATATTATCTTTTGGAACTTTGCACCAAAAATATAGGATAAAAAGTGGTTTTCTGTAAAAACGAGCATCAAACGAAAATTTGAATTTAGAACGTACTGTTTTAAGCACCACCACATTTTTAAAACCGGCCAGTAACATGTATTATATTAAAATCATTTTAGTACCGTATTTTTTTTAAAGAAGAATTAAAATCAATACCCCCTTTTTTAGCAAATGAGTGTATATACAAAAAAGATAAACATTACATACATATTTGTATTAATGAACGCAATAAATACATATGATATAAAAATAATAATATTAGAAAATATACATAAATAAGAGAAATAACGTATATCAGAAATAGAATTATATAGTTAGAGAAGCAGCATTAGTAAAGAGAGTATAATAAATAAATATACAGCATATATAATAGCAGCTCGAAGTATGTATGGTTTGAGTTTGAGAGATAGATTAAAGAATAGTGTGATAAGAGATCGATGTGGTGTAAAATATAATGATGTGACAACAATAGAGAAAGGAATGTTAAGATGGTTTAGTCATGTTGAACACAAATAATAATTCAAGCGAATGGAAGAGTTGGTAAAGGACGACCGAGACAAACATATCTTAACCAGGTAGAAGAGGCATAACAGAAGGGCCAGCTCAGAAGTATCAAGAATGAACGAGCGTGTATGAAAGGACTAATGCGAGTAAGGGAAGCGAGAGAGGTATGCCAAGATCGTAACAAGTGGAGATCCTCTGCCTATCCGGTTGGTTGACAGGCGTAATATATTTATGTATAAATAAATATGTAAATACTTCTTGCACTTTTCTAAGGATATCTACAATTTAATATTTTTTTTCATTTACACTTCACTGCTCATAATACATTTTAACAGCTTTAAAACCTAACCTTGTACGTTTCATTTCGGCTATACATAGCCGATTAGAGAAACCCGATTATTTTATTTTCAAATAATTCGGGATCCGTTATAAAATAAATACCTAACAAATCTTGAAAGTCACTTTACACCTGAAGTTACTTCTTCGCGGACGAAGTCGCGGGCACTGCTAGTGTTTGTAAACTATTTATTTAATTACGTAACGTAATCGCGATAGTCATATCACGGCTAAATCACAATCAAATATTGTAAGCGTTGTTGGCTAAATAATAAGTATGAGGAGGACGCCATTGTGAAGACGAGGGAGACTGTTGGTGACAACAATGGACCCGTCCACCGAGGGGGACATAAATTGATGTAAACTTGTGTTTGAAAATGTACATTTTAAAAATGTTTGCTTGAGTTTTAATAAGTTTTTATTTCTCAACATAGCCTCACACAGGGAACTACAATCAATACATAATTAATATATTTAAATTTTGTGTGCGACTGATGCCTGAACTAAGTATAAAGTACCTGTGGTACAAGGTCATTAGCCTCCCACTATCTCCACCCACTATGATAAAGACAATGATGATAAGTAAAGAAGTGATAAGAAAAAGTCACAATTCTACGCGGACGAAGTCGCGGGCAGAGCTAGTAATAAATAAAAGGAATTCTGTGTATTCCAATAAGTTAAAAGGCAAAGCGTTAGTACCAGGAGGTCATAAGAGATCAGAAATGTCCGTTACATGCAAGTTTTTTTTTTAAATAAACATTAAAAAGAGTCACGTCTTCCAAAAGTAACATTTTATCACTCCCGGCTCCGTCCGACGATCGATCAATGATTGACAGACGCACAAAGGAACACTCCTTAAGGCCATCCCGGCCTTATCACCATCAAGATTGTCCAGGCCGTGTATCTCGTCCATCTCGCTGCGACAAGGTACCATCGGCACATAACGCTCCGCCGAATGCAACCTTGTCATTGTGATTTGTCCGGTATGTGAGACGAGTAAAAGTTCGCCTGTGTATTGAACTGTTTGCCAAGTAAATGATAGTTGTATTGTTTGACCGGCATCGGCCTAATGATGGTTTATATGATAGATGGTGTTTGTCTTATCACTGGCATTACGGGGACAATGGGCAATTCAATGATTTTATTATTATGAGCCCGAGAAACGCCCTATTGATTTATCATCGTTGTCACTTCAGTTGCCTTTTTAGTTACAGTTTGGCTGCTTGAAAATATCGCTGTGTACGTAACACATTGACTGCCTAAAAGCAAGTGCATTTACAAGAAAATTAGAACGCGTTATATAGACTGCGATATACTGCCAATTGAGGTTTGCCAATGCCAATTACAATTATATACAGTATTTTTTTATATTAAAAAGCAGCAATTCTGTTTGAATTATGACTTAAGTTCGAACCCCAGCCAGGAAAACCATTTATGTGATGAAAACTTGCCTTTGTTCAGTGTTTGGGCACTAAAATATGTATTATATATAAAATAAATCATTTGTCTGATATCCGGAACACATGAGCTTCAAGTATGTGTGCTTGTGTGAATTTATTATTATTTTTATTATTAATTGAAAAGTTTACAAATAAAAAACACAAAGCCAATCCCAGATCACCCTAAATAATTCGGTCAAAATTTTCAATCGACATTCATCCTTAAATCCGAGTAGTTAAGTTCAAAATTGAGTGAAAATTTTTCACAGATTTCTGGTAGTTAATCTCTTCCTTTATGTACAAAAGTGTAATTTTTGCCTAGAAGACATATATATATATATATTATTTATTACTTGATACTATCTGTAAGAGAACTATCTTATAAAGAGGTATTATTTAGATTTATTTATCTGAACTAATGTTTTAAAAGCTTCTAATGCGTGGTAGTGAATAAACATGATATTTTTACGATTACATTGCAAACGCTGGCTGCACTCGACGAGATAGATCAAAATAATATAATACAGAATTATAGGTGTATAGGTGTGTGGTGATATAAAGGTCCACAATCCACGGTGGTGTATGCCCATCGTTTGAGATAACCAACAAAAACAGTTTTTTATCCTCATTGCAACCGCGCAAAGTCGGGGCGTATCACTGGTTATTTAAAATCGTGTGTATTAGACGGTACCGGCAAACACAGCGTAGGACGTCCTCCCACAAGGTTCATGATCTGGAACCACAGAACCATATACAACCGGTCCTTTTAGAAATCTCTTAGGAAGGCCTATGTATATGATTATAATTTTTAGTTGTAAACAACTGATTCCATACTTCACATAAGGTAGATCCCATACAAAGGTCGTCTGTATTGATTTTTATCGGCAAATAGTAGTTTTCGCATTGCTATGTTCCGGTTTGCAGGGTGTAAGAGGCAGTGAAATTACTGGGTAATGTGACATAATATTTTGTTATAAAAGTTAGCGTCTGTAGATGACGCTTACTATCACGCGAACGTATGCTTGTTTGTCGACCTGCTATAATAAAAAAAAAACTTCTCAATGTGCCATCAATAACAATTTAACTGCACCGTTAATATCATATTTCCTTTGAAAATGAAATTCTTACATTTTATTAACGGTCCCGATGGTGTAGGTGGTAGTGAACCTATTTTATGCGGCAATGATTGTGGGTTCGATCCCCACCCAGGACAAACATTTATTATAATGGTATTTGTGTTTGTTTCGTGTCTGGGTGTTAAGAATATGTATTAAGTATTATATTTGTGATTCCTCTGTTGTCCGTAACACAAGTGCTTTTAGCGTGCTTTAGATTACTTAATTAATAATAAGACTACGTAATTAATAATCGTTCAGCGTTCCTTTACCTGTGACAGCAACGCTGGTATAGCTGAAACAATTTAAAAAAGTATATACCTTAACACTAACACATTAAAGAATAAATTTGATCGTCTGATTAGTACACGAGCGGGGTAATAGTGCAGTTAATATGACGTGCAAACAAACAGTTAAATATTTTTATGTGATATTGGTCGTAAAAGTTGATTGAAGGTTCGTTTGATATCTCGGACACAAAAGGGCCCATCGGTATGTAAGGGCGTGTTGGTTGTACTTTACGATGTATATAGATAAGTTTAATGCAGGTACTAGATTAAGTTTTGTTATTAGTCGGGATGAAGGAATTGTCGGGAGATGTCGACGGAATTCACGCGCTCGAATCGATTTATTGCGAGTGAAGATTCGGTCTTTCACAGCTAAGTAACTTATAATTTTTCCCATTTTTGCTGGGCAAGCGTGTTGGCATTCGCAGAGCACAGCTTTCGCAAAGGGAACACTGCTGCCCATCCCCGCCCTGTGCATTTGAGCTACACTATTCCAGATAGATATATAAGAGGGAATGTTGCCCATAATTGCTGCACTTGGCAACCGTAGAGCGAGGCTTTCGCGACGGGGATGCTGCTGCCCATCTCCGCACTATGCATTTGAACTGCAATGTGTTGGATATAACGCCGTATGTTCCAACGTATAACGTTCTTGTAATTTAGTCACCTCTTATGACACCTGGTACAGAGGGAGGTACTATTCTACATTCCCGGTACCTCACGTGTGGCATACCTGTTTTATTACAAACACGTTAAATGTTAACAGAATAATAGATTTAGACGTAACAAGAAAACGACAGCTCGCTGCACACAATCTCTTCACAAAGAATCATTCGCCAACACAATCCGACACTTTTTAGAATCAAACAACTTCAAACATGTCACGGTATCGTCATAACTGTAAAAAACACGTCACGTCTTGTTAAAAATCAAAATGTTATATTTAACAAATCGATGGAGGGACAGCATGGGAAACTTGATCAGTGCGGGACCGATGGACAATGCCCACCGGAGTAACCCCATATGATTAACTGGTTCCACATAATAATACGTATTTAAAATACATGTGTCCGTGCGTTCGTGAATACATTATTGATATTATATG
Source organism: Heortia vitessoides (assembly GCA_020976665.1). Taxonomy (NCBI): domain Eukaryota; kingdom Metazoa; phylum Arthropoda; class Insecta; order Lepidoptera; family Crambidae; genus Heortia; species Heortia vitessoides. Next base: position 2,050,570 of record JACJUM010003174.1, read on the forward strand.
ATAGTTTATTTTAGACTGTATTGTGTTGTGACGTCTCGGAACATTCGGACGCTTTGTCGGCGACGATAGAAGGGATAGGCGGCACAATGTTCCGTGTTACGGAATATTGTTTGAATAAAAGATTGACTGTCGACTTTCTTTTAAATAGATACAACGTTTGAACAATGAATGAGTGAATGGAACAAGTTTTCAAATGTCATTATCATCAAAGCAGCCGAAAAGCGTCCGCTGCTTGGACATAGGACTCATCAAGAAAAGGGGAATTTGCCCATAATTGCTGAATGCTTCAGATAAGTATACTATCATCTGTCGATTCCGGTACCTCAGTCGTCTCGATGCCCTGATGACTTAATAGGATATACGAGTTATTAGAACAAATGGGTAATTATGTTGTCTATTTTAAAACAGTCTAAAAATCAGTATACAGTACACATACCAAAAATATATATTTTTACAGTTTTAGTCTGTCTATCTGTCTGTCTGTTTGTTCCGGCTAATCTCTGGGACGGTTGAACTGTTTTAATTTCAATGGGACTTTTACTGGCAAATAGTTTATGTTATTAGAAGTAATATAGATTATATTACATCACGCTACGACTAAAAGAAGCGGAGCATAAGGAGTTTGAAAGAAGATATGCTGTCTAAAGTCACGATTGAACGTGGACGAAGTCGCGGGCACTGCTAGTAATAATTCAATTCACACCTAACTCTGTGATAAGTCGCACCTTTGTTACGGTTATAGATAACAGAGTATTTATAAACCAGACACAATTATCAATAATATAAATGTTTGTCCTGCTGAAGAATCGTACTCACAACAACCTGCGGTATCGGAACTGACAATTTAATGAATGCCCATCATGTTTTACAACCACGAAACATTGTAAGGAAGTTTTTAGTCTATAACTACTCGAAGGAAACCAGCAAAATCTAGGCATAGAATTCATCTATAGTTCCATGCGTTTTATAAGTATTTACTAAATTAAGCTAACTTATAAACGCATTTCATTTTTTGTGTCTTACTTTGCAACAATTGAAGAGCGGATTTTTGCTAACTGAAACATTTACATTCCGGGTGGATGTTTGTAGGTCAAATAGCGACGGACTAAGAAGAAAATAAGATGTCTTTTGGCAGAGTCTAGGAGTTAGGGACCCAGGGCCATTTCGCGGAATACGATGGTCCCTAAGGAATTGTCGTGCTTAGCTATAACTTTTACTTTGAGCACATACTATACATTATAATAACAGCATACACTGCAATGTATGCTGTTATTATAACGTCTGAACAAAAGCGATTAAACAAATTACATCTTCTTCTGCCAGGGCTGATAATGCAGGCATTGTTGTCTTTATTTCTTTCGGGTTAGATCTAGTAATTGATATTTAGTTCAATTGTAGAAATTTTGCCAATTCATTTTTTACTATGGATTATACAAGCTCTTAAGTCGATTTTCATTTATTTTGGTAAAGAATAATTGATAAATTTGTCATTCATTCATTCAATGTCTGCATGAGCAATTTTTGATAATAAAATTATTGTGTAAACTGAAATATTGTCGCGTTATAATTGCATGTGTTCTATAGCACACAATATTAGAAAATAATAATGTATCACTCGTTTTCGATACACATTTTTAATCGGAATACTCGCAAAGACGTCATATATGTTTCTTATACAACATTTTTGTTTAAAACTTGTTCTTACGTAACCCTTACGCAGCATTGTCTCAGCCAACCCCTAATCCAAAGATTGTTACCCCGGACAAAACAAATCGTTGGGCCCGGCGGGATAGTTAGTCCGGGTCATCGGGTCCGATGCGATTTGGGACAACCTTTGACGGACACACGGACAGACGTCACTTTTTATTATTACTCGTGATTGACAGCCGCCGCCGATGCGATAGTGGGAAAGTGTGTTTAAAAGGGTTAGGCTTTTTGGTTAATTGTTATTTTTAAAGTCTATTTAAATCTTGCCCTTTTTAAAAATGTGGGATATATTCATTGTCTCGTTTTCTTATTAATAAACGAGCGAGCTACCCTTCAGCTTTTAACTATTATTTACATTTATATATTTACAGGTTTATTTAAAAAGTTTTTTAAATAATTTTATTCAAAGACAAAACGATTATTTGACGTAGGTAATACCAGGCTATATTCGGATGTTATATCACCTAGTTTTGCCGTGTGTTACTGGCAGAGTAGTATAGTACCTACTCGGACCGAATAGAGGCCTATTGGGTACCGGAACCAACAGATGACTGAATATCCAGCAACAACAGCGCGATTGACGCACTTAACCGCTTATAATATCACTATCGCGGTGCCAAATTTGAGATTTTAAGGTATATCACATTAGCTAGTAATTTTCCTGCCTTTTTCACATTTTAAACCGGAACATAGCAATGCGAACACTGCTATTTGGCGGTAGAAATAGCTGAGAGTGAGGTACAAATTCAGATGACCTTTATATTATGTATAACTAATGTGAATATAGACTAATGATAAGATTATCTATCATCTATGCTCTATCGCATCGCGTACCGTCGTGCAAACTGTTCAAACGTTCCATTCTTAAAGTACTAACAATTGAGCGTGGCTTCAAGCGGTACGCATATAGACAATCTTTGTAAGGGGTCAATAAATTTGTATAACGAATAGTCTTTTTATTGAAGTGTCCACTATCGTATGAGTAACTTTCCCATTTGTGTCCATACGTCACAGTGTCACAATTAATGGACAAAGATTACCTCGCGGCGGACAATAGACGCGACCGATCGTTGAAATGTACCGATAGCCATTACGCGATTCCACGCTGTTGGCATACATTTTGCTAGTTTGAATGAAGCTATTTGTCAACTTAAATTGTGACTGGAAAAAAGTTTAGAAATTGTGTGATTGTCAGCTTATAAAAAAATCATAATTCAATTTATTATACTCCTAAATTTACAAACAATAATATTAAAAGTAATATATAGTAAAGTACAATAGCAGCCTTTTTGCATAGAGCGATTTCTTCCAGGCTACATTTGCATGGAAAATGTGTAGAAAATATATTTAAAAACATGAGTATGGGATGCACCTAATGAAAATAATAATGTAAAAATATGGCACACGCTTATTAAAACTAAAAAAGAAAACTGTAATACATCCTTGTGTAATACACCTATAACTATGTACATGACAAGTACATCATCATCAACATTACAGCCATTGGAGGTCCACTGCTGGACATTTCTAGACGTACCAAATCTACTCACATCTCATAAATTCACTTTCAAACTAGACGCTTAAGGATTATCATTAACACCTCAAACGGTTCCACGAAACAGTGTTCTAACAAACGCTACCACGTTACACAAAACCTGATCCAATTTTCTGTTTGTCCGTCCGCTTAGCATCGGTCGTTAGGGCATTATACAGCAAACAAGCTGCAGTTATGCGGAGCTTCGGCTTGTTTCGATGCGGCGATAATTGGACGGATAAAGAGAGGAATTAGGGCTTGCGGGTTAGCAATTGTTATTTGTGTGTTAGAACGCATTGTGGGCAGATCGATGTGTTCTTTTCAGGTATTTCACATCTCCGTGCCGGTTTTTTGGTGTTTACCGTTTATGGTGAGGTATTGTTTTTGGAAGGGTGGTGTGGTGGTGCGAAATGTGACGGTGATTTATAAAAAAAGAACAGGCGATCTTCCTTTTTTTTAAAAGCGAGTCCATATATTTCTTTAATAATAAAATATAAATTGACTTGATTCCGAGGTAAGTCGCTTAAAGCAATCGTGTTACGGATATCAGACAACAGAAGAAACATAAATATCATACTCACTATGTCGATGGTCAGAAATTCAATTGGCATTAGGGGCATATCGTCAAAAATGTTGTATTTATTCATATTAGTAGTTTAAAGAAAAGAAGGATTCAACTTCAATAATACTTTTTAAAAACAGCTTAAAATTAGCATTTCAAATAGTAAATAAATACCACATTAATTGTTTTTATTTTCTTTTTTGTTCTACCTATAAACCTGCACATTGACCCTAACGGCAATAAAATTTATGACCGTCAACATAGTTTCAACAGCCAGACACAGAACATACACAAATATAATCACATAAATGTTCGTCCTGGGTAAGGATCGAACCCACCACCACTGACGTGAAGATAGGATCATTACCATCTGCGTCAACGGGCTCGTCAAGTACTAGTAATTTGATTCGTACACTGTAGAGGTTAAGAGATCGGCTGAAACAAGCGGGTCTGGGATTCGATTCCCGCACTCACACAGAAAGAGTTTGTGACTGAGTTTTTTGTGGTTCACTAGTCACTTTAGTAGAATGCAAAGGAATTTGTTTAATGACCGCTGCAACAATCAATGTATTGTTTGTTAGTATTCATTTATCTGTGGGTCTCTTGCTGTCACCGGAGGAAAGAATGATTAAATCTGTATAAATCTGCCAAAGAATTTTAAATTTAAATACAACGAAAAAAAATATTTGCTTTAATACACACATATATATATATATATATTTGTTATTGTTATATTACATTGAAGTAAACAATTTTAGAGGAACGGTAGGAGAATATCAGTCACAATTTTCAAAAAAATATGGTGGGTATATCTAGTACTAACTCAATCCCGTCGAAAAGTGTCGACATTTGTAGAAACTTTATGTAGCTCATATATGACACGTTTTCCGTTTACTATAGCATTGCCATATATTGACTAATTCTAGTTCTAACTCAGTCCAGTCGAAAAGTGTCGACATTTGTTAGAATCTTTTGGAGTTAACAGATAATTGTAACTGTCAATTAATTATAGACAAATAATTTGCCATTAAACAAAATTGCGACTATATATTGAGATATAAACTATCCTATCTCTCACGTTGGAGCAAACTACATATGGTGTGAAAATTTTATCCTAATCTGTTCAGTACTTTAGGAGTCCATCGAGGACAAACATCGTGACAGGAGATTTATATATATTAAGATATATATATTTAAATCCGCGTGATACTTTCCCTCGTTGCAGCCTATACGCACGACGCTCGTAAGCTCGTGGTGCGTTGCCAACCTTATAACATGCAGATATTATATGACATTACCCAGTAATTCCATTGCCCCTTTCAACGCCACACCACAATGCAAACATTGCTACTCGGCGGTAGAAATAAGTGAGAGCGAGGTACTAATGCAGAAAATCATTGGTTGAGGTCCAATTCATGTGACTGATATATACAGATTTTATACAGAAGCTTAATCCAAAAAAAAATACATGACGTAATATAGTATAATATAGATTAAAGTAAATAAATCATCCAAAACAGCTCCATAAGACTGTATGGTTGCTTAAGATGGTAGTTGAGAGAAGCCTTGGTTAAAAGTGTTAATTTGGTCAAATAATGATCATAACTCCACTTAGTGGGTGTGTGACGCTTCCCAGAAGGACATAGTGCGGTTATGGAGAGAAAGAGGACTTCTGTAGTACGCGCCGGTGGGAGGACAGAGGAACATGTGGAGAGGGCAACACAACTACATCACAAGAGGATTATTATAAACTTACCACACGCCATACATCACTATAGACTATAGATCTCCACTTGCTACGATCTTGGCATACCTCTCTTGCTTTCGTCCTATATCTTCCATTCACTTCTGCTCCATATATTTGTGCAGGCATTTTACTTTTGCCTATCCTTTCTACATGTCCAAACCATCTCAACATTCCATTCTCTATTGTTGTCACAACATCATCTTTTATATCACATCGATCTCTTATTACACTGTTCTTTAATCTATCTCTCAAACTCACACCATACTTATTTTGAAGTGCTCTCTATATATTTTTAATTAGAATGTAAGAGCTGTGAATTTAAAAAAAAAAATAAAAAAAAATGATTTTTGTTAAAACAGGTTGTTGCAAATCTATCGGAAATATCGACATACATTCAATTGTCGTAAAGGGCAATGTACTGGTTTACAAAAAAAAGCAAAAATGAAAATGAAACTTTATTATTTGAAAAGGTATTTTTAAACATGTTTAAGCTGTTTTCAACTAATATCATTAAAATGGAATCCTCTTGCACTTGAAATTATTAACAAAAAGCGGAAATAAATAAATACTAAATATTTTGCCCATTTGTCTAACACAGTATAATAAAAAACCAA
>JACJUM010003174.1:2056833-2080958 GCA_020976665.1 Heortia vitessoides
TATGAACATATTGCGACAATTTTTTTTATTAGACCAGGTCGACAAACATCTATATAAGTATACAGTCGACGTGATAGTAAGCGCCACGGCAGCCTATAGACGCTTGTAATATCTCAAGAACATCACTTGAGTGTTACTAGTCTTGCGACTAGAAGATATAATATCACATTACCTATTAATTTCACTGCCCATCTCACCCTTTAAATCAGAAATAAACAATGTGAACACTTCTGTTTGGCGGTAGAAATATGAGAGAGTGAGGTACCAATGCATACAATCTTTTTATGAGATTTAGCCGAATCATTTTTTTTTATATAAAATTTAAAAAGGTGCTCCACGTATTTCCCTGTGCAAGCAGCTATGTTCCTGGCATAGTCCATTACTTAAACAAACCCGGGTATATGTGTAGTGCCACCACTTTGCACCCACGTGGAATTGTTTGTCCGTCCGCTCTGCGCATTCAAAATAACAATATTTATTGCCTTTATTATTCCTTTGCCTCGAAAACTCTATTCATTCATGTTTGGATGATTTAGTTAAGTAGATGTGTCTGCTTTAGTTTATGGAGGTAGTGTAATACATTCAAAAAATTTAAAATAACGTTCCGTTTTCAGTGAATGATGATTTTACGCAGAGAGAGATTTTATCATTTAAAATGTCTATTGCCTTCTAATTTCAGGTGGCCGTGAGGTACCGGCTGAGTAGATTAATAACTGACTCCGTGCCTGTTGTCGTAGGAACCGACAGGTGGTATATCCACCTGAAGCAGTGTAGCTCTAATGCAACAGAGTGGGAATGTCGCGTCAGGTCGCGTTTTACTTTGTTTTACATAAATAAAGAAATGTAATCATATATAACACTAGCTGTGCCCGCGACTTCGTCCGCGTGGAATAGTTTTTTTGGGTACCATACCTCTTTACCTTAACATATATAAACTTTATGTCATATTTATTTATATCGAATCAATGGCCTAAAAAATAAGTTTCAAGTATCTAGCTCTAAAAATAGCGATACCTCCATACAACTTTTCATCCCCTTTTTCAACCCCTTACAACCTTTATTTTGAATTAAAAAATAGCCTACGTCCTTTCTCAGGGACTAAAAATTGTCTGTGCCAAATTTCATTAAAATCGGTTGAGAGGTTCAAGCAGGAAAGCGTAACAGACAAACAGAAAGACAGAGTTACAGAGTTACTTACTACGTTATTACTTTCTAAAATGCTAAATCATTAACATAAATAACCAAGATATTGTATGGTTAAATTATTGTGAACCTTTTGTTAGACGAACTTAATAGCAGACTACTTGTCTACTTTTCGGTGGACGACTAGACCATTGACGTCTCCGGTACGTACGAACGTCTCGTCCACCGGTAGCGGTCAGCGCAAAGGCGCGCATTCATTGATTAACGACTCTATGTCCGATTGTTTCCGGTTCGCGGGATCAGAGCCTTCCGTACTTTATTCACTCAACTGCATATCACACAATACATAAACGGTATAAATAACGTCCCGCGGGATATTTTTAGAATCAAATATAGCTGTAAGTTTTTTTGTAGAGATTACAACATCGAGTCGTTATTGATACGCCACCAACCCTGTAAAAACCTCTTAACTCTGAACCCGAAGATCTCCATACATTAGACCTTTAGAAAAGCGCCGCAAGAAGCTCATTCCACAACTTTAGCGTACGCGGAAGGACATACCTTGGAACACGTTGGGTACCATTTTGGTTCTAAAGTGTATGGGTGCGATGATAAAGTTGATGTCGGCATCATATCAAACAATTCCTCAGAACAAAACCCATTGTACAAGCGGTAGAACACACAATAAGGCGAATGCTCACCTTAGACCTAAGGCCTCAATTCCTTTGTGGTCCAGGCACCGCCAACAATCTTCACAGTTCACCTACCGTGAAAGCTTAACAAACAGACGAAAATAGGAACTTTCACATTTATATTATTAATAAGGATTGAAGTGAGCGTTCAATATCTTTTATATTTTTTTTTATAGCATCCAAGTGACTTCCCTGTTCAGTGCTGGTCCTTTCTGTGAGTTTTTCTAAAATATTGTTGACAGGAAGTGACATGTTTGCTCTATATTTATTTAGTTGCCTCGTACTTATCACTTTTTTGTATAAACGTCGGTGAGAGCTTAGAAACCATGATGTATGACCAGACAACATGCATACTAAGTTATAAGGTTTAAGACACATTTAAGATCATGCTATTTATAATAATATAAATAAATTTACACAACATCACATATATTTACCTGACTCCATGATAAGTCGCAAATGTGCTTTAAGCGACTTATCATGATCTCACTGACATCAGAGAGATCAGAAAGAGGATTAAACCGGACTATTGGCGCACAAGATTGAATTACTACCATCTGCGCCATCGGGTACTTCAACAACAATAATGAACATTTGCTAGAGTATTTTTTTTATTACCAATTTGTTGTACAGTGTTGATTGTACAGTATGCAAAGTGACGAAACTTTTGATTTAAATTTTGCCCGTCAATGAATTTTTCAAGACTGTTTTTGGTGGGATTTAATAACCATCCGAAACGGTGCAGTTTAAATGCACAGGGCTGGGATGAGTAGTAATATCTCCGTCGCGATAGCTGCGCTCTGCAATTGCCAATACTCTTACCTAGCTCGGCAATTATGGGCAAAAAACCTCCTTTCTTGGAGATACTTATGTCCTGCTGTGGACTTCCAATGGCTGGTATGATGATGATGATAATTGTTAAAAAAAATTTAATGTTTTCAAATTTAAAACTCCTTCGAAATTTGAAATAGACCGTTAAAGAAAATCTTAAAATTTGTATTTTATATAAGCGTCGTGTCGTGCTTTAATCTTATCACAAAGTCAGGTCAATGTATGAGATGTTGTGTGAATTAATTTATCTCTCAAACTCACACCATCCATTCTTCGATGTACTGTTAGGAACCTATTTAGTATTTGATGCTCATTCCTAAGTGTGCCCACAGCTTATAGACAGTTGCACTAGCTAAGCGTCACATGCGTCCACTTTAAGGCCCCCCTCCCCAATTAAACTTTATCCCCCAAAAAGGAAATCACGATGTTTCCCCGCTTGTTTGCGGTTGACACGTCTCTACTCCCTGCGCCAACATGTTGGTGATGTGTGTCGTTAACCAAATAGTTAGACTAATATTTGGGAGAGCCATTTACGGTTAGTATTAGAAATTGTCGTAAACACTTTACTTTTTTTTATTAACAATAATAATATTTGTTGTCACATAAAAAATGTTACTAGGTTTTAATGAAGTCCCTGACCCCTATAATAGGTTTATCACCTATGTTACTGGGGTCAGTGCCCTCATTATATCAACTGCAACTACTAATTTTATATTAACAATATAACTTAATGATGTTATTATGTTATGTTTAGAAAATGCTAGAATTTAATTCACACAATTGAAACAAACAATTTTTTTATTCAATTAGCTCTGTCGTATATTTGTATAATAGGTACGAATCAACTTATAGAGGACTCTAGAATTTTGTCAACAATCTAATCAGAAGGGATTTATTTCAAAATTGTATACATATACAAGTACTACTAGCAGGTTTCATTATATACTACGGTTTCATACGCATTAATTTGTAGAAGTTTCATACTAAATTCGCAACCCCTCTGTACCCCAAAAAGGATAATTTTAAAATTGACTTTGCACCTTGAATGAAATGAAGAACTGGATTACACTGGATTTTATTCGAATAACTTCAGAAACAGTAAAGTTTTATACTAATTTTGCAACCACGATTTTATAAAAGATATATCTTTAGTGGGTGAATTTTTAAAAATCCTTTCTTAGTGATGCCCTACGTTAAGGAAAATTTTAAGTTTCTAACACTTATAGTTTAGGCCGTGTATTCAAATGTCAGTCAGTTTCTCCGTTTATATCTATATCGATTATCCTTTAATTTTAATTTTTGCTATTTTTTCCATAACCTCTCAACTGACCATTGACCTCAGACTCTAGCGCTTGTCAGTTGTCAATGTCATTCAATGTCGTTCAAAAATTAAAGAAATATTATTTCTTTACATATCTATAGATAGATAGATTCAAGCAATTCAACTTTGACAAAAGTCCTCAGTTGAATGTTTACTTTAAATAATTGGCACACAAAATTGAAGATTGTAGACAAATTGATCAATAGTCTACTAGAAAATGCATTTCTCGTTGCCAATTTGGAATAGTCATTGACGCTCCAAATAAAACTTAAAGTCTTAACATAAAGCTCACAACTAGATAGTGCATGCACATTAAACTTTAAGTGTACTCTCATGTGCACAACACAGGATTATAAAGTAAATGTGGCAGTGCCTACAGAGCCTGGGCTCCACCATCGAGGCATTATTGTGGTGTATCAATAATTCACTCGATAGAATGGATACTTTCGCGCTGCATTCCGGTCTCCATCAGTAAAAACCTTAATTTTCCGTGGAGCCTTAACGCTTTTATGGGGCCCTAAACAGTTGTTAAGAAACTGACTCTGCTGTACGGTGCATCGTAAAACTGTAGTGTTTACAACTCAGGAACAATGGTAGATAAATAATGAAGGTGATAGACCGCCACGTTCACTAGCAAATCCGCGACGTCATGCTATGTGGTTTTTGAGTTGCCTAATGCGTGGTTGCGACTTCGTCGCTCGTACCTGAATAGATCTTTGGCCGAATGCACGGAGCGTGTTTGCTAGTTGTTTTTTCTTTTTATTTAAGAAATATTCACCAGCCCTCAGTGTTATGCTGTTGTTTTATCTGAGATGAATCTGAAATTATTTCGCGGCTCAAGCAAAATTTTGATTGGTGTAGAATGGACGAAAGACTTAAGCTGAGAGTTAGGAGTAACTTCCTTTTAACACAAAGGCTCTCTTCAGGATATTATACTGATATCACCGCTATCATCATCATTATATCAGCCATAAAAAGTCTACTGTTGGACTCCTACTATAGGCCTCCCTAAGTTAGGGGGTTTTTGCCTATAATAGCCGCACTGGGCAGGCGTGATGGCAATCGCAGAGCACAACATCGCGACTAATGTATATATGTTATACTTTTGTAATGCAGTATTCCAAATTAGCATCGTTTTCTCAAATGAAGTCATCAATACCACGACCTTATTAGACGTAAGGTAAGGTAAGGAGTAGAATAGTACCTCCCAATGCACCAGGTGTCGTAAGAGGCGAATAAGGTACCAGATGGCGGTATATCCATCCGAAACAGAGCAGCTCAAATGCACAGGGCGGGGATATGTAGCAGCATCCTTGTGCCACAAGGCTTGCTTGGCCCAGTCTAGCAGTGGACTTTCAATGGCTTGTATGATGATGATGAAATATTTTTCCTGGATGGGGAAGGAAACCACGACCTCTGGCACACAAGATAGGAACACTACTAAGTGGGCCCATCAAAAATGGGTATATGAAAACCAGGAAACAAGCACGCAAACGGCACGCATTCAATAATGTTAGAACAAACCCCAGTAAATAAATATGGAAATATACATGCTTATTTGCTTTCAAGACTCGAGCAAGCAATGCATTGAAACGAACGTTCACGTTTCACGCGACTTAAATCGAGCGCTGGCTTTGTCCGGTGAATTAATGATCGCGATCAAAGCGAGATATTTACGGTCATTTTGCCCACAAATTTATGGGTATTTACGGGTATTTGCGCCTATTTGCGGGTATTCGCGACCACCTGACAAAGGCAGAGAGTGCTTTCAGCCTGTTCATAAGAGCCGTTGTCGCGGCGAGCCGACACAATGGCGTGTATGGATTTATGCAGGCATTGACTGTTCTCGGTACGATTCGTGGTCCGGCTCCACAACGTTTGCGATTTGATATTTTAAGTGTTGGTTAAACAGGGATACTGGGAGGGTTGCGTAGAAAGTTTTTCACCGTGATAGACGACCACAAAACCAACTTGGTCACATACAATTAAAAATCTGTATGAAACGTATTTCATAATTGCGATATAACCCTTCTACATAAATGTAATTATGGCATTCTTCTACATCATCATCAAAGCAGTCGTAAAAACATCCGCTGCTAGACATGGGCCTCCCAAATTAGGGGGTATTTGCCCATAAACTCGATGTGCAAGCGTGATACGCTTGCGCATCGAGCCGTTTATGGCAATTCTTTTATAAGTAATCTCAACATTTATCTCACTCTAACTTCACCAGAGTAGCGCTATAGTGAAGAATAGTACCTTCGTCTATAACAAATGTCCTAAGTGGCGTCTGAGGTACCGGAACCGATAGATGGCGGTATATCTACCCGAAACTCATAGCAGTATTCCGGTCGTGAAGCATTTAAGACAATTATGGCCTAAATTCCCTTGATGCTTGTACCTAGCAGTAGAGATTTTACAACCGCTAGGATGATGCTAGTGTTGACGTTGGAAGTACATTTTACAGAACGAGTATCGGTTATATTTTTTATGGGAATTTTATTAATTTTAAACTGATTTGACTGGCTATGAAACACAACGTTTAATTCATGCAATCTTTATATTTAGTGATTTAGCAACAATTGATTGAATGGGTGTGGCAATAAAATAGAGCTAATGTTACTTGCCAATAATGTAACTCTATATTTTTTTAAATTGGTTTAGTAGTTTTTGAGTTAATTGGTTACAAATGTACAAACATTCCAAAACCCTTTTACATTTTTTATCCCTTTTACATTCCATTTTTGTCGATGATATTTTTTGACGTGACAACGTCTTATAATTCAATGGAGTCGGCTGCACGCACGAAAAAACATAACTCATGCGGCGTTACCTCGCGCTGAGGCGTTCCGTTTAAGGCTTGAAATGCAAGCGAGAGCGCGGGACGAGCGAAAAAGACGCACAATCGACCCAACGTTCCAACGAAAAATACAACCATTCCATCAGTATCTTCTTGTGAAGTTGTCACGTTGTCGTTGTCACTATCGTCAGTTAGCTGACTTTACAGGTAAACGATTCTTTGTATATATAATTAATCCTTATTATTTTATTATGCATTATTAGTGTAAGAATTGTCAAAATCATTTCAGCTGTTTTTGAATCTATTCGTAACTAACGAAGACACAAACCATCTTTGTAATACTAGTTTAAATAGAAAGCCCGTAGCGCACTACTCCATCTGCCTTATGACATCTACCTCATTAATTATCACAAGGTTAAGTTATATTGTTAATTAGTGTTTTCTTTAAAAAGCCTTCATGATTGGTGAATGTGTTGGAAGAAATCATGCTAAGTTACACACTAAACGAAGCGGTATTTAGTTAATATCAATACAAAAATATATAGTAGTCGGGAAATAATTCCATGTTGACTTCCGATCATCAGCATTAAAACCTAAGGAAGTACACTGCTAAGGATGTACCTCTCCAAAAGATTACCTAGCCTGCTTCTAGTGACGTCCTGCACTTCAGTTCGTCTGTCTACTTTATGATAGGCGTTCTACGCCGCGCTGGTCGATGCGTGGTCTCCATTCCCGAATCTTTTGACCACATCGACTTTCAGTTTAGAAGATTTAGGAATTCAGGAACCACCGGACTATTGTTGGTAATTTTGGTTCTTTTTCCAAATCTTCTCATTCCTGATTTGTCTTTCAATATACATTTGGAATTGATTACTTTTAGAATTAGCTAGTTAAGTTGGTAAATATATATGTATAAGTAAAAAAAACTTAGCTGTCAATATATTTTATTAGTCTTAAACAATCTCGGGCCCATAACTTACTGCGGCCGCGCTAGAGCCGGGCTCTGGGACATTTTTGTTTTATCGGGCTCAGGCAGAGCCGGCGGGCGGGGCGTGTCACGGATTAGTGTTCTGATTTAGTGCGCGTTTGTGCTGGTCGCCCTTTGACGAGTGCATGCACTGACCCAGGGGCCAGGAATATTATGTAAAGCAAGGGCCGCATATTGGTAGAAACTAAGTCTGAGTAATACTCAACCTAGCAAAAGAATTACTCAACCTATTAAAAAAAATACTAATAGAACCTTTCTATTCGTAAAGAGTTTTACATTTTTCTTTTTCTGGAATAACATAGGCTATATCATCATCATTATTGCAGCCATTGGAATTCCACTGCTTATAGGCCTCCCCAAAAAGATGGAATTTGGCTATACGAGTAAGTGCCGCACTGGACGAGCATAATTGCAATTGCAGAGTGACCTTCGCAAAGGAAATGCTGCTGCCCATTCTCACCCTGTTGCACGCTACACTGCTTTGGGATATACCACCATATCTTTCCGTTCTGGTACTTCAGTCGCCTCTTACATTATTACATCTTATACGGGTTGGGGTGGAGGGGGTATTAATAGAAAGCTACATTCTTCGACTTACATAGGCTATATTATTATCATCGCCCATAAAATCGCAAAGCTAAAATTTCGCAACTATGGCGTACAAGATCTGATTGCGCCCTTGGGTTTATCAATTTATGTATTATTTGTTTTATGTTATTTATGTTTATGCACAAATATATAGAACGGAAGTGAATGGAAGAGTTCGTATAGGACGACTTAGGCAAACATATATTAACCAGGTAGACGAGGTATTAAAGAAGGGCCAGGTCAGAAATCCCAAGAATAAACGAGCGTATGGGAAAGGAATGATGCGAGTAAAGGAAGCGAAAGAGGTAGGCCAAGATTGTAAAAAGTCCATCCATCTATAAGTCGCTGCAATACCCGTAGGGATACAGACGTGATGTATGTATGTATGTATTATATTTACATGCATGTTATTTTAAGATATTATGTATTTAAGATATACAAAACTAAACTTTAAAATTTGATAGTAATGTTTAGTTTTGTATGCAACAAGCTTTTATATCAATAAAATTATTAGGATTCTCTTAAAAATGTGAGACTGTAGCCCGCACCTCAAGAGCCGCATCCAGCCCACGATCCATAGCTTGAACACCGCTGCATTGAGTTACAAGGCTTATAGTACTTGCGATGTCAGGTTATTCGATTTTTTAACTGAAGATGTGATTTTTACCATACTTAGAAATTTCTGTATTAGAGTTACTGTCTTCCAATTTATTAATTTAAATTGTGTATGTTTATTTGTTTGTTATGGTTTTACAGATTAATTGGTGAATTGGTTTTGATGGAATTTAGTATGTGGATATAATAATAATGATAATAATAAATTCCGACAACATCTCACACTTTGACCGACTGCGTGATAATTCGCTTAAGGCACTTGTGGTAGAGGCATGAGACAACAGAGAAATCGTAAATATAATACTTAAATACTTTCAATATTTAGATACAGAAAAACCACAAATATCATAGTATAAATATTTGTCCTTGGTAAGAATCGAACCCATGACATAAAATAGGATCACAACCATCAGTGCCATCATATCTGTCAACATTGAACAACAGGGAGGAGGTACTATTCTACTCTGCTGGTACCCCGCGGCAATATTTAGATTTTGCATGTAAAAAAGAATTGCCAGTTAAACGTTGGATCACTGGTGCAATTGGGCCTAGAATCGGAACATTCGGAAAAATAAATGATTATAAAAAATATTCCAGTGACATAATTAAGAAATCGCCCCCCCCCTCCATAAATAACTCGGGCTATGTATTAATTGTGCGGGCGCACACTGATTTATCTCAATAGACAGTCAACGTATACATCCACAAATGACAAACGATCTTTTAGCGATACTTTAAAATAAAGCAAACTGGAGTTATGAGTCGTCAATGCTAGCGTGAGTTATACCTCATAAAACGCTTCAGGAGTCAACGGCCTCAATCACAATAGGCTGGGGACAATCTGAAATATACTTCAGCATATTAATAATAATAATAATAATGATTTATTAATCTACTCCAAGAATTATAATAACTCTTAACATAATTATACAAATAAAACGAAAGAAACACAAAAGATTATACTGATAGGTTTAAAAACAACATTTTTTCTATCGGCTATTATTTATATATATGTAAAAATTTATCCCTGTTTCAGGGAGAGTAGAGCGAGGGAGGTACTGTTCTACCGGCATAGTAGCAATAGAACCTCCCTCCGTACCAGGTGTGGCAAAAGATGACTAAGGTACAGACATCGACAGAAAGCGGTATATCCATCCGAAACTGCGCAGCTTTAATACTACAGGGTGGGAATGGACAGCAGCATCCCTGGAGCGAAAGCTGCGCTCCGCAATTGCCAACACGCTTGCCCAGTACCACCGTACTGGGCATTATAAGCAAAATTTCTCCTTTTTCGGCTTCCTATGAAATGCTTGTGTCCAGCAGTGAACTAATAATGGTTTTAATGATGATCTCACTTGGTGACGGCGTTACGCGCGAACGGCTTGACTGATTTCACTGATAATTATTTCTGTTGCGTTTATTGTGGTCACAAATGAGTTTACATGAAAGAAAAATTAACCAACTTAACATAACGTTTGTAATGTAACCTCGATTGACATATTTTTTAAACAGATTTTTATAGCTCGGAATTATATGTCATTAATATTTTTTTCATCCGCGTCTGTATCCGCGGGGTCTTCTACTTAATATCTCATCGTTGAGAATCCCTTGTAAAATACATACATCACGCCTGTATCCCACCGGGGTAGGCAGAGACTATGGATCTTCGTTACGACCTTGGCATACGTCTGTCACTTACTCGCATTAGTCCTTTCATACACGCTCGTTTGTTCTTGGTACTTCTAACCTGGCCCTTCTTTAATACTTTTTACTTATTTTAATGCAGATTTTACAAATAAAAAGCCAGATCACAGCAACATACTTTAGAAATAAAAAGTAGTTTATATTTTACTTCAGACATTACACTCGCGACCAAAAAAAAATATTTCTGCGGCATCAGTTCTGTTTACTAATTTGAATACCTACAATAATTATAATTACTAATATAAAATGGTGTGGCTCGATTGGCTAAAGTTCTCGAGATACCACCACATTAAAAAAAATCAGTGGTCTGTTTGTGTAAACTTGAAGATGTTAAATTTTTATAAGGCAGCAAAGTGGATACACTAAATACCCTTGTTTTCTGTGTTTATGAGACAGTCGAGCAGAAAAGGCACATTGTAGCAGAAAAGTATGGCCACCAAGACATAGTATGACTGTTGGAAAATCTAATATCATTCATGAGCCCTTAATAGATCGAAAAAAATTATTCTGCCACTACTCCATTTGATATGGAGTAGTGGCAGAATAATTTTTTTCTTCTCGGACTAATGAAGCAGTTTGTCAAGGCTTTTAATAAGAGTTTTGATTGTTGTATATATATTTGCCGATTTTTTCCTGGACTTAGTATAGAAAAATTGAAAACAGGAATCTTTGATGGCCCACAAATTCGCAAACTAATGAATGACGACAATTTCACAAGCCACATGTCGCAAACAGAACGTGATGCTTGAACAAATGACATATTGGTGGTAAAAAATTATTTAGGGAACCTTAAAGCCGACCTTACCGTGAAATAGTCGACAACATGCTAAAACATTTTAAAAAATTGGGGGCTAATTTAAACATTAAGGTGCATTTCTTATACAGCCATTTGGATTGATTTCCTGACAATCTGGGCGATTATAGTGAAAAACAGGGAGAACATTTCCACCAGGACATTCGAATCATGGAACACAGGTACCTAGGAAGGTGGGACTGCCACATGATTGCAGATTACCTTACAAAGGGATTGTCATAGTGAAGAACACGCTCGTAAATCCTACAGAAAACTTTTTTCGTAATACTCATTGCATTTTCCTATATTATAAGACTGTAAAATCTAAAATACTTTATATAAAATATAATATCAACGTATAATTAAAGTAATAAACAATTAATTTGCAAAATAAGTGACTTTCGTCATTTGCGGTTAGTAAGCTTTATCTTAAAAAATAGAGTCAATTTAGCTAATCTAATATTTTTTAATGCTCAGCAGCTTAAATTGACCTTAAACAGTTTTTAGATCCCATGCTGCAAAAACACTGTTCCCCTGTATTATTAATCTCTTTGCCAAATTTAATCTAGATCTGTTTAGTCGTAAAAAGAAAAAAACAAGCACCCATACATACACAATTATTAAATATACTAATATGTATATATATATATATTTTATTTACAACATCTTATACATTGACCTGACTACATGGAAAGTCGCTCAGAACACAAGTTGTGTTACGGAATATATTTAACACTCAGACACAGAACAAACACAAATATCATCATATAAATATTTTGTACTACGTTTGAAATCACTACCATCATCACAATTCAATTAAAATACTTAATTATTATACTGTTCAATATATATATATACATAAACATATATTTTTCAGACAGATCAACGACCGTCAAATTGTTAAGTATAATTTAAACAATTATATATTTTTTTAATCCGATATAGTAAAAAGACATTTAGCCATACTAAAAAGTCGTCTGCATCCGCCCAAGCACCAACGCTCGCATTGTGCAACTGAATAGTTTGAAGTGTGATAGAAACAGTGAAATAACTGTTCAATGTGACATTAATCTTCAGGTCACAAGGTTCGGAACTCACTGCTAATATCTCTGTGATAACACGGACTAGTAATAGATCGTCTGTAGATTTATGTGACGCACACCGTCACGTGGATAGAACGACTGTGTGCTTGATAAATTAAAACTTACCAAATCACTAGCCGCAAGTAGTCCAAAGCTTTCAGACTCTAACGACACTTCAAGTATATTTATTAAGCAATATCGTATACATTGTTCTGCTTGGAAGTTTGTTAGTCCGGCACATCCAGTATTGGTTTTACCTTATCCCCAGTGAAGTTCAAACCCACACCAGATTTCATGGTTTCGATCCCCACTCAGGACAAATATTTATAGGATTAATTGTTGTGTTTATTGAAATATAAGTATTATATTTGTGCTCCTTTGTTTTTTTATGTTCATATCACAATAAGGCGCTTTAAGGACTTATGTATTAATTGATAATTAAACAAAATATTTCCAGCATACTATGAAAACCAGGAACAAAAAAGGTAAAAGAAGACATCCAGACTAAAAAACATATGTTTTGTGTTAGAGTGACTCTAGTATGTCGGTGATCTTGACCAAATACTTTATGGATTACCCAGTAATTGTATTGCCTCCTATCGGTTCCATATTTATTCCTTTTATTCAGGCACATAGAACGGTCTTAGTAAAGAAAATAAAATAAAAATATTAAAACCCCCACGCATGTTCGTAGCTGACAATACATCCGTAGGAACTCAGTGACGTGACTCGAAGTGCCTTCAAAATGGCTCCTGTTCTGCATGCATTCAAATTGGAAAACGAGCCTGAACAGTCCACATATATACCTTGTTAAGCCTGGACAAGTTCAAAACAAGCGAACCAACTCTCTTAAGTACATTGAAATATAGTCTCGTAAAAGTCAACTCAGCTGGCTTGGCCTAACCGACCAGCGCGATATCGAAGAAATGACAGATGGCTTCATTTGGCTGACTTCGATATTCTTTTGCAAACTTACTATTGACACTGTCGAACCGCTGCCGACCTAATTCATTTGCCATAAGGGTGGTATTCGGCTGCACCAGCCGGTGCTGGTTGCAAACAGCGCGTGTGAGAAAGCATTCGAAAGCACCATTCCGACCGCAAGGTTATAGGATCGGCCGCCATTCTGGAAAACAAAGATGCATTTTGATGGCAAAGGCGTGATTTAGGGCGGCGGTGTTGGTTAATATGATTATTGGATTGCTTTTTAGAAATTTGTCTGAGATTGTTTGAGAACGAAGTTTTGTGAGTTGAGCTCGAGAGTTTTTATTGACATTAATACGTTTAAAACACACCTTGCAAATGTTTAATGCTGATTATACTCGATGATTGTCCCGTAGGAATCATAAGGATATAACTGACATTTTTGAAAGAGAAGTGATCTCTTGAAAGAAGCGAGTTGCTGAGAAAGAGTTGAAACTACTTTTATTATTATCTACACTTAGTCCAGCTGCAAACTTTCTTGTTTTGATAAAGTTTGAGACTTAAAGTTTGAGTTTTAAAGATTTTACGAATTGATTCAGAAATATACTGTCATGTAAAAAAAATCCCACGTCTTACACATTGACTGACCTGACTCCGTGGAAAGTCGTTTAAAACAATTGTCTTACGTATGCCAGACAACAGAGGAATCACATATATACTACTTAAAACATATATTCAACACCTAGACACAGAACAAACACAAATATCACCATACAAATATTTGCTATAGGTTTTGAACCCACGACCCTTGGTGCATAAGATAGGATCCATCTACCATACCATCTGGGATACCATCTGGGCCATCAGGGCTGTCAAAATTTTTCATTTATGCTTTATTAGTATTTGGCAAGGCAAATAGCGCACAGAATTCACGGCCGACAGATCTGTTAGCCTCAGGAATGAAGACGACGCACAGGCTTGCGTTCACCCACAAGGAAGACTAACGATCTGAATCGCTGGATGCAAGTCACATGCAACCGGTCTTTGCTAACCGGTTGCCTATATCCGGCAGATATCGGCTGATATAAAAATTGTCTGAAAGTCTAAGATCTAAGTTGTTCTTAAAGCTCTTAACTTAAGGCAGATTCTCAGATCTTAAATAGTCGTCTGCTTGTAGTTCTTTCTCACCAATTTCTACCAAATACCAGGGCTCGACTTGATGTATTCTCGTTTGAAGGGGGTGAGTTAGTGAAATTACTGGCTAACTTGACATATGTACGCGACACTTAAATTAAATCTAAAGTATATGCTCTTGCTTGCCATTACAGAATGTATGCTATTTCCCACACTGCAAAAACACAAATGACAATATTTTAATGAAATATTGCAGACGTTTATAACCGAATCACGTAGACTAGGATCAAAATATTAATACTTTTTCTAAAATGTTCCTGCATTGTTCGCTAAGGGTCGTGGATTTAATCCCCAACCTAGGACAAACATTTTTTATATTTATTTATTAATAATAGTGTTCTAATTCTGGCTGATAAATATGTTATTCTGTGTGAATTTATAAATTATATAAAAAAAAACACGAACTAAATGTCTAGTTTGTTTGTGTTTTTCAAATGTTTTGCATTAAAATTAGTGGTCGATTTGGTAATTTACTCTTAACAACATAAATCAGTAATTTAAAATTGAAGAAAGAAATTTGTAATAACACAAGCAACAATCAAGGAATAAGGTACAATACTGTTATATGAAAGATTGTGTAATCAGTTAGAAATAGTAGTTGCTAACTTTTTTCTTTATATTAGAAATCTTTAAGTTCTCAAACACATAATTGCATTTTAGTATTAATCCAACAATAATCGACCATGTTACTTATACAATAGGGGATGTAATCTTGTGCAATAGTTAAGTGCACTGACCAAGTTTATTAAGACAATTTAACTTGTACTTTTGTCAACATTTTTTATTGCGTAGAACAATAAATGCTATATAACCATTTGAAAGTTATACCAGCCAGTAAAACATTAATAGTGAAACTTAATTCCGCCATTATAAATTTCAAGAAATATTATCAACTTTGCCTATTTCGGAGTTGTTACCTCATTAAAGTGATTAATAACGAATTTATTAAAAGTTTCCCTATTCCGAATGACAAAGTTGCCGTTTTCATCTCAAACAAAATGGTTTTAAATGCCTAAAAAATAAGGTTGAAAATGACTAAGCTTTTCCGCGAAGTTTGGTAATGTCAGGGCAATAAAGGTAGAAAGTTAGTATTTTCCGTGAATTTATACTGACAAGTCACGGTTCTGCATTTTTGTTCGTCCATTGTTCGGACGAGTGGGCTTATTTTTTTTTTCACTGTTAATTAAAAGGTTGTTTTTAGATGTTTTTGCACGTGTTGGAGATAAATTGGAAAGGTTTATATGACAAAAATCAACTGGTCCCTTTTGATGCCTGGCAGGACTCGAACTTGCACTTTACCATTTCAGTTTAGGTAATGGTAACGGTAATTGCAGAGCGCAGCTTTCGCGACGGAGATGCCCTGACATTTAAGCTGCACTGTTTCGGATATACCGCCATCTATCGGTTCTGGTACCGTAGTCGATACTTACAACACCTGGTGCAGTGGTAGGTACTATTCTATAATATAAATATATAAGGTATAAATGATGATAAAATATATAAACACAATTAAAGGAGCTCATGTTTCAGTATAAAATAGCATGCAAACCATTAACAGTCTTACATTAATTACTCAAAATGTCTAGTTATATTTAGTTAGTAAATTTAACCAATGTGGTTAAACAGAGGTGGTTAAAAAGTTTACTAACTAAATATTGTTTTTATACATTTTATACTCAAGAAATTCCTTAACACTATTAAAATTGTTTAAAATAAAGCCATTCCCTTAATATTTTTTTAAATAAATAGCTTTTAAGCAGTTTTAATTTATTCGGGATCTTGTTATATACTCTAACGCAAATTGCAGCACAACTCTTATTATGTATTCATGTTTAGGGAATATTTCTTAGGAGCAGTTTATGTCTATCTCGGCGCACTCTAGTATCTATGCGTCACACGCTACAGCGAACAGATCACTATATTGATGCAACTGATAAACCTCGTATAAGTAATGCAATGGTAGGGGCAGCCTAGGTTTTTAAATATAGGTATGCAAGATTTTTTAATCGTAATTCCACAAATGGCTCTAACGCACTTTTTTGTGCCACAAAAGCTCTATTCCAATCTGTGCTGTTACCCCATATCATCAAACCATATTTCAATACAGATTTTACATATAAGCTATAAAATAATCTATTAGTTTATCTTGTATTTTGACTTAAAATAATAAGTAAATTCTCACAACATCTCATACATTGATAGACTCCGTGGTAAGTCGCTTAAACCACTTGTGTTACTGACGCCAGACAGTAGGAATGGGACAGAGGAATCACAAATATACTACTTAAATACATATGTTTAACACTCAGACAGAACAAACACGTATCATCATATAAAAATTTGCCCTTTGTGGGAATTGAGGCCACGACCCTTGGCTTATAAGGATCGGGACCGTCTCGTTACAAGTAAAGTATAGAAGAATTTATTTATTTTATTACATACTAGCTGTTATGTGGAATAGTTTTTTTTTGGGTACCATACCTCTTTACTTTAACTTATATAAACTTTGAAAGTCATAATTATTTATATCGAATCATTGGCTTGAAAAAAAAGTTTCAAGTTTCTAGCTCCAAAAATAGCAATACTTCCATACAACTTTTCATCCTCCCTTTCAACCCCTCACGACCTTTTTTTCTAATAAAAAATAGCCTATGTCCTTTTTCAGGGTCTAATGGTTGTGCCAAATTTCATCAAAATCAGTCTAGAGGTTTAAGCAGGAAAGCGTAACAGACAGACAGACAGACAGAGTTACTTTCGCATTTATAATATTATATATATATATAAATATAGTAGGGATGTTTTAAATCTGACATTTCCAGTTTTTAAATAAACAGTGAGTTAATATATGTAGTCTAATAGAAGCAGTACATTCTCGTATCTTTGTGCACATAACGTAAACTCGGTGCCGGCTAACTGGCCACCCCTCACAGCGGGGGTGCAGATAAGATGCATCCCGATTTACGGGCGTATCACGTGACCGCCGCTGGGCGTTCGATTTGCATCCATCGATGGACGGGCGTGCAGCACGCACAACGCACTAGTGGAACAGAAAATTTACATGCGCAGTCACTGCAATTGGTGACAGATTGGAGGAGCATTTCCTAAGAGCTGTATTGGTTAACGTTTGCATTTTGCGTGTAAGGGATGTCCTGGATTTGATATTTGCAGCCGCCTGTGTGTAGCCATTTTGTGCGTTTAAAAACCAATGTTGCCAAACCAAAAAAATTGTATTTTCTTTAAATAACACGAAAAGTATTACGAAACGATAAATCTTGATACCTGCACTAGTTTAAAAATTATTATTCTGTGTGGTTCTTGGCTTATTTATATTTTCTCACTACTCTTGAGCTTAGATTGTGTCAAAACATCATTCAAAAAAAATGCAAAATCAAAACTCGCAAAGTAACGGAATAATTAGGATAATATCAAATATAGTGATATACTTATATATAATAGTATCAAAATCTGGATATAAATTTAAAGTATGATGAGACTACTGAATACCAAAAAAATCAATGACATTCTTTGTAATTTTTATTTTAATTAAACATATATAGATATTAAGGTTTGACGACAGTATGTTATTTACAAAAGCGTTCCGTTTTTATGCGAAATAGCGTTTGATAATAACTATACGTCCAATTGACATTTTAATGCCCTGTAGGTATCAATATTAAATAAATAAAATAAAAGATACATATTTTTAGACATGTACCCACACGCATATAGGTAATGAACACACACACACGCTCACGCACACTCACATACACACATAATTCCTTTTTTATTATATTTAGTCGACAAATAAGCGAGATAGTAAGCGTCACTGCAGCCAATAGACACTCGTAATATCACAAGAATATAATTGGCGAATATCAACCTTGTGACTTAAAGACATTATGTCACGTTACCCAGTAATTTCACTACCTCTCTCACTCTTTAGACCGGACCACAGCAAAGCTACCACTGCTATTTAGCGGTGGAAATAGGTGATAGTGAGGTACCAATCCAAATTACCTTTTGTATAAGGTGTACCTCATGTAGATACTAATAAAAAAAAGGAATGAAAAATTTAATGTACTTATTTAAATTTTTCTCTTCTGTATCGGACTTATACTAATATGGCGTTGTACGTCGTAGTACAAGTTATAACCTAGTTTGCTGTCAGATGCATGATTAAAAGGATATCATTAGTCCTAAGTTTAGGCCCAAAATAATTTACATTTGAAAGACAATAAAACTATTATTATCATAACAGCTATTGGAAGTCCACTGCTGGACATAGGCCTCCCCAAGAAAGGGGGAATTTTGCCTATAATTGCCGCTCTGGGCAAGCGTGTTGGCAATCGCAGAGCGCATCTTTCGCGACTGGGATACTGCTGCTCATCCCCACCCTATGCACTTAAGCTACACTATCTCGGATGGATATACCGCTATTTGTCGGTTCTGGTACCTCAGTCACCCCTTACGATACAGAGGGAGGTACTATTCTATTCTGCCGGTACCTCACGGTAAGTATCACTTGTAAGTTCCTCTCTGGTGACTCGTGTAATAAACCTGCATTACAAATAATTTTTTAAGGTGCCGGGAGATTAGTATTCGGTTAGCCTAATTAAAATCTTAGATGTCACTTATGATCCCGTCGGGTCATCAGGGTTATCAGTATTATAAATATAATACAATTCAGTTATTAAAATTATTCTATTTATTATTATTGACGACTTAAAAGTGCTTGTAATGGGCCTAATTGAATGAAGTATTATTTAATTTAATTTGATTTATTATTGGACAATTTTTATACGAGTCCTATAAATTATTTTAATCGATAAAATTTGTTATAATGTGTAGGTACCATATCGTACTCCTTTGGAATACTACATGCGTTGTGTTTAATCCCGCGAAACCCAATCTCCGCGCGGGCCCTAATCTCGGAGCGTCGGCCAATTCGGCCCGTACAATAGCTGTCGCGGCGCGTCACTGTCTCGGAGGTTTAATTTTATATTCATGACGTCACTTGGTGCTAATCCTCTCCCATGGGTGGAATGTACCGTCAGCATAAAAAATACTATTCATTCAGCGAGCCTTTTTTTTTTATTCAATAAAAAACGTACTCAATTTCATTGTTGCTGAATCAGGAATTGTTTTTTTTTAAACACTCACCGATTTATTAAGATAGCAGTAAAACCAGATGCAGTGTTTGTATTGCTGTGTTTTCGATGCAAGGTTCGGGAGAGGCGGTGAAATTACTGATTAATGAGATTCAATGATTAATTAATATCGTCTTCAGGTCATGAGGTGGTAATGATATCTCTGATACGAGGCGAGCATCTCTTGGCCAACTTATTATACACATATCTTTTGTTTTACGCGTACAGCAAATTAATTGAAATTAATAATAAAAGTAATTGCCTTACTTTGTTCCAGGTGTCGTAAGGGGCAACTAAGATACCAGAACCGACAGATAGCGGTATATCCATTCGAAACAGTGCAGCTCAAATGCACAAGACGGGGATGGCCAGCAGCATTGTCCATCAATTATGGGCAAAAAACCTCCTTTCTTGGAGAAGCCTATGTCTAGAAGTGGACTTTGAATGGCTGCTATGATGGTGACAATTAATAATAATAATATATTTTATGTAATAAATGTATCGTTCACCAATACAAACAATACAAGAATTTCACAAAAACATGGAATAGTTGCCTTATCGCTTAATGCAAATGAAATTAATAATAAATCAAAGAAATTCTCGCAAAAGAATTGAACACCAGTTCCCACTTGTTAAACGACAGCAAAACCTTCATATAATTGTAACAATAGCTACTAACTAAAGTCGAAAAAGCATATATTCAAATGTATCATTCTGTTTCCGACAGTACAAAAGACAGTTGCAATCACCCATTCCCATATCTCCACCTTTGTATAAACACACGGAAGATCTGAAGCGCATCTCTTTTGTTGATCGTAACTTTGAGTGACAGGCCAACACAAGTCGCATTGTATTGGTGTTTGCGATAGACACTGGCGAAATTAAACGTGACATCGATGGAGCAGATGTTCGTGACGTCGCACGCCGACTCGCAGGTAATATGCGATAATGTCAGAGGTTAGCTAATGTTATATCACGCTGAAGTGTGGTCGAATGTTTGGAGAATAATAACTCTCTATCTGTCTCTTTGGACGGACCCGATGGTAAGATGGTGGCAATTGGTAATCCCGAGTCCGAGATAAGTCGCTTAAAGCGCTTGTGTTACAGACATCGGACACAGAATAAACACAAATATCATCATATAATTTTTTGTCCTCAGTGGGGATCGACCCACGACCTTTGGCGTACGACAAAGGAAAATACTTAACGAACAAACGTAACGATGCATTGCAACTTTGTGATATTATTTGCAAAAACAATTACGACATAAGATCGTCAAACAAATTTCGTTCGGTAGTTCAAAGGTCGTCTGCATTGGTACCTTACTGTCAACTATTTCTATTGCCAGATACTAGTGCGCATTGATGTGTGCGGGTTTGAAAGGTGAGATAGGCAGCGAAATTACTGGGTAATGTGACATAATATCTTCAACTAACAAGGTTGGCAACGCGCTAGTGATATCCTTGATGGTGATATGTTTTACAAGCGTCTATTGAGTGCAGTGACGTTAACTATCACGTAGATGTGACATAATATCTTCAACTTCAACAAGGTTGGCAACGCGCTAGTGATATCTTTGTAATATTACGAGCGTCTATTATTGGCTGCAGTGACGCTCACTTTTGTGACTGGACTGAATGATTGTCTATAGCCTTGGTCAACGTTCACTGATAAAACTTCAACAACAATGATAATGATAAAAACACCAAAGCAAGTACAGTAGACAATAAAACGCGTAACATTCATGCCAGACAACAGGATTGAGACGTCTTGGACAAAGTTACTCATTAATTTTCAAACAGTCGTATTACTAACTTTGGTAGCGTAGGAAACAAAAGGCGAGATTCCAAAGGCTGACCAACGGTTTGTAATGACAAAAGGTATATGCCGAGCGAGCCGTATTACACGCTCGCCTTTTTGTCATTTAGATTCTGTCGATATGCTTTTCAAATGGTAATTACCCATCGAAACAATCACTCAAGGCTGTGAAAGCCATCCCAAGCTATTACTGGGAATATCACCATCTCCGGACTTTCTGTGTCTATGATTATATGAAATTAATCTTTGGAAAGTTTCGCCAAAATTTAGGGTATATTCAAGAGACGAGACGTTTTGTAGTGAATTTATTGTTCAAATAATTCTAGAAGCGATAATTTTATTGGGTATAATTCATATTTTATGCTAATGATTTAACGTTTTCCATTTGATGTTATGAAAGTTCTTGAAGGCTTAATGTAAAGACGTTGTATTTGTGTTAATGATTATTGCTTGAAGAAATTCAGCAAGACTTTGAATTCAATTCTATTGTAGTCTAAGTAAATGATTGTCCATTCCCTTAGTACTTATTTTACTTCTATTCATATCAAGGTTTATTGACTAGTCTGACAAACTAGTCGCCATTTCACTTGGCTAAAAAAATTAATAACGTCAGTATAAGATTTAGGGAAAGAATTAAGTCAAAAACAAGATTAAATAATAATATTAATAATAATAATAATAATAAATTCCCACAACATCTCATACATTGACCTGACTTCGTGGTAAGTCGCTTAAAGCACTTGTGTTACGAATGCCAGACAACAGAGGAATCACAAATATACTACTTAAATACATATATTTTACACCCATACACAGAGCAAACACAAATATCATCATATCAATATTTGCTCTGGGTGGGAATCGAACCCACGACCCCTGGTGCACAAGACAGGATCACTACCATCTGCGCCATCGGGCCCTTTTTATTTAAATAGGCCTATCAAAAGCAATTTTAAATTGTCAAAAAAATCTTGTGTATATTTAGATTTGCTATTTACAATTTTCCACAAACGAACGATGACCCTGACAACCATTGTTATAAAAGTTATTTAAACAAATAGATCATTGTGTGTCCTACTTTAATACTAGTCTGCCGGCACCATATGGATCTTATAAGTATATAGCAGATTCATTTTGTAGAACTCGCAAGTAAAACTGATGGTGATATGGGTTAACATAGTTATATTCTTATCGTTCCTTATGACCCTGAACACCAATTACACGGCAAAGGCTAGTTGGTTTCAAAGTTACGAAACCATACGATACGAAATCTCACCTACCAAACTAAAAGATATGTTACTCGAGCTATTTAAATATCAATGCAGTGTAATCGCATCCTTTCACTTACAGCTTCTGAGTTAACGAAACCTGCTTGAACAATGCTTTATTTACAGCAACCATTATTCAAAATTAAAGAGACAATATGTGACAAACTTCCGACACGGTAGTTCTTCTAAATAGACATGGTAAGAAAACTGTACGATACACCGTGACCCACAGAAATGGCCTCATGCGTGACGACGTATCTCTATTTGTCATACCTTTTGTTTAACGGTTTCAATACTCCAAATGGTTTATACTAATGGTCGAAAACCAGTTTCTCCAATGCCGGTGGTGTTGTTTTGTATTTTTACAACATGATAAATAGACTGCTATTCTCTCGATTTCAAGTAATTAGTGCAATTCAAACTTATGGAACGTGCCATTGCTAAGGTGATTTATCACCACTAGGTACAGTACATAGTAAAAATACAAATGCATTTCCCGCTGTCTGTATGCATGCTTAGATCTTTAAAACTTAGCAACGGTTTTTGTTGAGGTTTTATTTTATAGACATAACGATTCAAGGCAAAGGTTTATATAGATAATACACGCATGATATTGTAGAGAAACACTGAATATTTTAGAAGTATCTAATAAGTTGTCGTAAATAAACACATTTTTGCTATTACTTTGCAAACGCTGTCTGAACCTGTCGAGATAGATAAAAATTATGTACTAAAGTATTGTACAAAATAAAAAGGACAAAAAAAGTGCACGATGGTATACGTCTATCTCACAACAACTATTTTTTGTCTCCATTGCACCCGTGCAAAGCCAGGTGTGACACTAACATGTCATCTTCTTCTGATCTGCGTTGTTTATTATTCATTCACGCAACAAATACTGAATATATTTTAGGTACACTATTGTTTTCAGTAAAATTAAAATAACGTTAGTAAGAATACTTTCTAACATTTTCCCGTTCACTAGTGCACTTAATGTTTTAACGGATTTAAAGTCTCGACTCTGATTGTTGATTTTAACATTTATAGTTTATATATATATATATAAATCCTTTATTGGTTCTAAGTTTGATATGTATTTTGTTAAATAGAATAAAGTAACTGTGGATTTTAAATGCACAAAAAAACAGTACCGTGTCTAAAGCCGTGGGTGGGGTACTGCATTTTTTTAAATAGAATAAAGCAACTGTGGATTTTAA
>JACJUM010003174.1:2080968-2143249 GCA_020976665.1 Heortia vitessoides
CAACTGTGGATTTTAAATGAATAAAAAAAACTGTACCGTGTCTAAAGCCGTGGGTGAGGTACTGCATTTTTTTAATAGAATAAAACAACTGTGGATTTTAAATAAATAAAAAAAAACTGTACCGTGTCTAAAGCCGTGGGGGGGGGGGTACTGCTGCTACGGCTGAGTAGAATAGTACCTCCCTCTGTACCGGGTGTCGTAAGAGGTGAAATAGATATCGGAACCGACAGATGGCGGTGTATCAATCCGACACAGTGTAACTTAAATGCACAGGGTGTGGATGGGCAGCAGCATCCCCGTCGCGAAAGCTGCGATCTGCGATTGCCGACACGCTTGCCCAGAGTGGCAATTATGGGTGAAATTTCCCCTTTCTTGGGGAGGCCTATGTTCAGTATAGACTTTCAATAGCTGATATGATGATGATAAAAATCTTATTGTTATAAGACGTTATAAGAAGTGTTGTAATGTTATAAGACTTTTATCATCTATAAAAATTATTAGTATTATTAGAATTCAATGGTATTTTTAAAAAACACAAGCAAAATCAATGTTTACTCGAACAACAGTCATCTTTCACTAAACCATCAATAAGCAGCGATCAAATTAAAAGTTGCCATCATGAATCACCGTCCTCTCAAATGCCCATTTTTCACAAACGCGTCATCAATTCCCGGATAAACAGAGTGCGTATTACTCACAAATCTTGGAGGGCCATCGAAATCAGTTCCAATTGAGTTTTCACCCCAAAACGGATTACTGCCTCGTCCCACAGGAACGAGACTTGTAAATCGTCTCATCATCGAGGCGTTGGGGAGAGGCGTTAGGGAAAACATGTTACGGTAACACTGCTGTTTTTTTCTAACCTTTGTTTTATGTCAATAAACAGTCCAGATTAAATGTAGTCTGTACAAAAACTGATTATAGTTCTGAATTTAAATTATTCCATTAACCATTTGCAGAATTCACATTCATTCATAATTATTTACATTATTAAAAAAAAACAACTTAGAAATAAGTCTAATAATATTTGTTTTTAAAATCAACAAGTTTCTAATGTAAAACTTAAATATACTTCTTATGATTTCTTTAAATATTAATTGCACCATTTTGTATGTAATCAAATAATGGCTAATTCCTAAAATGTTGTGCAAAATAAAACTACAAGTGTTGCATTACATTGATCTTCAACTTGTGACCGCAACTTGCGATATCATTCAAGAAAATCAGTGTATACACTACAGAGCGATACGTTGTTGTCGAGGGTGAAATCATAGCAGATGATAAAAGGGGCATGGACTAACGCACCGCTACATTATTTATGGTAACTTAAACTATGGTTACGCAAACAATATGCTCCGGCTACATCCATGGGGTGAAGTGCGACGTTACATATGGTCGGTGTTTCAATTTTGTGTGATTGGAATAATGTCTTTCACCCTTTAAGATTAACGTCATGTTCTTTGTAGAATTAAATTAAAATGTGCTCAGTAATGTTTGCTGATTTATTATTGTAACACGCTGAAGTTTAATAATTTTTTTTATATATTCCGCCACATCTAATATTTTGACCTGAATCAATAGAGCCAGCAGAGAAATCACAAATATAAAACTTACATACACATTTTTAACACCCAGACACAGATAAAACGCAAATATCAATATAAAAATGTTTGTCCCGGGTGGGGATCGAACCCACGACCCTTGGCGCATAAGATAGGACCACTATCATATGCCCCATCGGGCCCGTCATACTTATATGTTGAAAGACGAACCTATTTATTAATATTGAAAGACATTCATCTAGCGCTTATGTATAAACAGATTAATGAAGGCGGAGAAAGCAAGAAAAGTATGTCAGAATCGAAGCAGATTAAATTATTAATATTAAATAGTTACTGAAATGGAGTCTTAAGTCGTATATATCTATAATTATAATTATATTGTACCTGATTTTCATACACCCACCTAATGAGGAGTATATTTCAGAAATATACGATAAAGCTTTATTTATTCTGTCTGTTTGTAAACATTCAACGTAATAACTACTGCATAAAATATAGTAGACAATGACGTCATATTTGAGGCCTAACTTTAAATAAAATTTCCATTTTACTTCAGGAGACTGTTATAATGTTTTTTATTATAATTAAAACCGGACATTATAGTAAGCGTAACCGTAGTCTATAGACGCTCGTAATATCACAAGGATATCACTAGCAAGTGACCAACCTTGCCAATTGAAGATATTATGTCGCATTACCCAATAATTTCACTGCCTCTCTCACCCTTCAGACCGAAACAACAATGCGGCCACTGCTATTTGGCGGTAGAAATAGGTGAGAGTGAGGTACAGATTCAGACGACCTTTATATTAGCTCTACCTCATGAATACATAAAAGCACGTCTGTTAGTTTATTAAGCGCTCACATCCATTAATAAGCCGTTTCCAAACAAAACAGTTGATACGTGTGAAAAATATAAATACACTGCTCATTCAAATAAACTCGCAAAGTAATTCGGCAAACAACAATTTGTAATAACACAATTTCACTAACATATGCCACGGGCCTCGAACCCCGAACCGACAGTGGAGGGCCCTCAACTGATACACCAACGGACAATTACGCGCGCAATAAAATCAAACGTTATTAGGGGGCGGTGATCCCTTTCATAGGGGATTATCTGTATGGTCCCTATTTGTTGTTTCATTAAGTGTGCTTTGTTGAGTGTTTAATTCGCGGATTTGAGCTGGTCCCGACGTCGGTTTTTGTTAATTCCCGCTCAGCTGGAATGCATTTGTATATATATATATATATATATATATATATGTAATATAATACAAGTACAACTCCTGGTAAGGTTCGTTATTTAAAGCTGGCGGGTGTCCATTGGAAATTCTTTTGTTATATAAGATTAAAATTACATGCTAGATTTAATTGAGATCCATCCAGATCAGTTAGGACAAGGTAACAAACTTACACATAAGTATACAATTCGAGCATTTATATATATATATATATTATGTAATGAAGTCAGCACACAAGCATACTATTCGCTCGATGATAAACGTATCCGCGGCCTGTAGACACTCGTGTCATCACAATGATATCATTAGTGTGTCGCCAACCTTGTGAACTGAAGATAAAATGTCACATTTACCCAGTAATTCATTGCCTCTTTCCCACTTCAAACCGGAACATGGCAACGCAAGAACAGCTATTTAGCGGTAGAAATATGATGAGATACAATACAGATGACCTTTGTGAGAGGTCTACCTCCAGTAAAATTTAGTAAGACGTTTAGGATTCTTTCATACAAGTTGATTATGAAGCTTTCTGTAGAAGAAAGTATTTTAAAGTTTTTTATCTTGCCAAAAAACAAATGAAATAATTAATTTGCGTATGAATGACCTGAAAATAATTTGTATATTGAAATGATTTTTTATGTAATAGATTTTCAGAGTTAAAATTAATCTTTGTACCTATTTGAATACATACGAATTGAATACATGAAAATATTTGATGGGTCCGATGGCGCAAATGGCTATCTTATGCGCCAGGGGTCGTGGGTTCGATCCTCACCCAGGTAAAATATTTGTACGAAACATATTTGTGTTAGTACTGTGTCTGGGAGTGCAATATGTATTAAAGTGATTGATTCCTCTGTTGTCTAATGTCTGTAACATAAATGCCTTGAGCAACTTACCACAGAATCAACTGAAACAATATTATTCTTTTTATTAATCGACCCAAAATTTTAAATATTGAAAATTATTTTAACGCGTCTGATGGCGCGAATGGTAGTGATCCTATCTTATGCACCAAAGATCGGGGATTCGTTTCCCGCCCAAGGCAAATATTTATATGATGAGTATTTTTATTTTTCTGTGTCTGGGTGTTACATTTAAGTATTATATTTGTGATTAGTCTATTATCTGACGTCCGCAACACAATTGCTTTGAGCGACTTGTCTCGGAAGCAGATCAATATATCAGATGTAGTGCGAACTTATTTATTCTTTATACTTTTATATGTAAATGCATAGAAAAGTAAGTGTCGTTCGCAAGTATAGATCAGTTAATATGGAATTACGGCTAGACAATTAAATTTTATTTATGAGTGTAGGTTCTTGTTTGAAACCTTTTTAATCAATTCCAATAAGATCTTAAACCAGAACAAAGCAAAATAGCGTATGCTAAGTAAGCAAAATGAAGATTAATGTTGCCATGTATTGTTCGACAAAGATTCACACTACTCCTTGGCCACAAGTTTAGTCGGTACTCATTAAAATAAGTATACCTCTACCGCTGCCACAAGCATGACAAACAAATTTGTAAGATAAATAAATATTTAATTTCGTCGTACATTACGTGCAAATGAGTTCTCATCAACGACCCATCTATTTTAGACTAGAAAAAATTACGCAGTATAACTCAACCACTAACAATAGTTCGTTAAGATTGTGACGCAATGAATATGTCTTTTGCATATAAAACGATCAGGTAAGTCGGTGTTTACATATATAAATCTTTGGGTTATAACAATGGCAACAAAGGTGCATCTCACCTTCCTAATAATATGTTAATTTATATTAAATGTAATAAATTGGGGGGGGAAATGGTGGATGGCCAGCGCGACGCATTGTGCGCTTGCGCAGGGGTTCAACAATTGCTTTAATCCATTTTATTGCGTGTCACGAGACTTTGAGATAGTTATTTTTCTATTATTACATGCAGTTAGACAAATCTGAAGCTGTAAAAATAAGCAGTTATCTCTTTGTCAGGCTTTGGGGGAATTTTATCGGGATTAACTACTACTTATTTATTAAAATTTGTTCAGCTATTTGATCGCAAAGGAAACAAATAGACGCTCTGTAAAATAATATATTTTTAGAAATAAGCAATGTGCCCCATGGCCAGCATGTGGTATCGGCATAGTAGAATAAGATATCTTAACTAGTACTATTTCACGGGCCCGATGGCGCAGATGGGAGTGATCCTATCTTGTGCGCCAGGGGTCGTGGGTTCAATTCCCGCCCAGAGAAAATATTTATATGATGACATTTGTGTTTGTTCTGTGTCTGGGTGTTCAATATATGTATTTATCTTACTACCTACCTAAAATACTCTACCGGTACTATGTATTAGGTGCCGTAAGAGGCGAGCGTCTGAGGTACCAGAACCGACAGGTGTCGGTATAACCATCCGTTACAGTGTAGCTGAAATGCACATGGCAAGAATGGGCTGCAGCATCCTCGTCGCGAAACTAGGCTCAGGCCCAACCCGCTCACCCAGCGGTGCAATAATGAGCAAAATTGACCATTTCATGGAGAAGCCTATGTCCATCAGTGGGTACCAATGCCAAGTGCGTGCAAACGTGCCACAAGTTACTCATAATGCCCAGTAAATCTTTCAGTAGACATCTCTTCTAATTAGACTAGGACGACAAACAAGCATACAGTCCGCGTGATATTAAACGTCACAGCAGCTACTAAGACTCGTGATATCACAAGGATGACAACGCGCCAGTGACATCCAAAGATATTATGTCTCATTACCCAGTAATTTCACTGCCTTCCGTACTCTTCAAACCGGAATACAGCAATACGAACACTGCTATTTGGTGTTACTAATAGGTGAGAATAAGGTACCAATTCAGACGGCCTTTGTTTGAAGTCTACCTCTTGTTGATCTCTTCGTTTTATCTGTATGTATGTCATAGATAAACTTAAATAAAATCCACTGTATTCTAAAATACTAATGATACTCATTTACTTTGATCTTAACATATTCCCTAGCTGAGGTAAATAATGAGATATACATGTGGCACCAGCAGAGTAGAATAGTACCTCCAACTTAGGTAAGAAGTCGTAAGAGTCATCTAAGATACCGGAACCAGCAGATGAGAGTATATCTGCCCAAAACGTCGCACAAATATAACAGAAATGGACAACAGTATTACCGTCCTAATGCTGCGATATGCGACTGCGACCAGGCTTGGTCAGTACTGCAATATTACGCTAAATTCCCCCTATTTTGCAGTGGTTCCTCTCCTGCAGTGGACACTTAACATCTGCTATGATGATATCATTATTGAAATAATAAGGAAAAAGAGCAGAAAGATTTAAAATTTATTACAACTGTTGGGATATTGTAAAATAGTTATTTTACAACTGAGTATGCCTACAAAATTGTTACCATAAATTTAAGATAACAAACGGTTGTCTAATCTTTTTGTCTACACTAATATTATAAAAAGGAAATGTTTGATTGTTTGTATGTTCGGTACGATTTATCTTAAAACTTTAATTATTCTTTCACCAGAAGAAAGTTAAATTTACACCCAGATATATAGACTACATCATAGTATATAAAACAAAACTATAAACGCCTAAAACGGATTGTTACGAGGTATGTATTATTGTGTGAATGCACCGAAATTATTCGACTGATTTAAAAAGTCATTTTACTAATGCAATGTTACATTTTTTATCCTTATATTCCTATGGTAACGGGGATGGGAAGAATACAGATCGCTTCCATCCAGAGCGAAGTCTGGCTGTCCAATCGCATTAACATTAAATTTTACCAGAAACTTTAAGTATTTGGTTACACGCTCATAACACCAGCGGACATCCTCAATGAGATGCCTCTAACATCCCAACATACAAGAACCCGTTCTGTAAATCAATTTAATTGTCAAAAACACCGCGCCTATGTAAATGGGACGGGATGAGATTATCGTTTTCTGAATTGCCATAATTAGGAGATTTATATGCAAAGCCTTTTTTGTGGCCTGCATTATTAACTCGTAAAAGCGAGTACACGGTCTAATGCGACTTGAGTGCGCTTTTGTACACTTTGTGTATAGTTCGGATGCAAATGGCGGGTCACTCCCGCGGCTCCCGATTTATGGGCTGAGGTGATTTAATAACTGGGTGATAAATATTATTTGTGAACTAGGAGAGTTCCCAGGAAATGACCGTTGGCCAGACGTACGGTGTCATGTGACATCGTTGGAAATAATTCACAGTAATCATATTCGTTTTGGTTCGGACCTCAAGATTTATTGGCCGAGTTCACATATCGGTTAGGAATATATGAATTTGAACAAAATAATATTCTATTAAAAGAAGTATTTAAATTTATTTATTGTTAAACGCTTATTAATCGTTATATTATTATGAGTTAAGTTATATATCAGCTGGATAAATTTATACTTCATATAAAAAAATCTACCATATTTATACTTTATATTCGTTTAAAGTACTTGTATTACATAACAGAGGAATTATACGTTTAAGACTCAAACATAAATATTTATCAAAAATGTTTGTCCGGGGTCGAACTTACGACCCGCAAAGAAGATAAGGACATGACCGAATCGGGCCGTCATCGCGCCCATCATTATGAAAGTATAGGTAGTAAGTGTTGATTACCACACATAAACTTAAAACTCCCTATAAACAAGTAGAGCTATCACAAACACCTTAATTTGAATATACATTCAAAATAACACTTTTTCTCTATAAAATAGGAAATGGACAGACCTCAAATACT
This sequence comes from Heortia vitessoides, assembly GCA_020976665.1. Taxonomy (NCBI): domain Eukaryota; kingdom Metazoa; phylum Arthropoda; class Insecta; order Lepidoptera; family Crambidae; genus Heortia; species Heortia vitessoides. Next base: position 2,088,527 of record JACJUM010003174.1, read on the forward strand.
ACTTGATTTGGCATAAGAGTAATTTGATCAAATAGGTCATCTAAAAAATATGGATCCATTAAAAATATTGTTGCAGAAATAAAATATACCTAAAAAAGGTAAAAAACCACACCGTCTTTTATAGTTCATTACGGTCAAGAAAATAATATTGACAAGACATAAAATACTGGCAACTCTTAACATACTAGCAACTCATAAATACGGGCAACTCATAAAAAGATATTGAATGCCCAAATGAATAGATCCTATTGACTATTTTTTTATGTTAATTGGTCACTTATTCATTACCGTTACGCAAAAACTAAACACCACATTTAACAGGCTAAAATAGAAATAAATTGAGCACATAAAAGAGTTGAGGAACGCGGTCAACTTCGTTTGTTTGTTTCCTTTTTATTCCTTTTAAAGTATACATTGTTCCTTATTGATATTCCCGTTAGACACAATAGTTTTGACCAAGTTTCAACTCTCGTACTTTTGTGCCCCTTTATAAAAAGGTATTCGCGAACACAATATAAAAATTGCATATTTAAATCACTCACGTCTTCATACGTGCTTTTGACAGTTTCATTCCTTCCCAGCATAGGGAGGTAGCAAACAATCCCTTTTGTTGGCACATTGTTTTCTTCAAAGTTGACACTCGCATTTCGACGCGACAAAGGACGATCGGCCGTTTCGATCCACCTAGAAGGGACGACCTCTGAACCCGGGTTTATTTGAGACATCCTTCACGCAGTCGCCTGTCAATCAAAATAGCGTAATTTTTTGCCGCTGTTGCGATTTGAGATCATGGGAAGTGTTTTTTGCGCATTCCGCAGTGCATTCAAGAACACAGGATTATAGTTTTCCCATCAATATTAAATAGATGTTAAACAAGTATTAAATATAATTAATTCTTCAAATATCTTTAAATTTGTTGATGGGCTCTATGAAGCATTCGGTAGTGTCCGTGTCTTATGCGTCAAGAGTTGTGAGTTCGATCCCCATCGGGGACAATCATTTATGTAATAAACTTTTATTTTTGTTCTGCGACTGCTTATTTATTTTGTATTCAAATTTTAGATTTGTACTTCGTCTGTTGCCTGATATCCTTAACATAAGTGATTCAAGCTACTTATTTGGAATTATGTCACTGGCCGATCACTTATTTAAACTACTGATTTTCATAGATCATATCTTACATCAAAGAAAGCTGTATGAAATCCCGTAGTTTTTGGCTTTATTGTGTCTAGAAACACATGCGGTAGAGGAATTTGATTACTATATAATTCGGGAACGAAATTTCAGAAAATATTAGTTAGTTTTTTTTGTACTAATATTTTTCGCAGCCTTTATTCACTAGTATATGTCAGCCTCATCATATCCTAATCTATGAATATAAACACAAACTTAAATGTAGTTTAAGAGGATGTTGTTATACCAAAATAAAAATAAAATGCATTGTTTAAATTTTAATATGATTTGTCCGCAAAGCAGCGAACGAAGTCGCGCAACATCTAATAAATACCACGCACAAGAGTCTAAGTACTTTGCATTTAGAGTCGTATAAAAAATGTTTCGTTCAGCCAACCAAAGTACAAAAATCTTGAGTCGAAGTTGCGTGGTAACAAGTGCACGTTACAAAGTTACTAACGTGGAAATTGGAAGACTCTTTCCGACATTTCGAGTAAAAAAACTAAGCGTAACCAAGGACGAAAGTTTCCGGGCTTGTTTCTGATTGAGGAGCGAACTTCGCCGGGTCCACTGTTTACATCGTAATTACCACCAGAGAACAGGCCCCATGGAAAACGAGAAATAAAAACTTCGGGGGCAACTTTCGGATTTTTCTAAGGATTCCGCATTGTGCCGAGGAAAATCGCCAGAGCTGGTTTCAAAATGTCGCTGTAAGTCGGCGAATGTTTTTAAAATTAAATACGGTTTGTACCGGCGACAGTCGCGCGCCGGCCCCGGGCGGTGGCTTCCAGCGATTACTGAATATTCTTGACTTTATTTGACGGATAATGTTTCAAGTTTTGTGTCGAACAAACTTTGATTTGCCAAAAAATTTTTGTACACTTATTTTTCCTCCGCTCTTTCTACAAGTTTGCCCGTGTTGCATTGGCTTCGTGATATTTTACAAAGTCCGCGGTAGTTTTGGACACGTTTTGAGAATTCGGTGAAATTCGTTTTAACATGGCGGCATGTAAATACCTATTTACGTATACTTCTCAATTCTAGATGATCCAACCGGCATTTTCCTGTCTTAATAATTCTTCCAGATATTATCGTATTAAATTTGTTTTGTTTACTTGACGTTAAAAAATAACATTAATTGTTTGGCAGAAAGAAAAGTTGTGAAGACGTTGTGTTCAAGAGAAGAGAAAAAATTAAAAATTTAAGAACGACCACGCACATAATAATTATTTTAAATTACACTAATATTTTTTTTCTATCATTAAAACTTTCTTCTTTCTTTCTTGTACCATTTAGAAAAAAGATTACCGAATTGAACGGTCCATTTTCAAGTTTTGCGCGTAGCGTATAAATAGCATAGCGTAATAAAAATGTAGGCTACATTTTTATTTATATAGATTAACAAAAAAAAATTATAATAAGGATGATCTGTTTTAAACGACATTTATAATTATATATCAGCCATTTTAAGTCCAATGCTGGACATAAGACTACCTCAGTAAGAATTTCGCCCATAATTGCTGCACTGGGCAATCGTGTTGGTAATCGCATTGCAGTTTTCGCGAAGAGGGTGCTGCTGCCCATCCACGCCCTGTGCATTTGAGCTACTATTTACAGAGGGAGGTACTATTCGACTCTACCGGTACCTCACGGCATATTTTCAAACAACTGACATTTATATCAAACGCCATTAGCTTACAATATATAAGTTTATATTGTTATGACATTAAGTAATATGAGCGATAAGTTTTATTGAATTAAAAAAATATATTGATTTTATGTCATGTTATTTCCTCACAGTAATTTCGCAAAGTGAGCGTGAAGTGCTTAGACATGAGCTTTGTCCGTAAGTAGGTAACAAAAGAGTAACGATTTGCTAACATGGCGACCTGATGTTATTGGGTCATATTACCCAGTAATTTTACCGTCTCCCTCTCATGCCTTGAATCAGCAAGCGATTTGAGAGTGAGATGCTCATTCGGAATGCCTTTGTAAGAGATGGGTACATCTTTTATTTTACATTCAAGAATACTATCTGCATTATCAATTGTCCCTTTTCATATTATCTTTATATTTATTTGTGTTATTTTTTTACTACCGACGATCGATCGATTACAACAAAACTAACTTTTATCTACGCTTCGATCGCCTAATTATATTCATTCGTACCATTATTTTTATCATATATTTAATATTCGTCGAAGGGAACTTCCCTCTGAACCAGGTGTCGTAAGATTCGACTGTGGAACTGGAACTAACGGATCTCTATGATTGCCATTACACCTACCAATTGCGGCTATAATGGGGAAAATTTACGCTTTTTTAAGGATGCCTATGTCCAGCAGTGGACTTTAGACAAAATGAGATTCGAACAAAGGTTTAGGTTAACCAAATTTCTCACAGACGAAGCCATGGCAACCAGCTAGTACCTACACCCACGTATTAACAACATACCCTTCAGATATATCAATAGCTCACAAATCCAAGTCGAAATACGTACCGAGGTTTTCAAGCTTCCTTCCAACTGTAGCACTAGCCATCCAATGTAACTTGATCTGTCGAAGTCTATAGTGCGCTCCCGTTTTCAACGGTTGTTGAGCAGTTTGGGGGAGGGTGACAGGTCGGGGTAGGATGGTTCGGGTTTCGTATTTGTCTTTAGGCTTAGACCGGCGTGCAGTGTATCTGAGACAGGAAATTAGGTTTCGATGTTGAATGTGCGGTGTGCTATCTGTGGATGGCACTATGCCAAATATATAACGTCGCGCTGTGCTGCAAGCGTAACATCTGAATCCGTTTGTATTTTCCAGTAAATGTCTTCTGTACCCAAGAATGATGAAGAAGCAACTTTCGATTAGAAATAATTCACAATCATATCAGCCATTGAAAGTCTATTGTTAGACTTAGGCTCCCCTAAGGAAGCTGTAATTTTGCCCATAATTTCTAGGTTGGGCAAGCGTGTCGGCAATCGCAAAGCGCTGCTTTCGCGATGGGGATGCTGCTGCCTATCATCGCCTTGTGCATTTGAGCTACACTGGTTCGGATGGATATACCGCGACCTGTTGGTTCTGATACCTTAATCGCCTTTTACGGTACTGTTTTACTCTGCCTCACGGTCAAAATGACGATGATTCATAAAATTTACTATTATATATTATGTAATGAGTGTACATACCGATGTGAAAACATATAATCTACAATATTATTATTAAGAGGAATTATTATTGTACGAGTATATATGTAACGAATATACTCGAAAAGTGCAGGATTTGTTTCATGAACTCTTTCACTATTGGGCCCGATGGCGCAGATGGTAGTGATCCTGTCTTGTGCACCAGGGGTCGTGGGTTCGATTCCCACCCAGAGCAAATACTTATATGATGATATTTGTGTTTGCTCTGTGTATGGGTGTAAAATATATGTATTTAAGTAGTATATTTGTGATTACTCTGTTGTCTGGCATTCGTAACACAAGTGCTTTAAGCGACTTACCTCGGAGTCAGGTCAATGTATGAGATGTTGCGGGAATTTATTATTATTATTATCAAAAAGTTACATTATTAGCAAATAACATAAATTACAATTTGTTAGAATATTCTTACAAAAAAGTAAACTAAGCGGGTAAAACGATAGGGCTCTGCTAGTGTTTTGTTATATTTATAGAGCGTGGTGTGATCTCGCCTGGACCCGTCCAGCCCATATAGCGTATGCCTCAATGTTTTCGTCGTCTGATAGAATGCTTCTACCTTTTGAGAGGTCTACCGGGAGTATATTGTTCCCGACTGTGTGTAGTATATTGATAATACACTCAAATCAAGTGTTATTACACTTATAGTCAACTATTACATTTATTGTTTGACATTTCGATTGCCTTGCACCTAAATAAAACCTTAATTTTGTCTTGGATTGGGATCAAACCTATGAACATTGGCATATAAGATACAGATACTAACAAAAGCGCCATCGGGTCTGCCAAAAGTCAATATAGATTTCCGAAATTATGTATTCCTACTCAAATGAGGAATCAAACTCGTGATATTACACAATCAAGACTAACTTTGATGTAGTAGCTAAAGTGGCGTTTAAAATATCAAGCAAAAAATACTTGGCATGTGGCCAAAAGTGGAGCTTGAACGATTACCGTTAAGGTTACTAATAGCTTCAACACTTCGGTGACTCAGCACGCACTCCTGTTCTGAAGTATTACTCTATCTTTAATTAGGAGGTTCCAAGCTATCGTTGTAATTTCACGGGGATTAAAAACTTATTAATATATGCACGATCACAGCAAGCGCCGGCCATTTTTAATTTTGATTTTTCCATTGTCATTTCTGCTGGGGTTCGGTGGTGCAAAGGATTTTTCGTTGATTAATAAGTGAGAGAAGATTTTTTGTCTATGGTGAAAAAAAATCTTTATTAATTATTGTACATTTTTTACATACAATTAAAATATGATATATAACTAGAACATTAATTATTAAATAAATTATTAAAATAAAACAAAAGATTTTACTTGTTTCATTGTTCCAGGAAAATTTTCAAATGATTAACACTGTCGTTTCAAAGTTTACATGACTTTCAGTAGCTGATGTGATAATGTATAATTTAGTCTACTTTAGTTTGACTCTACATGAGGTAGGTACTACCTACTAAAGGTCGTCTTCATCGGTACCTCACTGTCATCTATTCTACCGCCGTAGGCAGTTAAACGACTGATTAATGTGATATAATATTTTCAAGTCCCAAGGTTGGCAACGCGCTAATGATATCCTATATTACGAGCGTGTATAGACTGCGGAGACACTTATACGGACTGTATGCTTTGCGGGCTTGGTTGAATAAAAAAGTAGCCGCATTGACTTTGTGCGGGTGATATTGCGACTACAAGTTCAGATATAAACTAACCCATCTCTCAAGTCGGATAAAAATGCAACAGTGAGCAAAATTTTAATCAAATCGGTTTAGTAGTTCAGGATGAAATTATTACGTATACAAGATACTAGCTGACCTGACAGACGTTGTCCTGCATTATCTAAACCTCAATATTTTGTATATACCCTATATTATGTATATATATGAGCTATACTATCTCTTAACAGTAAGTAATAAAATTAAAATCAGTTTAGTAGTTTAAAATTGCATCCAAGAAATCCGTGACACATATTTTTTTTTATAACCATTAAGATGGGAACTTACGACCAGATTCAAACTGGCAAGACAACCGACTATTCATAGATCCGGCATTCAAGCTAAAAATCTATTTTAATATTATACAAAAAATTAATAATACACACAGCAAATTACTTGTCTATATATATGAAATTTATTAACGGAGTAAGTTGGTAAAGTCGCTTCATATAAGTCGTCTTGCAAAAGTCATACAATAAAATATTTGTTTAATTGATAATTTTGTTTGTTGTGACATTGTTGAGAAACATTTATATCCGACTATTATAAATACTATTACTATACTATCTAAAAACTTGACGGGCCCGATGGCGCAGATGGTAGTGAAGTAGTCTTGTGCGCAAAAGGTCGTGGGTTCGATCCTAACCCATGGCATATATTTTTTTTTTATATTTGTGTTTTTTCTGTGTCTGGGTGTTAAATGTACTATAGTCATATATTTGTGATTCATCTGTTGTCTGATATCCATAACACAAGTACTTCAAGCGACTTATCCCAAAATCAGGTATATTTATGAGATGTTGTAGGAATTTATTTAATTATTTATTAAAGTATATACTTTAGGTATCAAACAATATCGCTTCCCACTATCTATTTGTCCGTTTGAATGCTTAGGTCTTTAAAACTACGCAACGCATTTTAATGTGGTTTTTTTATAGATAGTTTTTCAAGAAGAAGGTTTATATGTTAAATACATGCATAACATATTAGAGAAAAGGATTATTGATAATTGTAGAGTTTTCTAATTTGATGTCACTGTAAATAAACATAATTACATAATACAATAAGCTTACATTGCAAACGAGTATAAAACACGACGTGTTATATCAAAATAATATACTACAGTATTGTGCACCATAAAAAGAACTACAAATAACGGCGTGATGAAAAGCGTATATTATCTATATATTTATTTTGCATTTTATATAGACAAATGTGGCCCTATATGATATGCCATTAAATTTAATAATTTCTAATATATTACATATTTAAGAAACAGTTTATAACCATTACGTTGTACGTAAAGACATTCTGTAGTATATTTAGTGTCAGCATTGCACCCGGGGCAGGTAGCTATTAGGATATATAGAAAATTAATAGCAAAATTATTTTTACAACATATCGAAAATAAAATTAACAATGCCGTGAGGAGTCAACATAGTATAATAGTACCTCCCTCTGCACAAGGTGCCATAAGAGGTGACGATATATCCACCCGAAGCAGCTGTCGCGAAAGCTGCGATTGCCAAAACGCCTGCCCAGCATTTATAGGAAAAATTCCTCCTTTCTTATAGAAATCTACGTCCAGCAGTGGACCTTAAATAGCTTGTATGATCAAAAAATAAATGGGTTTCCGTTTCAACATAATTGTATTATTGCAGTATCCAGGAATTCCGTAATAACCCTGTTGTTTGACATACATGAAATATATTGCCAAATATGTGTACGTGTGTAGGAATTCCCACTCAACTCTAAACTCTAATCACTATTTTGAAAAACATTTCAATAAAATCTTCCTCGATACTTGGTCTCTAGTCGTAGCAAGTTAAGGAGTCCTAGCAGGTGGAGGAGTGAATTCGTAGTCTCTGCCTGTCTCTGCCTGATGGGACACAGGGGTGATGTTTGTATGTAGCTAGACTTTTTGATCGCGTATTCGACCAAAATAAACGGTGTATATTCTGATACTAATGTCTATTACAAAAGAACGTTGAAGTTAACGTTTACGTAAATATTTTGACTAATCTACTTGCACCTAGACAAAATATTCATTAACGTACAATTCAATAAATATGTCTGGTCTTTTTTCCAAAAGGTCCGATTATATTGACTGATATATCTGGCTTGTTATCGATAGTTTCAACTCTATCGATAACAACCCGCTCTATTATTGGTGATTATGGTTTTCTGTAACGCGAACAAATTCACAAGTGTTGTAAGAGTTTTACATGAAATCAATAAATAAATGAATTGAGATAAACACGGATAGCAGCGATGTAGAGACCACATTAGGGTGGGCATGTCAGGCGAGCTCGGGTAGGGCGGGATAATTAGTTTTGTCTCGGGTTAGAGCCTGTAAACAAAGGTATCAATTACCCTTCATCATTATAAAAATGTAGAGTCAGGTGGTAGCGACGTATGTCGAATTATGATTTATTGCCGGCTAAATGTAATTTTGAGGATGTTTATGGATGAGTAGTTTTTTATGGGTTACCTTGGTGAACCTTGTATTTTGATACCGATGGAATGAAAGTCATGGTGATAATGACTCTAGGTTCATAACGTGCTAATTTTTGGTATGTTTGAGTTATATAGAGACATTATTAGATGTTATTTTTGTTTTCTTTCCCACAACATCTCATACATTGGCCTGACACCGTGATAAGTCACTTAAATCACTTGCGTTACGGACATCAGACAACAGAGGAATCACAAATACACTATTTCAATATTAAAATATTTAACATCCAGATAGAGACCAAACACAAATATCATCACATAAATATTTACTCTGAGTGGGAATCGAACTCACGACCCTTGACACATAAGATACACACTACCGCCTGCACTATCGGGCCCGTCAAAAACACTCCCATTTATTACGACAATATGTGTTGTACTCTTATTTTTGATATTTATTTTGTATCGATTTATCGATGTAAACATTGTATCGCTATATTGTTTATAATTAATTTTGGGTAATTTTACCACAGGATACAATATCTCCAATTCGCGTGTGTTTGCCTGAACGCAATACTGAAAACTCTACGACAAATTTACTAATAATATGGTTTCCACCCAATGACGGATGGACTTGTAAGTAAGATTTAGATATATATCAAATAAAATTTATTTTGTGTAAATGACTTGAAAAATGATGATAACTCGATAGTTGTGAAAAATTATTACTATTGGGAACATTAGTAAAAAAGTTAAATTAGTAGCAGTTCTGTAAATATATATTATATTTTTTTCTGTGCCTGGGTGTTAAATATATGTATTTAAGAAGTAATTTTGTGATACACAAGTGCTTGAATGTTTTTTAGTATGTCAATGCTTTAGTATGTTCGCTGAATGAATATAAAATAAAGGCAAGCATCTAATCATTTAGAAAATTTTAAAATTTTAAATTTAAACGAACCTTCACCTCCAGAATCTTAATATTTGACTTCCAACACCGTCCTAATCTACATTAACTATATAAAGGTAAAAGTTTACGAGGTACATATTTTATGATCGACCTCTCCCCTATTAATCATGCAAATCCAGCATCACCTAGTGATGTCCACGCGACGTAAAGCGGCACTCGGCACAGCGGCAATAAGCAGCGCCGCGGGGCGCCACACGTGCCGCAGCCGAGCCCACTAGCGCAGCGTAATCGGTGACAACCCTGCCCGCCACTCGAATCACGGCCTTATCATAAAGGGATAAGGTTTAAACAATAAACAGAAATGTTTAATATGCTCAAGTACCCAGCTTTCCGCTAATTATGGCACTAATACACCGATAAACATCCCGCTGGGAGAATTTGAATATAATATTAAAAAGGATTAGTATATACTCCAAATCAGAATATTACTTGGATGAATACTAATAAATCGGCGCCATTTTCTAATTATATCCGAATATTAAGTATTGGAGTATAAAACACGAGGAAAAATGCTGTCGGTGTGTTTTTAATTTCTCCGTGAAGTGACAGGGGGAGCGTGAAAAAAGGAAAAATTTGCTTTAAATGAAAATCAAAACATATTCAATAAATAAAGAAAACAATAAACACAAATTTGTAATAGTCAACATTTTCCTTCATTCTAACAGCAACTCAGTTCAAAGCAACGTTAGTTCCATTTACAAAATTTTGTGCAAGTAACGCACTTAATAGAGTAACTGATTACTATTTTCCTCCTAATAAAAGCGGACACAATACAAAATAATCTTTTAGAATAGGGGCGCGGTAAAGAACGCTATTCACGGCACAATGAAAGGCCTATCAGTCTCAAGCCTGCCGTTACAACAGAAGCGATCCAGATAATTCTCATTACACACATTTCACTATTCGACGCTGACGGTCGATTCTAAAACGCCATTATGCAGAACCGCGGGCGGTCTGTATCGGCGTCTTTGCCTCGCATCACTACCGAGCGGACGGATCCCGCCAAAATTCAAATGTCATCGTTCCAATTCGAAATTCAATTACTGGTAATTAATGCGGCCAGCGCCGGTGGCGGGACTCGGACTGTTACCGATTTGAAAACAATGCAAGCGAACACTCGGCGGCGAGCCGAAAGCGAAAAAGCAAATCATTCCTGTTTTTGTTTTTTTTCCTCATGCAACCTTTTTTGTGCGCTCGATGATTAGCTATTGCCGCGTAAATGTCCGCCTACGCGTTATTTTGGCGGTTTTTTTTCTACACGATGACTTAATCTGTGTAACAGGTCAGGAAAATTGCGGTAGGTAAAAAAAGAAATAAAAAATAGGAGTTCACTTCTTAGGATCATATACGGATGTAGGTAAGTAGATATTGGCAAATAATTTAGGTACCTTCAAAGTCTGACTTTTTTAACAACAGGAACAATAGGCTTGATGCCTAGTACTGCATTGTTTTAACGAACACAGAGTCACATTATCCCTACTAATATTATAAATGTGAAAGTAACTCTATCTGTCTGTCTGTCTGTTACGCTTTCCCACCTTAACCTCTCATCCGATTTTGATGAAATTTGGCACAGACAATCTTTATACCCTGAGAAAGGACATATGCTATTTTTTAATTCGATTAAGGGTTGTAAGGGGTCAAAAGGGGGTTGAAAAGTTGTGTGGAAGTATAGCTATTTTTAGAGCTAGAAACTTGAAACTTATTTTTCAGGCCATTTATTTGATAAATAAACATGACATTTAAAGTTAATATAAGTTAAGGTAAAGAGGTATGGTACTCAAAAAAACTATTCCACGCGGACGAAGTCGCGGGCACAACTAGTATAGATATATAATAACACACTTATAGATATGCACTACCATTGCTAATAAGTATTATACAACAATATCAGGCAGACTGTAAATCATAAAAAAGACCGACTTTACAAGATGTCTTATTTTTGTTTTTTATGTTTTCGTATATAGTGTTCTTGTAGTTCTGGTTTAAAGCGTGAGAAAGGCAATTATATTACTAAGTAATATGATACAATATCTCAGGCCCATGACACAATAATGATATCTTTGTAATGACACGAGTAGATGGTGACACTTGCTATCACACGGACTGAATGATTGTTTGCGAACTTAGTAAAAGTACTTTTGTTTGTTTTTTGCTCTATGTTTAAATGAACTATAGAACAATAACCATAGACACAACTAAAACTTGTCATCATCATGACTTTGATATCTAACGGCTAAATTAAATGCTTCTGATGTTTTTTTTTGTTTTAATATACGGTAGTAAGAAGACAATGCGACATTGTACAGAACTAGTATGATCGTGGTAGGCAGCGAGTGTCTTGGTAATTCACTCGTAGGCGTACTGTATAGCCTTTTGGTGAACTGGTACAGACAATGTGGGGGCGTGTCCTCGAGCATCCGTTTCCATAGTGAGGTGTTAAAACCATTGTTCAGAGGTTTTTGTACACTGGAACTTGTAACAGGAGCCTTAGGTGATAAATAGATCGAGCAGAATGTCGACTCGATACTTAAACTCTTTTGGTACTACAAACAGAGCTATGCCATTAAACAGGTTAAAAATTAAAGTCTTGTTTCACCACTTCCTGATAAAGTACTTGATAGTATATCCACGACCAATCTAACAAATAAAATGATGGGGTATTAGGCAAAAAAATTAGGTTGATAGTACTTAGGCTGTGACCCCCTTCCCCACCTTAGTCAAATGAATGGCAAAAAGCATTAAAAAAATAAAAAAAACGATGAAAGTTAGTCTGTTTACTGCTAACTAATATATACGTTCAACGTATATATATATAGTCCACGATATATCCATCCACGACAGTATAGCTCAAATGTTTAATGTGGGGCTGGGCAGCAGCATCAAAGTCGCGAAAGCTGCGCTCTGCGATTGCCAACACGCTTGCCCAGCGCGGCGACTATGGGCCTAATTCCCTCTTCTTTGAAGAGGCTTATGCCCAGCAGTGGACGTTCAATGGCTGATATGATGATTATGACAAAAGCATAGTAAATATAGAACAAGGATAGTAAACACAATTTTAGCAACAATTCTTTGCTGTACTTGAGGTACTGTTTTTAGTATTTATGTGCCGTGATATAGCAGTATGAATGAAGGTGTCTTGCATTGAATCGTATTGTAGTTATTATGGCGGTATCAGTGAGATATTGGATACTTTATGGAGAAAGCTTTTAAATGTTAATGTGAGGCAAATATGGGTGAATATGATACCTACTTTATCTATTATTAGTTTGATATTTGTGTTCTTGTCTTAAATAGGAAATCAGAAGAAGACAGATAAAACATTTTTATTCACTTTGTAGTCGTAAAGTTAAGCCGTGGAGCAGTATAAGTATATTGGCAGTTGAAAAAAACCTTCTCTGTGTGACATAAGTTAGAACTGAGGTATCGGAGCCGACAGATGACGGTGACATCCGAAGATTGAAAAACTGGGCGACCATGGGCAGAAGCCTCCCCATCACAAAGCTATGCTCTACGATTACCAATTTACAGCGTGAATATTGATCATAATTGATTTTGAGTAAAACTACTTTTCTAATAAATATTTCAATTTACAGAAATATATATCAAACTTAAATAAAAAAATCATTATCATCATCATATCTGGACATAGACCTCCCCAAGAAAGGGGGAATTTTGCCCATAATTGCCGCTCTTGGCATAATATACCGGCAATGGCAGATCACAGCTTCCGCGACATCATGCCAATCCCCGCCTTGTGACTATATCGGATGGATATATGACGCCATGGATATACGACACCTGGTACAGGGAGAGATATTATTCTACTCTATTGGTACCTCACAGCTACTGCCGGTACCTCAGGATATAATACTTTTTTTAATTGATTTTCGCTGAATGCACTTATGTTACGGACATCAGACAACAAAGAAATCACAAATATATAACCTAAAAACAAATGATACTTCTGACCTGGCCCTACTTAATACCTCTTTTATTTAGCTAAGATTTACTTACTATACCGTTTTATATATTACTGCAGTCATTCTACTTTCATCCTTCCTTTTTACACGGCTAAACCATTTCAACATTACTTTCTGTATTGTTTACACAATATTGATCTCTTATCATACTATTCTTTAATCTATCTCTCAGACTCACACCATATATACATCGAAGTGCTCTCATTTCCATATTCAACATTTACTATCATATGTCAGTGTTGGAATCAACACATGTCTCTGATCGGCTAGTCGTGCATTTTTTGACACATTTTGGATGCTCATAAAAGATACTTTTAATTTTTTATCTCTATCCAGCATTTAATCTCCGCTCAATATCTTGTTCATACATATCTCTCGTAAAAACACTTCCCAAATATACAAAGTATTTCACTTGTTCAACTTTCATGTCGTCGATCACAAATTCACAATCTGTCATTCGTTCCCCCTGTTCAATCTCCATCGCATTCGTTTTCCTTACATTTACTTTGATATCATCTCTTATAAAATAATCTTGCATAATCGTTACTATCTTTGGCAACTCTTCAGCTGACGAGGCAGTACTGAACAGTACTTATCATCAGCGTAAAGGAAATATTTGATGATTGGCTTTCAAATCCGACAGACAGCTGTCTGTCTCAGATCCAGTGGTATTTCTTCTTCATTTATCATTTCTTTCAGTTTTTTTTTTTAAATATTCGTTCCATCCCTTAAGTGGTCACTCTTCACCTTTTTCAATCTCAAAGAGAAATTGATTAACGTACTACTTCTAGATCAGCTTAATATTTTACGTAAAGTTATTAGAAAAACTCCTGTCAAATCCTCCTCTTTTTTCGCAAACGTAATCAACAGCTTGCACTCTACGGTTAGCCTTCGCTGATAACCAGTCGAGCCAGGCCTTCTTCTCGCAAACTGCCATTCGTACTTATTTATACACCATGTATTCCTCACGTTTTGAATATTATTTTTCTTTGAAACACCACACACATTTATTGACCTATTCACAATTGACTCTTTTGCCACATTCACATTAGACTGACCAGATGGCGTAGATGGAAGTAATCCTAGCTTGTGCGCCAAAGGTCGCGGGTTCGATTTCCACTCAGGATAACTATTTATATGATCATATTGATGTTTGTTCTATGTCTGGGTGCTTACTATATATATTTAAGTATTATACTTGTGATTCCTCTGTTGACTGATGTCCGTAACACAAGTGTATTAGGCGACTTATCTCAAAGTCACGTCAATGTATGAGACGTTATGTGAATTTATTAGTGTGAACAATTGTAATGATCAAAGTCAAGGTTTTATTCCCTTTTTTACGTATTCTATTGGACCTTCGTGGTCTAGTTCCAAGCATTCCAGTATTTTTTTCAGAATAACCTTTTATTTTTTATTTATTACTTCTTCCTGCAATTTTTCCACTTTCAACCTTTCCAGTACAATGGTGGGCTTTCGGGGGCGATGTGGCCACCGCTTAAACAGACCACTCAAACGACTGATTACAAGAAAGTGGTGTGTGTCGATGCTCACCCCGCGTAGTTCCCTGTGTCCACGACCTTCCCTTTCAGCCTTTCATCTATTCTCATAAAGTCGCTTTATATACCTATCTGTTTTGTGCTGATGCATCTACACCTCGAATCCTGGACTCACCTGAATCGTGGACTCCTAATATGAGGTACGCTCCTTGAGTGGTCCTTGTAAGTAGGACTTTAAAAAAGCTGCTAAACAAAGCAGAATTCTAGATAAAAATCTGTCTCTTAATCATATGTCTCGTATGAACAAAGAAATAGATAAACTCTACTCAGTAATTGACATGCCTTTACTAATTTAAATAAAATAACGTATATAATATGGGAAAAGTTTGTAACAGACAATCCGGTGTGAAAACTCAATTATCATCAGAATTAAAATCATCAAAAAAAGGAATCAAATCATTATATTGTCGTCATCAAATCAGCCATTAGAAGTCCACTGCTGGATGTAAACCTTCCAAAAAAAAGAGGGAATTTTGCCCATAATTGCCACGCTGGGCAAGCATGTCAGCATTCGCAGGACGCAGATTTCGTGACGGGGATGCTTTTTCAAATCCCCGTCCTACGCATTTTTACTGCTCAGTTTTGGTTAGATATGTAAGATTCTACAAAGTAAAGCAAACGTCGGTTTTGGTGCCTCATTCGCCTCTCACTCTGCCGGTACCTCACGGTTAATATAATCTAACGTCGGCTTAACAAAAATAAAAATTGGACAACACATTCAATCAGCAGCAAATAACAAAAAAACATGATTAGCATTGTAAACGTTCCTAATTAGTCTCACCAACACAAACACTCTCCTAACCGTATCCTTGACGCGTATAAAGAAAACCTTTGCACAGCCATATAAAGCTGCCACACTCATCTGTATAACGGCTCACACCTGCTCGAAAAGTGCCTTATTACAGCCTTTGCGTAGTGTAGCTTATCAAGTTCGCGAGGCAAAAGGCCTGGTTTAGAGAAAAAACTTCAAAGGCGCCCGGGAAATGTTTTGACCCGGGCTTTCGCCTTTTTTGAATGGCAATTAGCGTTGCCACCGACGGTTGCTCGCGCCTTGTGCAATTATGGTGGAGTGCGCCAAAGACAAGGCCGCGACGGAGGCGGCTTAACCCCCCACTAACATTTTATATTCACTTCAAATTCTCTTATTTTAAAAATCCAAAATCGATGTACAATAACATCACCAATATAAGGTGCAAGGCATTGGACCTCATCGCATATTTGGATGGATAATATAAAGAAATTTGTGTTGTCATCTGTTGTCTGCTGTGATAGTTTCAGCATTATAGTTACTATTTCTGTTTTGATTAAGTAAGGATTGAAATATATCTGATAATCTACGTATTTGTGGGTTGATTTACAAACACCAAAGAAAGTAACTAGTAGCTTCTCTATACATTTTCTTTTATTACACCAGGTCGAAAAACAGGCATACAGTACGTGTGATAGAGGTGGGCGACATTGCAGACTATAGAACATCACAAGAATATCAATTTTACTGCTATTATCACATTTCAAACTAGAACAAAGCAATGTGATATTTGGCGGTAGAAATAAGTGAGGTCAGTAGTTTTGAAAAAGTACTATTCCTTTTAAAGTCCTAGACTCAGCATAGTATCCAAGATCTCCCTTGCGACTATTTTGATTGTGTACGTCAAGTTATTTGTTATTTGAGACAGAAATATGCTCACAGACTTGATTTCCAAGCAAAGTTCAGGCAACTTATCGAATCTGGCCTTTGATATCATCCATACTCACATATTTGTTATGTTCTACATTTTACGGTACTGAGTTAAGATCTTAAAAGTGATGCAAGACTTTGCACGTGCAAATTATGAGATCATCGTATTCGCTTTTATTGATTCATCAGCGTTGTTGGTCCCAAGCACTGTTTGTATGTAAGCAATACTGTTATGTAATTATTTCATAGAATATGTTAGTTCTTAAGTAATAAAGTATATTAAGTTAACATCATTTATAATATACCCTTCATTATCATCATCACCACATTAGGAGAACATTGTTCTCTCAATGTGATGATGACGAGGTGACTAATGATCTATGCCCCCATGAGTTGTATGCGGGTTGTATACGGCCTGCATCCTGAATGATTCTGCGGTTGTAATTAGATCGTGTGTCCCCTTTGATGGACGTCAAGTGCTTGCCAGTTTTCGTTTGAGGTTTGGGTCTTTTATAGTGGTCATCAGTTCTGCATTCCTGCATGTCTGCATGTCTGCGTGTCTTGTTCACTGCCACATCATCTTGCTTAATAACTAAGTTTAGCCAGTACTTTTTGTTCTTCCATTGGTCTCCTCATTTTTGATTCAAAATCGCAAAGTGCGTTCAACATAAAGATCATCTCAGATGGATTGCCACCTGTGCTGTGATTGCACAGAATATATCTTTAAGACGTAAATACTGCTGCCCATACCCGCCCTGTTGCACACAATCTGCTTTCTTTTATTTATACTGTCAAAAGTTCTGGTTCCTTAATCTACTGCCACAATTCTACTCATTCGGTAACCCACGGCGAAAACTGCGTTTACCTTTAGTAAAAAACTATAATATTGTGCATACTAAGTACGCTCACGGCACTTCCGTCCTCCACGTCCTGAAAGAGGGTGTCTTAAACTAAAAATTTATTGATATTAAACCACGACCGCTGCGTTAATTAAGCTTTTCACTCGTTTAATTTTTTACTCAGTTAACCCCGACTTTTGGTTGGAGCCAATTTATTATGCTATTAATTAGCAATGAATCGTTTTGATCGCCGAGCCGGAGCCGGCGCCAACAATGCCTGTGTACCGCATTACTAATGTATGTTGTTCGTTGAAATAACACCAAAATTTTTAATTGCATATAATTAAAATTATGAAAGAGTAATGACTTCATTAAAGTTTACTTCTTAGTCAATAAAAGTCGAAATTTTAAAGAAGTGAAGTGCTGCCCACTCCTTCAGAGCCACCGGAAAGCAAATGTCAAGTTTGAAGTACTTCAAAAGAAACAAAATCTCATTAAAATTATACAAGCTACCCATGAACAAATTGGTAAAGCGCCGTATTATTCGGAACAGTTAAGACAGACATCTCAACCGACCAACTTCCAATTAAACACATTTCTTTTGAATTTGTTGGCCTATCTTCACATCAAAGTTTCGAAGAATTTCAACTGTAAGCGTAAAGAAATAAGGGATAGATTGCCGACGTGTGGGAGTGTGGGGGATCTTTTGAGAGTTTCGGCTAAGTGACATTGCATCGTCGGCTTCGAACAAAGAAGACTCGAAAAGGCAAAAGAGCGTCTTTGCAAAGTTGAAGCGATTAGCGATTAAGGCGTTGAAGAGAAAGTTTGCCAAGAGGGTTCTGGAGTGTTGAAAAATGGGGATGTAAATAAATTAATAATTATATCACCTTCAATTAAAAGTAAGAGCAGCACTTTGAATTGAAGGAGGTTAAAGAAATACTGGACTTATAGAAATTTGTAGTATGAGTTGATTATGTCATTCATTTATTGTCAAGCAAATGTCAGTAGATACTTTAATGTAAGTATATAATGTATATTGAATTTTGATGATATAAAACTAGCCTTCCGCCCTGGTTGCGCTCTTAGGCATATATGCGTACATATTTTCCTTTAATTGAGGTAAACCTTTTATAAAGGTTGTCTGCATTGATACTCTCGCCTATTTCTACCACCAAATAGCAGTATTCGCGTTTTGTTTGCCGATTTGAAGTGAGACAAGCAGTGAAATTCCTGGGTAAACTTAAGTTCACAGAGTTGGTGACACGCTATTGATATATTTGCGATGACACTAGCTTATATAGGCTGTGTTCGCGTGACGGTGACGTTGACGTTAAGCGGACAGTTTGCTTGTTTGCCGACTTCACAATAAAAAAAACTTGGTTCGTATCAGATTGCGGTGGCCAGTAAATTCCAAGTTGCTCTAACCCTTTAAACCAGAACACAACAATGCGAACACTGCTATTTGGCGATAAAAATAGGTGAGAGTGAGATACAAATGCAAACGACCTATTTATAAAAAAAAAATCGGAATCCTCGTAAAATACGCCTGCCGAGCGCGGAAAAGATTTTCATTTTCTTTTCTGTGTCCATCAGTAAACAATGGCTGAGATATAATGACGATTGTTATTGTACGCAACATTTTAACGAAATAGAAATGAGTGATTCACCAGGACTGTTCTAATTTAGTAAATCAATAGATTTTACAATACCTGCTCAGTAAATAAAGTTTTGCCAATTTTTGAAAGCCGTATGTATGAAGGCCATTTATCGGATTCAGACTAACTCTGTTATGATGCGACTCTGTTTTACAATATTAAGGGATAACGACGCTTAACATGTATGTTCCAAAAATTTAAATATCTATATTGTCTTTGGGTTCCCGTTGTGTATATAATAATAATATAAAATAAAGTTAAAGATAACTATCATTAAAAAAGCCGATAAAAACATTCACATCATAAACGCACATATAAGAAGAAGAGAGAAGATCTATAATTAATAAACTAGTCCAAAAACAAGATTGTGCGTGAAAGTAAAACATCGAGTAAACTTGCAGGTACATGGCTCAAGAAGCCATTGTGAACAATAAAAAAAAATCACGCAATGCTTCATTATTCAAAACTTTATGTAATGGCGTCGATAAAGGAGTTTGAACGTTTTCAACAAAATAAAATATCCGAACTGCTGAAAGCCTTAAGGCAACACTCCTTTGTATCAAGAAAATTACGTGGTACAAGTAACTAGCATTGTTTCAATTAAGTAATATCTAGCATGGAAAAACTTCTAAAACAGTTTCATACTTACCTCATACGACTTCTTAAAAACACGAACTTTGTAAAAATATGAAAAGGTTGAGTAACTTATACCTACTTGGTGATTTAATAAATATTCCAAGAAAACTCTTTGTCGACACTTTTCATAAGGGCCATTCAAGTATTGTATTGTTCGGCATTGTTTGTAGCTCTGTACCTTGGCATATGCCAAATGACAAAACAAGACATTATGAACTTTCATTATATTCCTTTATCAAGTAAACAATATCAGGCTTTGTGATTAAATTATTTAATTAAAATAATCGGTCATCATAATACACGAGGTAGACCATTACAAAGGTCGTTCGACAAAATTTCTACCGCCAAATAGCAGTGTTCGCATCGCTGTGTTCCGGTTTGAAGGTAAGCAGTGAAATTACTGGGTAAATGTGACATAATATCTTCACTTCACAGAGTTGGCGACACGCTGTTGGCTGCCTCCATGATATAAAATAGCTATTAGATAAACATATCTCATATACCTTATTATTTACATGACTAATGACCGGCAATTTTAGACTGCAATACGCATTAAAAGTCAATTACAAGGAACCTACACATCCTAGATTTTAACTGCATCAATTCAAAATAATATATTACACAAAATTCTATAATAATCGCGACTTATTTCTAAATTTAAACAAAATTTCGTACTTCTTCAGAAATATTTGGGCAGACGATACGTTTATAAAAATTTATTTTCGATCTAGATTGCGAATTATGAACCCGAATGCCATCTCTTGCATTCATTTATAAAGGTCTACATAAAATGACAGTTTTGAGTTGTTGCAGTTTTCATCTAGGGATGCGATGATACATTAACTTAATTCTTGCTAAGTAGCTTAAAGCATTTGTATGCGGTTATTATACAACAGATGAATTGCAAATATAATTCTAAAATACATATTTGAACGCCCAAAAATCGATCAAACACAAATGTTCTACACTTAAAAGGTTTGCTCTGAGTGTAGATCGAACTCACGACCCTTAGAGTGGACACTACTGAATGCGCCACCGAGTCTGACAGCATATTGTTCACCTAATTGTAAGCCTTACCGTAGTCTATAGATGCTAGTTTCATCACAAAATTGTTAAGAGCGCCAAGAAGCCAAGTGCACATATATGCATACAGTTTGCGTCGTAGTAATCGTCTCCGCAGCATTAAGATAGATGCTGGTGATATCCCAAGGATTTTACTAGCGCATTGCCAACTGTAATTTCACTGCCTCTTCCACCCTTTAAACCAGCGATGCACTGCTAGATGCCGACGGCCTTTGTATGAAATGCGAATGACCTTCATTTAACCTGACGATATTTGTTACATCACCTAGTTACTTCCTTGCCGCTCTCATACTTTAGACTGGACTACACTAATGTGAATAGCAGCTGCTTAGTCAATTGGTATAAATGCATATGACAGTTAGTCTAGTTGAACTTTTGACTATATCTCAGGTCCTTAATCGGAATCAAAGTAGAGGAGAGTATTGTTAAAATATCCGGTACTATAATTTAAAATATTGCCTGTTCGATTAAGTTCTGAGCAAGCTGCAATGTATAAATAACCGTGCCATTTAAAAGGTTCTCTTTAAACATATGAAATATTCAGCTAATACATAGCGGGTTTTTTTTAAAAGCAGGAAATCTTTGAGGCCCTTATCACAAGATGTACATTATTGTCTATAAGACTCCACCCACGTTTCTAACGAAATCTGATAAGCTAAAGCCTCATACAGAATCACCATCTCTCTCTGGCTGGTTTGTTTAAACCCTCGTCAAGGGATGACAAGGTCTGGTTAGCTTCCTAGACTGAATGCCGGACTGTCTTAGCTCTTCTACCAGTCTCAATTCTAGTGTGAAAAATAAGCTTTAGTGCACCCGCTTTTGACTAACAGTTACTGATTTTATCGTTTAACCTAAGCAAGATGATTAAGATCCTCGTATTTAATACATTGACATACGAAAACTCAATGAAGGGATTGTACGAAATTCACACGGACAGACCCAAAGTTTGAATAACAAATGTTAGAAAAAATATCCGCCGGTAAAAACCTTCATTTCGCAAACGTCTTGCTTGTCAAGTATTGTAATTATCACAATAACGTTTATAATTTAACAAGAGTACGCGGAGGATGAATGCACGCGTCATTACACGCGTAAATTTCTGATTATCCTCTGTTTCGGAACACACCTGACCGCCCATGACTGGGCCGTGAATAGCCAATTTACTTCTGCGGCAATACCCAACCTTTGAAAAGTTGTATCTTCATTTCTAAATAAACCACAGCAATCAACGTATCGTAGCACTTTTTTAAAATACCAAACATCGTTGCGTGAATGTATCATAGCCAATTTAACTTTACCTCTCCAGATTAAACGCGGTAATTCTAATCTCAAACCCGTAAGGTTTAATTTCAATTGGAGTCGAGTAAATTAGCTGTAATTTGTATGTTGCAATAATGCATGGACGTGCCAATTCACAATGGCGTCTGACAATTGAAAATTTATCGTTTATAAAAACATCAGCTCCGCATATACTTTGAATAGAAACGTCAATAGTAAAGAGCATCATTTGGCAGCTCGCGCCCATACGGTACACCAAAGAACAATTTTACACACCGACTCCCATATTACAATAAACTCTTGCATCTTTAACTTTAAAGTTCAAAACTGAACTGAAATTTAAATATTAAACCGTAAATAAGGTCATGTTTAGTTGTAACGTCTGATTTATGATGTGGTTCGGACACACAGGCAACAAAAACGAAACGCATCAATAGAACAAGAAACCTAAATGAATAGCTGATACAATACACTCTGTAATTGTTTAGACAAAGACTTTAATGTACTTAACAAATAGCGGATAATCAACGGAAATTCGACTTTAAAGTGTATTTGCATAGAGCGGTATCAGTTTCGTCCAGTGGAGTTGTTAAAACTTCGAACGTAGATTCCCGTTTCAGCTATTTAAACTTTCGCTGAAGTTAATTTTTATGACATCGTCGACAATGGGGAGGCATTAAAAAAGAAAACGTACGATTTATAGTTCCAACTCCTGCAATAATGGAGCCTTTAACTGTTGTTTTAGGGCCCGTAACAAATTTTCTATAGAGATCTCATCTCTGACGGTCCCAGTGGTTTGAACAACATTACTGTCGCATTGTGCAATACAAAAATGTTTGTGGACATTTCTTTTGACTGGAGTCACTGTTTTCGTAATTATTCGGCGAAACGACAAGGTTATCTCTGTGAATGCGTAAGCAATTCGCGCTAAAAAGGTGCATTGTTAGAGATGATATTCTTGTTGACTATTGTGCAATGTGCCATGCTGTTTTGGAACCACATTAATGAGTATTGTATAATAAATTCATCGGTGCCAATAGGGGTGACGGAGATTGCCTAGTTTGAACAAAACGAACAAAAGCGGCCGGTTCTGGAAAATTATACGAATCGTAGTAATGTTGACCATTACGAAATCGCAGAAACTGTTTGTCGAGTTATTTTTTACGGGAAGGATTTTTGTTTTTTTATCTTAAACTTTTAAACAAATACTGTTATATTGGTTCAAACCCATAAAACCTAATGAGGTTGACTTTAAGGCAACGGTTTGTACATTGCGTCGAAGTTATACAGCTTAAATATAATAATAATAATCATCTGCTGCCTATCTCTGCTCTATACATTTGAGCCGCACTGATTCGGATGGATCTACCGCCATCTGTCGGTACTGGTACCTCAGTCGCCTCTTACGGCCTTACGCCTAGTACAGAGGGAGGTACTATTCTATTATGGCGACAGCTCCTCGTCATAACGCCTACGAAAAGCTAAAATATGTTTGATATTGCAATAAATAATAATAATTTAAGGTCTTTGGTTCTCTTGAGCCCTGAAATACAAGAGTTCCAAAAAGACGTTGACAGCAAAAAATGAGACCTCAATTAATATAAACATTATAGGGCTCAAAATCATCAAGGTGCAGAATTGGCTTTGCCAGTAAATTATGTCTTAAATCTTAAGTTAATTGAGAAAATAAAATTACTAAAATACCAAAACCATCTTGTTTTCAGTGTACATCAAACAATACAATTCATAAATAAAGTATATTTTAAAATATATCAATATACATGCATAGAAAGTCAACTCGGGAACGCGTCTTAATATACGATCTTCAACAAAAAGTTCAAAATATTTATTAAAACTTTGAGCTATTTAACATTTGTCATTACTTGAAATATCGTAATATTTACACAAAATCTAGTTTTTAAAAAGAATACAAAAAAGATATTTATTTTTAATTATAAATATGCAAAAGTAGTTTGTCTGATAGCGCACAAGTCATTTCAGTGAACGCATCTATTATCGAACAAACGCATCTATTATAAAAAAATAATTTTAAGTGAACGCAGCCATAGAGTGTCAAACGTCAGTAGAGAAAGAAAACAATAACAGAACCGGCAGTCAGTGCATTTCTCGTCAAATAAATTAAAAATAAGTGGTAAGTAGTTTTCAATTCATTATTCTTAGAGCGTACATTAATAGTCCGTCAATTCGGGAACGTGTTTATTGCTTTTAATTATTGATGAAAGTTGTTTTACGACAAAAATAACAAAGTAACCTCAAATATTTTACTATTGACAAATTTCGGCCTCCATTAAGATGGCCGCCGTATAACAAAAGCGCGCGTTTGTTTAAAATCGTCATTCCGTGAACGGTCATTTCGGAAACGTTCCCGGGCATGACGACACGTTCCCGAAATAATGGTTGCGTTCTCGGAATGATGATTTCATGATTCCAAAGACGATGAACTTACAATTTTTCAATAATTTCTTTTATAATTTCGTCGTTTTTTATTAACAGCATTATGAAGACTCCTGATAAAGAAAAAAATAAGAAAAAGACTCAAAAAAAGCTTAAAAAGGATAGTGCATCTTATCTGCGTCAAAGAGATAAGGCAAATGCTAGAAAAAGAAAGTTTTTGGATAAGTTGACGGAAGAACAGAGAGAAATAAAAAGAGCGAAAGACAGGGAATATTATAAAAAGAAAAAGGCAGAAAAGAAAGTGAAGACAATTGCTGATATGACCGAACGAGAGAAGCGAAAGCAGAGAAAATGTTGGAAAAATGCATCAAAAAAATACAGGGAAAAGAAAAAAGGTTTAGTTAATATAATAAATAATACGCCGCCACAATCAGATGACGACTTAGTCACAGTTTCTCTAGAAAGAAGACAAATAGGTAGAAAAACCGTACGAAAAGATAGGGCGAAAGCATACAGAAAAATTAAAAAGCAGGAAGAAACTATAGTTCAAATGACGCGGACAATTCAATCTTTAAAGAAAAAAATACAAAGAACAGATGCAAAAAAGAAAACTGTACCAAGTCCCATTAGAAAAGTCGATGCCGTCATTAAAGATGTTCAAGTATCTCATGAAGTACGCAAACGACTTATATATAGCGAAGTATTGACTAGTCAATTGCAAGAAAAGGCTGATGCTCTTCCAAAAAATTCAAAAGAGAGAGAAGTCTTTCATAAATGTATCAGCGGGAACACTTTGCGGAAATACAAAATGCTACATATGGCCAAGAGGATTTTACCAGCAAGACAAAAGAAAAGACACGAAAAATTGATTTTAAAATCTGACGTCAAAATTCGAGAAGTCGTTCTGAACCAATACGTTCGCCAAAAGGTCGTTGATTTCTTCGAACAAGATGATGTTAGTCGAATGTGCCCATCTAAGAGAGACTGAAAACATAATGGTGTTAAAAAACAAAGACGCGTTCTCTTATACACAGTCAAAAACTTAGTGGCAAAATTTACAAAGGAAACTGGAATTCGATTATCATATTCGACGCTGTTAAGAGCAAAACCATTTTGAGTCTTAGCACCCAAATCAAGGGATAGAGAAACATGCTTGTGTGTCAAGCATGCAAATTTTTAAGAGAAGTTCAACAATCTGAAATATATAAAAGAGCTTACACACGCATCTGTAGAAAAATTGATTGAACATTGCACATGTGATGTTAAGTCTCATGACTGCATGAATAGCTTGTGTCAAAAATGCAAAATTCCGGAGTTTGAATTAGGAGATAATGAAGATTCTTTGACGTATTTTGCATTTGCAAGTCTATTCAAGAAGATATTATTATAAAAGGTGAGAAAAAGACATTTAAGATAACAAAAAAAGTTCCGATTTCGAGTACAGTCAAAGAATTGAAAATTTCTTTATTTGAAGATATTCCGGCTATGAAGAAACACTTATACGGTATTTATAGTTACAACAAATCGAAAAAAGAGCTGAAAGACAATTTACAAGAAAATGAGGTGATGATACAAATAGACTTTTCAGAGAACTATACTATGAAGTACGCAAATGAAATACAGTCAACACATTTTGCTAAGAAACAGCTATCTATTCACGCAGGTGTATATTATTTACAAAAGGGTAACAGTGATTTGAAATCAAACTCTTTTGCCACAGTAAATGAAAATTTAGACCACCAAGCACATGCAGTATGGGCTCATATGAAACCAATAGTAACAACAATTTTAGAAAACACACATATTGACACATTTCATATTTACTCCGACGGTCCAACATCGTAATATCGGAACCGTACAAATGTAACTCTTTGGATACTAACATTGATCAAGGATTTTCAACAAGTAAAAAAATCTACTTGGACTTTTAGTGAGGCTGGACATGGTAAGGGCCCTATGGATGGCGTAGGTGGATACCTTAAAAGAACAGCTGACAGTCACGTTTTGATGGGTAATGACGTTAGAACAGCCTCAGAATTTATGGACTTGTTCAAAAACTCTGCTATCGATGTAAAGGTAATCCCTGAAGACGCCATGACAGAGAGTAAAAACAACGTACCAAATGCTTTGGATGCCATTCCAGGCATTATGAATATTACAAAAATATATTGGCAAAGAGGGATAGACGTTGTAATACAATTATATCGATACGAATATCTTCACAAAGAGCTAAAACTATCGAAGGTTTCTAGTCCTTGTAACGTAAGTTCCGTTGAACCTGACGATGTTGTTACGCCTGAAATTGAATCTCCAGTTGAAGAAGAGCTCACGATAACAGATTTGCAATTGAAGAATAGAGTAAGCATTTATAAATCTATATACAGCTCATCTTCCGAGGATGATGAAGATTTAATGGCAATATCTCTTCGCCAGCAGACTAAAGAAAAACAGATTGATGTCGAAGCAAGTACATCTTATGGCAAAGAAAATATTATACATCCAAATCTCATATCCCCTGGGACATGTTTGCTTGTAAAAGTTCCTACTGATAAGCCGAATATTTGCTATAGATATGTTGCTAACTGCAAGACATGTAATGTGTTGATGACGACGATG
This sequence comes from Heortia vitessoides, assembly GCA_020976665.1. Lineage (NCBI taxonomy): Eukaryota > Metazoa > Arthropoda > Insecta > Lepidoptera > Crambidae > Heortia > Heortia vitessoides. Next base: position 2,115,774 of record JACJUM010003174.1, read on the forward strand.
GGGAAATCTTAGTAACCTTTTTGAGATCTGCGCGTAACAATATCAGGAAATTCAGACTTGAACCAAAGGATGTGTCGTATATTAACTTTGAGCAAATAATCAGTATTGTTCCGACACCGTTACTGAAAAGAGAACAAAATAGAGAATATTACTATTCTGATAATGATATTGATGTTTTAGAAAAATAATAAGTTTTGTTGTGTTTTTAAATATTTTTTTAGTTAACTTGTAAAAAACAAGTTACACAATTTAATGTTGATTTTTTAATGTTACTTATATTTTTTCTATTATTTGTAGAAGTTTAGTGAAGTAGACTGTGATTTTAGGTCAAAGGACTCAAAGATAAGAGTAGAGGTCTTAGATTAAAACTATTAGAAGATTGTAACTATGATTATAGAAGTTCCACTAGACTGATTATAACACACCAAAAGACTTACTTAATTATAAGAATTTTCTAATTTTAAGAGAGATTTTCCTTATGTGCAAACAAATAAACTTTCTTATTTAAACCGTTGTCTATAATTCAAACATTTCCTTACTTTACCTTATAATATCAATATCGTCATTACGCCACCATTTTTGTCACGGGAACGGTTGATCATTTCCGGGAACATCACAAATTTTCAATAAAAAATACGTAAAATTTGAGCAATTTAAAAAAAAACAAAAATTATTACATAACAAACTTCACTCTATTCATTCAAGGTGAATTCCATTGTGAAAGTTTTGTTTATTATGAAATTTCTTGAATTTTATGCACTGTAATAGCAATTTGTTTAATTTTTTGACGTATTTTGCTAGTAGGAGATTTTATATCTTTTGTTTTCATTATTGATTATATAATATAGATACATTATATACCCATGCTATTTGACAACGCCTAAATTATGTGTTTCTTTTTGTTTTTGGTCATTTTATCCAACTTAGAAAAACGTTCCCGGAATGATAGTTTTTTGCTAAATATTCATTAAAAAGCAATGTTACAAAAAAAATATAGAATTCTGTGCGCTGCCCTGTCAAAGTTTATAAATATATTAAATTTTGCGATAATATAAACCAAGAGTCATCATTATAGCTAGCATTTTTTTTTCTTAAAAACAAATCCTGAAATTTACAACCTTGGTGATTTTGAGCCATAAACGTGAGTATGGATGTACGTCCGTTTCTCTTTTGCATGCAGAAACAGCTAAATGGATCTAGATAAAATATACCAAGAGTATGTGTATAGTTTGGAAAAAAGCATAAGGTATTTTCATCTCGTTAACATGTTCCCGTAGGACTTTATATTTGTTTCTATAGAATCATCCTGACTTTTTGCAGTAATGCCCTCCCGGACAAAGTCGAGAGCGGAAGGCCAATATGTAATAAAAGAAATACTATCAGCATATAGCAGATTATATACGTAATAGGTACCAATCACAAGTTAGGAGGGTTTTAAATTACCCTCGGGCCGAGTAAAAAACAATCAATTAAGTAAACTGTCACCCACAGCGATGCTGAGGTCCAAGTTTGGAAGTACTTATTGGTGTTTGAGTTGTTTTTGGAATTTAGAGGGAAGATAGGAAACTGTTCTTCGAATTGACTTGACTTATTGAACTCAATGACATGTTTATTTAATCATATGTTAAACAAGCTATGCGTTATATATATTATATAACTTTAGGCAGCATATTCTTCTTAAAAAGTATATTTTTTGCTTGTTTTTGAAACAATCTAATGGAGGCTCCGTTTCTATTAGTCATAACGTGATGTTAGACTATGTTGCTCCTTGTTATATCTACTATTTTTTTTTTTTGTTCTGTGCATATATTCTACTCGAGAATGAATACAATGAGAAAATAGCGCAATAAAATTTACTATTTCAGAAAAAAGGTCATTAATTCTTTTGACATGTAGTCAACGACGAGCCCGATGGCGCAGTAAAATGGGTTCGATCTCCATCCAGGACAAATATTTATATGATGATATTTGTGTTTTCTCTGTGTCTGGGTGTTGATGACATATTTTTATATATTATATTTGTGATTCCTCTGTTTTCTAATGTCTGTAATACAAGTGCTTGAATCAAATTATCTATTAATTTATTATTGTAATTATTTTTGAATGCTAACGCCATTTGGCGGTTGGCCTGAAAAATAAAATGGGCGCTGCAATAACCCTTTTTTCTAGTATTTGATTTTCTTTTATAAATACAACTAAAAAAAAATTAAAGCTAACGCAAACTTAAACTAAAAAAAACAATAGATAATAAACCTACCTTTTTGAAGACTTTAAAAAGCAATTATCATAAACGTACGACATTAAACAAACGGAATTTTAGAACCGACAATGCAAGTACACGTGAGAAAAACTTTGGTCCAGATTTTTTAATACGCACAAACAACAAAAGAGACGCGAAGTCATTGTCCAGCTAAAGAAATGAAGACCCTCTATAGCAACCATTACAACAGACTCCATGATCAAAATCTTAACGAAATCAAACAAGCTCCTATCAATAGCATCAATTGGACAAGTCCCTCCTGAACTGGAATCCGGGATAGGTATCTCCCAAACAGTACTCACACCCTAATCCCTGTACGCTAATTGCACAAAAACGTATAATATTGACAAAACAGACAAACATACATCACAAAAGGCAGATTAAGGGCGATACAGATCGTATTTAAGATAACTAAGTATTTTCGCTAAGTGTGCGATCGGCTTTAGATCAAAGCTGCGATAGAGGGCAGCTGTGTGTGGCGGGCTTAATGCGGCGTCATCCACTCGGAAGATTGCCGGAAGTTTGGTTTTTTATGTGGTCATGTGTAATGTCATCGCTAGTAGGTTCTTTTTAGGAACCCCATTTTTTTTTCTCCATAGTGAGAAATACTAACCGCGGGAAAAGAGATGGCTACTGTGATTTTCCTGAATTGAATTGTTATCGGATCTGAGATTTTTGTTTGAGATTTCATTTTGAGATTGTTGCTAATCTATATATACCTACTTGTATATAAATTACCACCGCGTGTGAAGGGCCGGCCGCTTTCACTGATTTTAATTTTGTTGGTTTTGTGCGCGAGCGAGAGTAGGAGAATAGGCAAGTCAAAAAAAAAGTATTGCTGAACTTTAAAAAAAATAAAACCTTAACGTTCTTATTGAATTTTCTCATGTAATCTTGTGTCGTGAGACTGTCATTATTTTGACAGTTGCCACGATTGACAGATTGCTTACTCTAAATTATATATACTTTTTATTACTCTGGAATTATATATACTTTTTAATTTGCTAATACGAATTTTATAATTTATAACTATTCATAATACAAAAACGATATACCTACACGACAATTCAAGAAGCTTAAATCTTTAAAGTTAGTCACATATTTTCGCCTTTACTAACTTTTACATATTTCATTTGACGTTTGGTTTTTAATTATGCAAGTCATACTGCACTATTCTTTAAAAAAAAATGTTACCTGTATTTTTACGTTTACTAGGTACTCATCACTAGCAGGGAACCTAAACCTTGAACAATAGAATTTACTTTAAAATTTCATACATGGAAATCATTAAAAATAAATAAGACAATGTTATATATTAACATACTTCATAATAGAAACAAACTTTGTTTACATCATGTTATATCTTCTTCTTGTCTTGTAATTTTAAATAAAAGTGAAGTGTCATCTGTCATCTAATCACCGTATCATCATAAATTTTACAATTAACTTTTTTACAAATAAATTTAATAACTTTTTTAATACAGATTTTTTGTTTAATTAATTCATATATAAAATTAATGCTCATACTAGATCATTCTAAAAATACTCACTTTGGCTAACTACATTTTGCTATGAAATACAAACCTCAGACATCTCACCGAAATCTGCAAATAAACATTTCGTTATTCAATTAGGTATTATAACATTAGGTATTTTAACAAGAAATATTATAGTGTAAATACACAATACTTATGCAGTTTCCGACAACACGACTCTTAATTTGAATAGGCTTCATATACCTTCTTAAGTGAACAAAAAAATAATTCTTCGTCTGTACTAGACTAGCAGCGTCCCGCACTTATACCACCGTTTAGTTTTCAAACTTTCATACTAACTGCAACCCTCTTTTACCTAAGAGATTAACTACGAAAATTTTTTTATATATATGTTTCATGACTTTCAACGAATAACCTTTATACTGAATTTCATTCAAATAACTTTAAAAACCATAAAGTTTCATACCAACTTTGCACTCCCGTTTACCCCTTTAAAGAGTGAATTTTCAAAAATCCTTTTCTAGTAGATACTTTTTTACGTTATCAAAGGAACCTTTGCCCAAATTTCAAGTTTCTATCCCTTATAGTTCAGGCCTTGTATTGATATTTAGCTATTCAGTCAGCTCTCCCTTTTACTCGTATACTCGTATAGATAGATTTTAGGTCTAGGTTTTATCGTAAACCTGTCAAGAATCAAACCTAAGACCATTTAATACAAAACATCTCGCCACTAACGAGGCCGTTGAAATATTTAACAATAAGAATATTAAACATCGTTCATAGCTAATCCACACAAAATATGACCCAATTTGTTCATAATAGCATTTATATTACAAATAAAATAGAATATATACCAAACGATACCTTGGCTCAATTAAAATTAAGCACAAATTTGTTTGAACATTATCTTTCAGTCAATATTTTATCAATAGTGAATAGAATTACAATAGACAGTATTAAGATTATAAAAGTACCGCTAAACTTCGTTTAATTGTTAACAAAGGTCCGCCATATTGGATTTGGAGATAAATCCTAATATTGTGTAGACGCACCTTTGGTACAGTCGCCATTAAAATGTGCTATCATTGTACGAAGTTGTCTATTCATTAAACTATTTACGGTAACGCTTAAGGAAACTGATAGAGATACGATATAACATAGATTTTTTTAAGAAAATGATAGTTCTCCAAGTGTACTTCTAAACAGTCTTCGCTTTTTGTCTGCGATTATATCTACGAGAATCAACTTTACGTGGGGTAGACTTCAAACAAAAGTCTTTGCATTGTTACCTCACTTTTACCTATTTCTATCGCCAAACAGCATTGTTCGCATCGCGATGTTCCGGTCGTAGGGTGGCATATATGTTTCTGGGTAATGTGACATATTATCTTCAAGTCACAAAGATGGCAAAGCTAGTGATATCCTTGTGATATTACGCGCTATAGGCGCTTTGACGCTGCTGTCACGGGGGCTGTATGCTTGTTTGTCAACAAATGCTTTATATCACATCCAATAGAAAATTTTGTTGGATTAAAAAAAAATCAATTGTAACAGCAGATAAAAATAACATATTTATCATATTAGTATGGAATAATGATTTATAATAGCAATAAACTCCAAATAAATGGAACAGATTTTAATTTGGTTTTCACGAATAGAGAACATAATTTATTAACTGTGTTTAAACGTATAATTTATAGATATTTTATTAAATTAGCCGAATGGATCAATATGGCTCTGAATTCTAAAATATGATAGACATATAGAAAAATCTGATCCAAAACTATGTTTTTTAATAACTATCTTAATTAATAAAATTACTTTTGATAGCAATTACTTAATTAAATTAAAGTAATTAGTAATTAATTGATGTCTTCTACTCTAATAATAATAAGTAATAAATTATGTTATACTTTTGTGAACACAAATGGTATATTTAAAAATGCGAATATTAAAAAAAAGTATTGTAATTATTTTATATGATGTTAATTGTGAGATAGATTATATAAATTTTAATACTATAGTATTGGTTAAGATAGCTGTTAGTCAGTTCTTACATATTGGGATGCCTAGGCCAGGAGTCACATGAAACCCTTATCTAGATTTTCTTCACCAAATGTATGTGATGAGATTAATTTAAATTATAAATACTTTATACCAATTGTATCTCGGTAAAACATTAAGATCAAAACTATCCAAACTCCTTCCATCTCAATAAGCCGTGACTGAATTGATTTAAAAGTTGGACACCGACCCACATGTCCGTCTCGCTCGCACAATCGCTCACAACGCATACGAGGGTATTCGTGTACACGAATAAGCTGCTTATTGTATTTTTATAGTTATTTTGATCGGCGCGCACACACGGTTTATTGTGTGGATTATCCTGCATGAATACTGAATGGGGCATTACCTCATTGTGCTCGGATGTACACAGCTGATGTTCGCCGAAACAATGAGTTTGGATGTTTGCGAATTGCCGGTGAACGCCTTTGTGGCAGCATTCATTTTTTTAATAAGTTGTAAATATGGCGGCGCGCGATCCGTCAAATAGTAATTTCCGTTTGTTCTCGCTGATGATTTAAATTGATTGCTGCACACTCTTATATTTGTGAAGTTTTAAGAGAATTGATTTATTCCATTATGAGAAATTTTAAAAATATGCATTTGTGCTGTTAAGTTTGTGATGTTTGTAATTTTTCTTGCTTTATTTTAATAAAATTTAATAACGGTATAGTTCATACATAAAAAAATAAAATATATGTTATATTTTAGAAAATGTACTTAAGCTAATAGCATATATTTAAAATATGCATGTAAATATATTTACGGGCGATTACTAGTACATATATAAATATCATATTACCTACTCTTGAAAAACTGACTTTCTCATAAAAATACTAAAAGAAACAATAAAGTAATACTTTAATTGTTTCTTCTTCTAATTCTGTGTTTGTGGTGGAATTTAATTCACTCTACGCCATGCGAGATGTCATATAGGTATAACACTATTAATTTTTATGTCAATCAATATCTTTGGTAATTTTTTAGAATGGATTATAAAAGTAAACAAACGTCCATTTAAAACTTTTAAATTTTATATTACCCGTGACTATACCCACAAATGGATTTTAAATCCGAAAAATCAACAAAAACACTTTCCAAAATAGCAAATTGTCTCTGTAGGCACAAACAACTAGCATAAATACCCCCTTTCGTTCACATAAATTCCAAGCCATAAATGCCACCAACACACAATGCCAAATTAAACTGAATCCCGCACATAAAAAACTAAACGAGTAACGATACAAATAGAAATATTCTGTTTAAACGCATTGAACTATAGACAATTGGATGACATAAATCATAGAGTTGACAAGAAAACACCTCGGCACCAACAAGTATGCACAAATAAAAATAAATACTATTGGAATGACAACCCTATTACAAACAAAATAGGGTTGACATGTGAAAGAATTGCCCGTAAAAGCACTGTCGCTGCAACACATGCATTCGCCGCCCCGTCGCTTAAAAACGACTTGAACCGGGTTTCGCGTAAATTATGGGACAACCCTAAACAATGAGTAGAAAAAGCTTCATTCGCTAATGGATTTTGTTCTCAAAAATTAATTTGGGGTACTCGACAAAACTGCAGTGTACGCACCCAATCAAACAACCCTAGCTGGTAGGGTTGGGGGGTATTCAAGTTTGAAGTAAGCGTTGGTTATTTCATATTTTTATCGGTGGGAAGAAGATATTTAATATCTGTGTTGGATACTTACAAGCGGTTTATTTAAATTGCCCCATAATTTGAAAGATTAACCAATTAAACAATGATTATGAATTATCAATGGTCAATGTTATATTAAATAAATCTAGAAACAGTATTAAAAGAGGTCTGGTGCGGTCTACATATAGGTGTTCATTTATGAAAAAACTTATGAATATGGGAGGAATAAATCTAAACTTTTAAATCCAAAATTTAATATGCACAATTGGTTAAATGTGTAAATGTGACTAACATCACTAACCGTTATTGTGACACTACTAAAATTAATTATGTAAAAGATTTAGTTACATAATTGAAAAAAAAGATGAATACAACTTATAAAATATAATTTATATACAGCGAAGACGACTAGAGTACCAGGACCGACAGATGGCGGTATATCTATTATAGCTCAAATACACTGGGCAAGAAGGGGCAGAGCACCCACGTTGCAAAAGCTGCGCACGTTGATTACCAACACGCTTGCCCAACACTGCAATTTTGGGAGGCCTATGTTGGTATGATGAAGATGATTTTAAATTCAACATCTTTCCATACGTTTAATCTGATAAGTTACCAAAATTAACTTCTGCTATATAATTTCAAAATACCACTTCAATAAAACTGTTCAGAAACAACTTATGTTAGTTTATAAGTTAATGTTATGTCTTATGTTAATTTAAAAAGTAGACTCGTAAATTTTAGAAAATATGACGATTGACGATACCACTTCAATGCCAGCAAAGGTGGTTTCGTCAACCCTAGCATCTCATTCTATTAGCCAGGGGCGACAATACTTAGATCTCCGGGTTACAGGGTGAAGTGCCATTGTTTCACAGCCCTAGCTATCCCCGGTCGACTTTTTAATTTATTAACGCAAAGGGTTGCCAGTCGTAAAAATTACTTTTATTGTTTGTAACGACGTCTTAGCCTACGTGATAACAATATCTGTGAGTTATAATTCACTTTTAAAAAGGTGTGGCCGTATTAACCGTATTACTTAGACCTCTGTGAAGTGCGGGGTCTCGTAGAAGTGGGAGGTCTGGTTTTTTTGGGTTGTTGGATTAGAAAGGACACCAAGTGTGGTATGTGAAGATTTCGAGTCAAGTGGCTTTTGTTGGTGTAAAGTTTATGTGATAGTTGAGACAACAGTTTCAATGGTGGTAAACCGGTTCTAGTGACGAGGCATGATTTAGTGCACTGGGAATGGATTTTAGTGACGTCCATGTGTGACCTAGACAATGGAGCGGCCATAAATTCACTACTTACATTTATGTGAATTTAACTAAACGTTATATTAGATGCATTGATAAACATGAGCTTGTTTTTATTTTAAATTATGGATTGAGATGGACACAGGTTACATCATTACCTCTATTTACAAAATCCGTATGATAATAAAATTAATAACTAAACATGTATAAATATGTTTTCCTCAATTTGATCATTTTTTAGCAAGCGTGATTAACATTATTTCGAAATTTTGATTTAGGACAATTAGAAAAATTGCTGTCTTAGACGTTTTTAAAAAAATATTACCTACTTTACATTAATATTATTATACGAAGAAAATGTTTTATCATAAAGTGTTTATAATAGATAAACAAAAAAATACAGAAGTATTATTAAAAATTCATACTGTGTGTTCAGTCCACTGCATATGGCTTTCCTAAGAAAGATAGAATTTCTCCCGCAAATGCCCTTACTGGGCAGGCGTGGTGACAATCGCAGTGAGCAGCTTCACGACGGAAATGCTGGTTCCCATCCCCTTCCCGCTGCATTTGATCTATAATATCTCAGCTGGATATACCGATGGTACAGAAGGAGGTAGTATTCTACTCTGCCGGTACCGCACAACCGGGTAGTGTACGTACCCTACGATTACTATAAAGTATTCCCACACTGATCTTTATAATAATGCGGATAAAAAAACCAAAATAACAATAACACAAAGGAAAACTTCGTGCCCACGAAGGAAATAACATCGTCTCTATTTTACTTGTGCCCGTTGAAATATGTGCCGTCAACCCTTTGAATAATAATCCCTAACTTCTCAGGGAGTCGGTCCCAGGACCTCGGTAAACTAAATTTTACTTCGTATTCAAAAGAGGTTTCTTATAAGAGGGGAAAACATTATAGAAATCGCGACACCACTCCACGGCCGCGTGTTGATTCTATCCAAAATCTACTTGAAAACTCGCTACTACCACTAAGGACATCACATTAGATACGGTTCTCTTGATTAGTAATTGGTAACGTGCTTAGATATAATTGTTCTATTACGTATTATTTTCTACTCTATTTGCATCTTGAAGTGAATAGAAGAGTTGGTGTAGGACGACAGAGGTAAATATATTTTAATCAGGTAGAAGAGGTATTAAAGAAGGGCCAGGTCAGAGTACCAAGAATAAACAAGCGTGTATGAAAGGACTAATGTGGGTAAGGGAAACGAGAGAAGTATGCCAAGATCGTAACAAGTGGAGATCCATGGTCTCTTCTTTCCCTGATGGAACACAGGCGTGATGTATGTATGTATGATTCTTGAAATCACGAATGTATATGTCTTAATAAATGATTAATAAATTAATTTCTCTTGCCTACCTCCAGCCGACGTTCAGGTTTTAATCCTACAGGAACGTACTATTATAACAGATATACTACATACATACACAAATATACAGACTATATATAACAGATAAGTATACTGTTAGCCCTTAGTTTTCTTTACTCTTAAAAGAAAAACGTCAAATTATAAAATTGTATGTGTTATGTATTTAATATTTCTTACATGCTGTACGTACTAATTTTCATCTGCAATACATTAGTAATTTTTATGGAGACCGGTGTTTACATATCTAAATTTAAGTAATATTTATTAATCCATGATCTCAAAGACCAACATGTAACATATTAAATATTGCAAATTTAATCAATTGACTAAACTCAAATTTTATGTTAATTGAGTCGAATTCTATACTAAAACATAAATATTGGTATAGAACTCAGCGGCAGTAACGAGATCAATTCCCCAGTCGAAGAGTTTGTTGAGAATAGGTCAGAAAGGTCTAGTGTGTTATATTTACATGTTATTTAATTTAAATATATTATATAGCATGCGTTTATGAGCGGATATAAAATGAAAATAGTTTGATGAAACATCGTCTAATGTGTTAAATAAATAATCATGCTAGTTTTGAGCACAAAAAGGAAAAAAACAACATTCAATTGAAAACATTGGAATCATAGGTTACTTAAAATAAAAATCGCTAGGACTCACTAGGGAAAAGGCATTGAAATAATCTAACCTAGACCAAAACAAAAAACTCGATTTCTGTCATTGCGTGCACACCAATGGTTTCCCCAAGAGGCGTCCCATATTTTCAATTCGAATCGGCTGCTCTCGATTATACGAAAAACCTTACCTTCGACCGATGTAAATAAAATAGGTTTTGTAGTTGGCCACAGTAAGCTGACCCGCGGGGGGGGGAATTCAACTACATTCACGAGAATCACAAATTGAAGTGAGCGGGCGGGAACACGGGCCCACATAAATTTGTCGATTCTTAATACCGGCCGTTCAAAGTCGATATTTTATTCTGGCTTGTTAAATCTCATTGTAGTTTGAGGATTTTTACTTGTTATTCCTTGTGGGAATAAAGGTTATTTTATTCGTATGCAATGGACCCTTTCAAAGCGTTAATCCATATCCTTATTGCTGTGACTTTATGAGATGTGACATCTATTTATTTTTGCTTATTATTGTGGAAAATAACTGAAGAGGAGACGGGCCGTTACTGTTACTTAAACACCTCATTTACTAACAAGCATTCATTACAGGATACACGATAGGTATTTCTAGACTTATTCTGCATAGTTCTTGAACTTCATGACCACGCTTGAATACATTGTTATGATAATTTAGTAAGACTTTGACACTTCATTCACGTTCTCTTTAAATTGCGTCCAGCGGGACCTGTTATGGGAGCAAAAGTAGGCTATGTCGTTATTCTGGGGTTCAACCTATCCTTATCTCATTAGATACAACAAGAGGACACAGAAAAGAAAACTGAATCTCCAATCAATTGAACTCAAAGGAGGACATATTTCTTCCAGGGACGAGAACGTATTCTCAAGCTTAGTCGTCGTATTCTCATCGAATAAATGCCAACACAAATCTTTATTCAAAACTCAGAGGTACATGTGTTAAACCAATTGCACAATGAAGGGATTGGTCAATGCGATCGATCTTGCACCTTGGAGCGACGCACACGCATCTATTGTGGCGCTAATTGTGCAGATTTATGGGGCTTGGGACACCTGCTCCACGGATCAATAGCTCCAACGTGTTGGGTATTTACTGAAATTGGAACACGATGCACGGCTTTGAATGGCATTGTCGACTCCTTTCTCATTAAATGATGGTATTTACGGATCTGTGGTTTGATAAAGAGTGATGAAATTTATGGTACAAGCCTATTACATTACAAATCGAGTAGCCCTTTAACCAATTATTATTACCATCACAAATTAATCTTTGTTTGTAATGCTAATAAGAAAGGAACTGTTAGTCATTTGCGACACACTGTGACAACGCCCTGGGCGACTAACCGTGTCATTAACATTCCGTTCTGTATTTATCCTTAGGTTTCACAGTACATATTAAAAAGCCACTGGGGACCAAACCAAACTACAATGCTGCCCACAAAACCTTTTCTCTCAAGATTCCCGCTAAATTCCCTCCATAATGCCCACAGTGTCACCAAATGCGTGAAATTATCCAACAATACACGTTAATGATCCTTTACAAGATAAAAAATAAAATAAATACATAAATTATCATGGGGTAGGAATGTCGTTCTTAAAATTCGTATTAGATTCACAACCTTAGTGCAATGTGAAAAGCTGCTTTATTGGTTGAATAGGTCTGGTCATTATGTGGTGTATCTGGTTTAGTTATTTTAAAACCATTCAGTTCAGCAATATCAAAACATTTGTTGCTATTTTATTCCAATGGCAGAAGGTTGTTATTGCTTTGAAATTAATAGAACTAAAGAAAAGTTTGCTACACCTCGCTACTTCATTACGAATTGTAATCCGCGGGGGGCTTCTAGGCCATTGTTTTCAACAATTTCAGGATACGGTTGAATTTACAATATATTGAACTTGTTCGCAAGGGTAGCTTCTGTTTAATTACTGTGCTTAGTTTTGTGGTGAAAGCGGGTAGCGTATGCAGGTGTCGTGCAAGGCAGCGTATTGGGACCCACATTGTTGCCATTATATCTCATTGTATTTTTTATTAACAGAGAAAAGCATATATTGTCTTACATTGCCGTTGTGATATTATGGGGATACAAGATTTTTGATTTTGAACAAAATTAAAAAAGAAGAATTCAAAAACCGTTTAGTCCATTAAGGCCATTTGTAAGGATTATGGTATCCATTTACAGTTATGTGTATAAAATGATATACATTGCACGAGGACAGAGTGGAACGCTTGAATTTATTTAGTTATATGTACAGTATAGTAATGCATATTGCATGTTTAATGGCGAGACGTCGGGATTCAAATTATGCGTGTAAATGCATATTTATGCCCCGCCCGCGCCGGCTCTATATAATTTCAATATCATGTTTAGGGTTTCCGAAGTTAAATTGAAGATTGGGAATATGGAAATGGAACGTGAATCACTTAGAATTCAAATTGGTGTTGAATTTTTCACCTGAATAGATATGTAATCGTGTGAACTAAGTCCATGATATTTAATTTTTTTATTAGATTCCGCTTCTTGTTAAAAGAGATTTTTAAAGAAAAGTTTTTAGAGAGATTTAGCCGTTAGTCCACCTTTCACCGTCTTTAGAGTTCATCATCATTATCATTACAGCCATTTGAAAATCCACTGCTGGACTAGGCCTTTCCAAGAAAAGGGGAACTTTGCCTATAATTGCCGCGCTGGGCAAGCATGTTGGCAATCGCAGAGATCAGCTTTCACGACGACGATGCTACCACTCTCTGCATTTGAACTATACTGTTTTGGCTGGATATACCGCCATTTCGTCGGTTCTGTTACCTTAGTCGCCTCTTACAACACCTGGTACAGAGGCAAGTATTATTCTACTTTGCCGGTACCTCAGGGCGGTATAGTTGCTGGTACTTTACTCTCCTTAATTCTAACGTCAATTAAAATCACAAGGTGGGCAATACTATTATAGCTAGACAAAAGCTTGCAATAGATAGCAGTTTTTGCGAAGAATTGCTACGCTGGCCAAGTGTGATGGCAATCCGAGGATATTAATTTAGGTATGCTTGCATCATTACATAACTTGCAGTACGAGCAACGCTGTTTCGGATTGAAATACCGCCATCTATCGGTACCGATCTTTCTGTTACTTTTTACAATACAATAGGGATACTTATAAACGTTACAATAGTGATCGTTCGGTGGTTGAAAATAGTTGTACCTTACTCATTACATTGTATTAACACTCTTTTATTACTTCATAAGTTTGAGTATATATAGATATTGAAAAATAGTAAAAATCATATGAGGTAGACCGCTTACAAAGGTCGTCTGCATTCGTACCTCACATTCACCTATTTCTACTGCCAAATAGCTTAGTAATAGTGTTCGCATTGCTATGTTCCGGTTCGAGGGGTGAGAGAGGCAGTGAAATTACCGGGTAAATGTGACACGGTATCTTCAGTTAGCAAGGTCGGTTACGTTTACTCTATGCGGATTACGTGAATGTTTGCTGACTACCCAATATAAAAAAAAATTATAGTTAGATTGCATCACGCTGCCTCCGATTAAATCTAAGGGTTTCTTGCTCTTCATCTAAGAAATGGCTTAAAGAAATTGTTTGTATTAATAAGACAAATTGTTCTAGAAGATTTCGTGTCAATTTATTCTGTACTTCAAGGTACGCAGGTGTTGATTTTATTTGCTGAGTATCTGGTATTTTAAATTTATTGCTGATCTATTTGGTTACTCTAGTTCAATAAATACTCCATTTAGTAAAAAAAAGAAGATATAAAACGCAGGTATACATCTTATTTGTTTCCAAGCAATACCAACTGGCAGAATGGAATGATGACAATGCGATGCTCTTATTAGTATCTGTAACAAAAGAACATCTTTACACACATCCATCCCCTCGTAAATCAAACGCACACACGGGCGGCACTGCTGTTCATCATTGCGCTTGTGTGCGTGTGATAGGTTGCGTGTGTGTGTGAGCGTGCGCATGAGTCGGCGACGCCGCGTCTGCCGCGGCTTAGGAATGCGGTTCGGAGGGCGGCTTCCGACCTTACGACATGAAATAGTTTTGTCTGTACTGTATGATAATCAGCTTTTGGAATTATCTTACACATAAAAAAATGTGATAGGCGAGGCATTGTCGATGGGCTTGGCTTTGGGTAGGCTATATATATCTGAGAAACTATGTTTACAATTCTTGTCTTTTCCACACTTTACAGCGTATTGTAATGGTAATTAATAATTATTTCTATTTGAATCTCTCTTTGTGTTCAATACTGCTGCAATTTTCCAATTAGTCAATTATAAGAAGGTTTCTCTTACTACTGCCATGGTGGCAAACGCAGCGCGTGACTTTGCGACGATAAGGTTATTTGGGATGTACATATTATCATCCAGGTTCCAGAGCCTTACAGAGGGAGATACTATTCTTCTTTACCGGTACCCCACTTACACATACGTGGTACCCTACTTACACTTACACATATGTGTTATACCACTAATATTGTAAACGCGAAAGTTTGGGTAAATGCTTGAAAGTTTGTTATTATTTCACAATCGTAAGTGAAACTTGACACAGAGATAACTATCTGAATTTTTTTCGGATATACATTGGCTACTTTTTATCCTGAAAATATGTTCCCGTAGGATATTTCAGGCTTTTTTTATGTCTAAGGTATTATCACGTAAGAAGAGACTAAGGTTACAGAACCAACAAATAGCTGTATATCCTTCGATACAGTGACACGTGCTCAAATTCACAGGACGGGGATTGGCAGCATCCCCGTCGCGAAAGCTGCGCTCTGCGATAGCCAACACGCTTGCCCAGCGCGGCAATTATGGGCAAAAAACCGTCTTTATTGGAGAGGCCTATATCCAGCAGTGGACTTCATATTATTTATTTCATAATTAAGTCGTAATCAATACATATAAATATATAATACAATCATGTAAGATGTAATTACCGGCAGCTGTGCCACTATTAAACTGTGTTACAGCTGTTTGCGTCTTCTATCATATTCAATACATATTTCATGGCACTGCGCATAAATTTAAAATAACAAACAAAAACTCCGGTTGTCACAATCAGTGCGTACATGTAAAGGAAATAATAATTGGCATACAAAATTGTTACATATTTCAAATTTGGCGCCTTTTTTGTGTACCAGAGTTTGACGTATGGTTTCCTGTCATTTCGTTGTTCTATATTATCTGTGATCTCTTCTGTGTGCAATACGTGTCAATGTCAATGTTAATCATCGTAAATCCTCAAGACAAATTTAAATCTCAAATATCCTTTTGAATCCTTGTTTAGTTTATCAAACATAAATGTCTATAAAATGCTTTTTTATAACAACATTAGCTACGTCGACTATATTCGAAGACTTTATATTGTGCCTTAAAGGAATTTGCTTTTGCAGGGTCTAATGTCTCTTATAATCTATGCTTTTTAAGCTATCACACCGCGCATTTATATTACAATCGGTCTACCTGTTAAGACGTCAAAACGAAGACATACGGACAGATAGACAGCTATACTTTTCATGCTTCCAATGTACAGGTAAGAGATAACATTACATTGGCAAAAAGATATACATAATAAATTAATAACTTCCCAGAACATCTTATTCATTGATTCCGTGATTGGTCGCTTAAAGCACTTTGTGAAAAATTACATATATACTACTTTAATACATATATCAACACCCAGACACAGAAAAAACATCAATATAATGATATGCACATTTGTCCTAGGTAGGCCAATCAATCAAACCCACGACCTTTGGCGCACAAGACAGGATCACTACTATCTGCGCCATCAGGCCCGAGATATATAGGACCATTATTGTCAAGTAAATGATTATCGAACGAAGATTATATATTGACTATACATTATGTAAGTATATAATGCCTTTCTCTAAATGCCACAGCATTAGTCACACGTTATAACTACATAAAGCTATTGTCATTTGAAAGGTAGAAAGTAATGGCTGGCATTTACTATCACTACCTGATGATCTCTAGGTGAGTTTCAATCGGATTTAATAATCAAACACAATTGCCGTGTGGTACCGTCGGAATAAAACAGTACCTTCTTTTGTACCAGGTGTCGTAAGAAGCAACTAAAGTACCGGAACCGATAGATGGCGGTACATCCACCCGAAGCAGTAGTTTAAATGGTACGGGGCGGGTATGGGCAGCAGCATTCTCATCGTCCAGCTACGCTACCCAGCGCGGCAATTATGGGCAAAAATCGTTATTTCTTGGGGAGGTCTATGTCCAGCAGTGGGCTTTCTACAGCTGCTTTGACGGTGAATTCTTGGTTGATTTTCTCCTGGCAAACAAGACCGTTTATACTTTTTTTTACCATATTACAAGGTAATTTTACTGCCTCTCTTACCCTTTAGATCGGAACACAGCAACGCGAACACTGCTATTTGTCGGTAGATATTGGTGAGTAACCAATGAGACGACCTTTTGTATGAGATCCACCTCATGTATCTAGAACATTTTAAAGATACAAGATGGAAATTATTTCACTAATAAAAATCTGCATTATTCCGGAGTACAACAGGACTTATTATAATCAAAAAAATGTAGAGATCGCTACCTACAATTGAAATATGTAAATGATATTTTTATATTTGTACGTTTGTAACAAATAAACTCAAAAACCACTAAACTGATATCAAAAACTATATTTTAAATAAAAAGTTACATTATTAGTAAATAATAAAAGATATATTTTATTCCTATATTCTATCGGAATTACGCGGTTGAAACCGCGGAGCACAACCAGTTTATTAATATGTAGCTAGAACTACCAACTTGAATGCTTGATGCCTTGAACACCTGCAATTGTTTACATTAAGCGTAGGCGGCGCAGTTTGGTTCAAGAAGGGTGCCCGTGTTGTTACAGAACAGGTACCGAATCAGATACTGTGTAAATATACCATTGTTTTGATGACGGGTGAGATTCTACCATGAATTGGTGGAAAGTTGCATGCCGTCGGGAGTGAAGGCGTATTGATACGAGTAGGTATTTACGTGAGCGTACAATTATTTTTTTCAATAGTCTCATTATAATTTTAATAAATACATTCCCACAACATCTCATATATTGACCTGAATGAGATAAGTCGCCTACAGCACTTTTGTAATACATCAGACAACAGAATAATCACAAATTTAGTATACTTAAATACATTATTAAATACCCAGACACAAAACAAACACACACACACACACAAATATTATCATATAATATATAAAATAATAGTACACATCGGACTGCTCTATCACATTTTATTTATTTATGTCCATCCAATGGTTGCCTGGAAGAGATCGCTCTGAGCGTTAAGGCCGCCAATTGTATTATAATTTGTAAGTTTTATTTTTCTTTATGAAAATTTCTGTGGACTATAAAGAGTATATTATTATAAATACTGGTCCTGGGGAGAATCGAACCTACGACCTATGGCGCACAAGGTAGGATCACTACCATCTACGCCATCGGGTCAGTCGGTGGCAATGATAACAGAGTTTAAGTAAACATATTGCAGTCAATGTAACAATCATTACTTTATAGATTTTGTTCTTTGAAAAATACTGAATTTTAATTTAAGGATACTATTACTAAAATGTTTAGCCGTGAGGTACCGGCAGATTAGAATAGTACCTCCCTCCGTACCGGGTGTCGTAAGAGGCGACTAAGGTACTAGAACCGATAGATGGCGGTATATTCATCCGAAACAATGTAGCTCAAATACAGATGATGGGGATGGACAGCAGCATCCCCATCGTGAAAGTTGCGCTCTGCGATTGCCAACACGCTTGCCCAGCGCGTCAATTATAGGCAAAATTCCCCCTTTCTTGGCGAGCCTACATCATAATGATGATTTACTAAAATCAATTCCTTATCCTGTGACCAAGTCTTAAAAAAATACAATCTCTTACCTCTGAAATCACAACGTACCTTGCTCCATAATGATGTTATATGGACTGTCACAATAGATTTGACAGCATTGAATCTGTGGACTCCTAATGTCTGATATGACGATATGATAAATAACAATATTATTTGTTAGTCTCTGATTAAAGTTAATTGTAAGCTTCAAATCAAAATATTTATAAATAAGTAATATTACTATCAAAATTACGAAGAACGGCCAGTACAATAATATATAATAACTTTATTTAAATGCTTTAGTTAATACAAACATCGACGTTGAAAGATCCATATTTATATACTAAAATTAATAAGAAACTTTTGAAGTAACAGTCAACTAAAATCGCTTTGTGCCACACATGTGATATTCTTCATTATGACTTTAATCTTGCTCTGTCCATAGACAATATTTGAATAAAGCCTTTTGGGGTTCAATTATGAAAATAATATTGAAATGAAAATTTGTTTATGCGAGCGTTTGTAACAGCATCTATAGAACCAAATTTATTCAGGCATCACGCTCGATTAAGAAGCAACTTAATTACATTGTCTGTGGTTTATAATTGCAAAGGAAGAAACACCAGGTACAAGAATTGGTACTACTCTACTCTGTTGGTACCCCACGACAAAAATAATATTGATATGAGGTGGAACTAAGGTCGTATGCTATGGTACCTTACTCTAACCTATTTTTACCGCTGAAATACAACCGTGCATTGCTGTGTTCCGATTTAAAAGGTGAAAGAGGTAGTGAAGCAACAAGGCTTTATATATATAAACGTATAAAGTATTCTCTTTAAAATTTGAACGGAACACGCATACGTATAATATTCTGCCTAAGGCTCGAACTTGACTAATCATTCACAATAATAAAGTTTATACTTCTTAAATAGAATAGGCTATGATCACCCTCCCACACGACTCAAAGACCCGAATAATAACATTATTATGAGAAAGTCACTTTGAAATGCACCTACAATTCTAAACCAATGTGTACCCTATGATCATAGACATAAGACTTGAAGAAATAGTGCTGTAACAAAACATGTTTTTTAAAAATACATTTTTAAGTCTCTTTGTCACTTGATTGCCGCTCAATGCGTTACAATGGTCGCTTTGGATCCAGTCAACCGTTTTAGTGACACGTTACTGAGAGATCTCTGGCTTTGAGGTGATGTCAGGGAAATATGTAATGTTATATATTTATTTAAACGACGCTCTATCAAACACGCCGGCATAATATTTGGATTTTTGTATGTTCGCCTTAAGCGATGTTAACGTGATTTGCTTAAGAAATATATGTAGAAGAAGTTTATTGTACATTTAGTTTACTTTTTTATTTGACCGGGTCGACAAACAAGTATTGTAAGCGTTACCGCGGACTATAAACGCCTGTAATATCACAAAGATATTACTAGAGCGTTGCTAACTTTATGCCTTCAAGATATTATGTCAGATTATTTAGTAGTTTCACTGCCCTTCTCACCTTTCAAAGCGGAACACGCAATGCGAACGCTACAACTTAGCAGTAGGAATAGGTGTGAGTACAGTACCTATTCAGGCGGCTTTTGTATAAGGTCTACCATTCTTAATTGGTCATTTTGTCACATTGTTTTCCAAAGAAAAAGTTTTTTTTACGTAGCAATATGTTAATTTACACAACACTAGCTTAAGGCACTCGTTTCGGATATCAGACATCAGTGAAATTACAAATATAACACTTTAATAAATATATTCACCCAAATACACAACAAATACAATTCATCCTATAAATACTTGTACTGAATGGCGATCAAAGCCACGGCCTATTGCGTTTGAGATAGGGATTGATTTTAATTACCCTGATATCCACCGCCATCGGTGTCTGAAAACATAGTAAGTAATATTTCTAATAGAGAAGCTATATTTAAATACAAATATTTCCTAACCAATGAAACTAGAAAAAAATACATCACTGCGCACACAATCGGCAGCGCATGCGCAATGTATCGCTGTTCATTGCTTGCTCCAGAGAACAGCTGTATTTTCCTCAAAAGATCAAAAGTAATTTCCATATAAAAATATTTAGGCATAAAACTCAGTTTGAGGAGTAGAGAACGTTAGTTTAATTTTCGTTGAGACCATTTATATTTATTATTTATTAGCATCAATTAAGGGCATGGATGCATGGTCAGATGTCAGAGTATTTTTAAAACGTATATTAGAAGTATCTTTACAAAATCTTTTGAAAAATACGACCTGACCTAATCTTTATCCGGCCCTTCTTCGAATAAAAAACGGCTGTTATTTACGCGCGTTGGCGCTAACAAACCATTGTCCTAAAACTAGGTTAAAACAATTCAATCCCAGCAGTTTTATTATTAACCAGCAGTGCCCGCGACTTCGTCCGCGTGGAATAGTTTTTTTACCATACCTTAACTTATATAAAATTTGAATGTCATGTTTATTTATATTGAATCAATGGCTTGAAAAATAAGTTTCAAGTTTCTAATTCCAAAAATAGCGAAACTTCCATACAACTTTTCATCCCCTCTTTTGACCCCTCACAACCTTTTCTCGAATTAAAAAATAGCCTATGTGTCTGTGCCAAATTTCATCAAAATCGGTTTAGATGTTTTTAGCGGGAAAGCGTAACAGACAGACAGACAGAGTAACTTTCGCATTCATAATATTAGTAGGGATATAATCTCGTTCACATTGTTATATATTAGACGTAGTCCATATTAGACGAAGATCTCTAATTTTTGAAAATATATATTATTATTGAGTTTAATCACATCAAACAAACAATCAAACGTTTCTTTATAATATTATTGTAGATTTATATCTGAGACCCTACATTTATAATTCTGTGATTTAGAAAAAATAAATAATCAAAGAAATTATCAAAGAGTTTGCATGACATGCAAACTTTTTGATCGATACACAGAAATGTGTATCTTAAATACTCCATTTAATGTATCAAACGCCAACATCGCTTTATACAATCCATTGAAACCCCAAAAAATTGTGTTTATCAGATGAATACGCCACGCCGCAAAGAGAAGATCACAGATCGAATCCTGTCACAAGGTGTAACCAATTGTCTTGTGAGTAAAACCGACCTTTATTTGATGCGTATCGGTACATCTCACGATTCCGAGATCTGTGCTCTCGATTGGCGCAAAATATTTACGGAAACAACACAAAGCGCGCGGGATGATGCGGTTGGATGTTTTATCTTTGTAGGTAAGCTGGAGTTACGTTAACGCGACATTATTATACTACTAGTATAGATAAAGAGAATAATTTACCAAATAAAATATATATTTGGACCGTATCATTGAAAACTGCTCTATGTCCAGCAGCTTCACCTAGAAAAGGGGAATTTTGCCCATAATTGCCGCACTGGGCAAACGTGTTGGCAATCGCAGAGCGCTGCTTTGTCGACGGGGATGCTGCTGCCCATCGCCGCCCTACACGTTTGAGCCTTAGTGTTAGAGGTCACATGAGGCGTCGAGGAATCTGATATACTAGCATACTGCGTAGAAACGATCACCCGAAGTCTCGGATGATATGAGATGATAAAGTTTAAAGTGTACTCTTATTTAATTACCATGATTCTGAGATGAAGACCATGTCCTGTCATTGAGATTTTACCTACCTCATGTATACAATCATCATTATCAAACCAGCCATTGAAAGTCCACTGAACATAGACCGCCCCTAGAAAGGGGGAATTTTGCCCATAATTGTCGCGCTGGGCAAACGTCATGGCTTTTGCAAAGGGGATGCTGCTGCTTATCCTCGCCCTATAGATTTGAGCTGCATTGTTTAGATGGATATACCGCCATTTGTCGGTTCTGGTACCTTAGTCGCCTTTTACGACACCTGGTGCAGGGGAGGTACTATTCTATTCTACTGGTATGCTGGTACCTTACGGCTCACAAGTATATTTTGTGTAAATAACAGTTTTTACATGAAGCCATGACATTTCTTTTTAGTTTAAACGCAACTGATTGTGAGTCCTGATAGTGCAACCCCCCCTATTGCCGTCGCATGATATCGCTGATAAGAGTAGCATTTAAGATTCACTCATTGTTCGAGCTGACCGCTTTTAAGATGACATCGATAGAGCTTGATGTTGACAAAGGAGCTCGCTGCGGGCAGCCACTCCGTCATCGTTTGGAGGTCCGTAGGCTGAACGGCTTCATAAACAACGACTGGTGACAAAAACTAATATTATAAAAATAGATAATTATTCCGCTTTGATAATTAGTTGTCCCAAAACCAATTTTGTTTCAACACTTCAGTTTTTGTATGAATATTAGCAAAATATTTTATAAGACTTTTCAGGTCCACCTCAGTTATATATAGCCTATAACATTACTCGATAATTGGACCATCCAACACTGAAAGAGTATATCCTGAGATTGGCGCGTTCAAACAAACAAACGCTTCAGCTTTATAACAATAGTATCTCAAGATTAGACGGAACCTGAAACCCGATGCGTCACGTCAACTTGTCAGGCCGCCATCTTTGTTTTAGCCGCGCGTCCATTACCGGCGGCTCAATAATTTACCGCAGTCATTTCGTGAATAAACGGCGAGTGGTGTCCGTGATTTATTTGTTGTTACCTGTCTGTTCTTGTTTTGTTGCTCTTGTGTTTCTCTTAATAATGTTTTTGGAGTTTTAAGGCTTTACGGCGGCGTTGTTTTCTGACATGCAATTGTGCTAAACGGTAGGCTGGTATTTTATTGTTACTTAGGTAATAATTGTTAATCGATATACATTCTGAATTGTATTCTGATGTTTGGTAGATCCGATGGCGCTTTGGTATTGTTCGTTGAGTGTCGATTAAAAAAACATTTTTACACTCATTATAGATACCAAAATGATTTCAAATCATTTGTACATGTTACTGACCGCTTTTTAGAATGCCGTAGTGTTTAAAACAGTACGTTCTAAATTCAAAATTTCGTTTAATGCTCGTTTTTACAGAAAATACTTTTTATACTACATTTTTGATGCGAAGTGCCAAAAGATAATTTCGGTTTTAATACCTTTTAGTTAATTTTTATGAATTTATTTCATATTTGTTATTGTCAAAGCTTCATTTATTGCTATTCAGCTGTCTCAATAATGTTAGAGAAAGTGGTAAAAGCTACCACAGAGCTAAAGCTACAAAATTATTGCGCTGCTCGAAGAGGGTTGCAGCCAATGCTTCGTGGCTCAGAGGCTAAGTGTGAGTCGCTCGGCGGTTCAAAGGACCTGGCAGCGGCATCAAGACACCGGTTCCGTCGAGAGGCCTGGTTCTGAAAGAAAACCATGTATCCAACCTACTCTACTCTACTCGGGATAATCGTTTTCATGTGAGTCGCGTATTGAGAAATCGCGAGTCTTCGAAATGTGCATATTAGTCTATGGACGGTCAGGAGGAGGATTCTTCTGTTTGGTGAAGACCGACGTCGGCGAGTGCTACGAAGTCGAGGAGAACGCTTTGCAGAGGCTTGTTTTCAAGAAATCACACCTTATGGTAGGGGCTCTTTTACATTTTGGACAGGAATAAATTCAATGGATCGTACAGAGTTAGTCTTCATTGAAAACGGCTCACTGACTGGACCACGATACATAACGGAAGTTCTAATTCCTCGTGCACACCCCGCATTGGCCAATTTAGGCGAAGACTCAATTTTTATGGACTACAACGCTCGCGCCCACCGGTCTCGCGATGTGGAAGCGTATTTGCAAGAGGTCGGCATTCGTTGTTTGGCCAGCTCGAAGTCCCGACCTCAATCCTATAGAGCATGTCTGTCATGCGTTTGCCACGATTGTGAATGACACATAAAAGAGAATGTCATTCTAAACGCGATACATACGCTCATCATACAGGTGCCATCAATGGCCCAAGTAATCCATCAGATAGCGGTCGCGGTGCGAAATAAATAATTATATTATGTTAGTTG
This sequence comes from Heortia vitessoides, assembly GCA_020976665.1. Lineage (NCBI taxonomy): Eukaryota > Metazoa > Arthropoda > Insecta > Lepidoptera > Crambidae > Heortia > Heortia vitessoides. The sequence continues at coordinate 2,140,447 of JACJUM010003174.1, forward strand.
GCTCCGCTTACTTGAAAATATTGGAAAATGTCTTGTTTTCTGACAGCCTTACTAACGTTTGCTTGATAACACAAATAAGTAATAAGTACTACAAGTACAAAGATAGGACGGATTGCTAGTCCATACTTAAATATTACATTTGTAATTCTGTCTGTTTGTTACACTTTTTTGTTTTATACGTTGTACCGATATTGGTGAAATTTAGTATGTATGTGTGTGGCATGTCTGTCATATTCTCTTATATTTGACATGTCCGCTACATAAATACATTAGTAGATTTGATTTCTTTTTATGTTATGAGGAGTACACTAGCGTGTCGCCAGCCTTTTGAACTGAATATAGTATGTCACATTTACCCAGCAATATTGTGATATTACGTACGAACGTTGAGAGAGCCAGTGGCCTCTCACACCCTTCTAAACGGAACACAGTAATGAGAACACTGCTATTTGGCGGTAGAAAAAGGTAAGATTGAGGTACCAATGCAGACGACTTTTGTAAGAGTTCTACCTCCAGTATGTGAATAGTTTTACCCCTAGGAAAGGATATAAGCTACTTTTTATTCCGGGAAGAGAAGTTTCCAGTGGACGCGATCGAATTCGGGGCTGAAAACTAGTGATATTTGAAAAGGATTTAATTTGATTTGGTATTTACAAGGCATTTTTATAGTATTATTATATTTTTTATGTAATAATTAACAATATAAAAAGGAACGTTGACATAGTTTGGAGATGTAGAAAGGATGAATGAAAGTAGAATGATTGCACAAATATATACAGCGGAAGTGAATAGAAGAGTTGGTATAGGACGACCGAGGCAACATAAGATATGTTGCCTCGATCGTCCAGGAGGCGACCAGGTCGACCAGGTAGGAGTGGTATTAAAAAAGGGCCAAGTCAGATGTTCTAAGAATAAACGAGCGTAAATGAAAGTACTACTACGAGTAAGGGAAGCAAGAGAGGTATGTTAAGATCGCAGCAAATAGAGATCTATAGTCTCTACCTACCCCGTTGGGACACAGGCATGAGTATGTATGTACTATAATATTTATTACATATTATTTATTTTATTAAAAGTGATGTTTAATCGATGTTTGGTTGATACATCCGAATTTGCTTTTAGTTTAACGCATTTTAAATAACATAGTTTGATGGCCCTAATGGTGCAGATGTTAGTGGTTCTGTCTTGTGCGCCATAGGTTCGATTCTCACTTAGAACAATCATTTATATGTTGAATATTTGTCTGGGTGTTAAATATGTTATTTTTTTCACACAACATCTCGTACTACGGACAGCAGAGGGATCACTAATATAATACTTAAATACATATATTCAACACCCAGACACAGAACAAACACAAATATCATTATATAAACATTTGTGTTTGTTGACCTTTGGCGCACAAGCTAGAAGCTCTACCTTCTGTATTTAAGTATTATATTTGAGATTACTCTATTGTCTGACGTCTGTAACACAACTGCGCTCAAGCGACTTATCTTGGAGTCAGATCATGCATGAGATGTTGTATGAATGTATTATTGTTAAAGGTTTTGGTTAATGGAGTCAGCCACAATTAAAAAAAATTGACTCAAAAAAATAATCTCGAAAGGAAACACGATTTCACGGCTAAAACAAACCGCAGAACATCCTTGATCCTAACAGATAATTTAACATATTATTTATTCAAACACGGCGAATGTGTGTCGTAAATTGGTGGGGTCGACCGTGTCAGCTTTATGACAGCCCGTTTTATTATAACCGATCTCATTATGATGGTCTTATTATGAGAATTCGGGTCATTCCATATTAACAAAAAGTTGTATTATTTTTTGTTCACTTTGTCGACAAAGAATTATACAATTTCGAATTACGCATCATAACAATGACAATACTGGATAACTTCGATCAGCTATAAATAGCCCACTGTTGGACGAAGACCTTCTCAAAATAAGGGGATTACACCCATAATTGCCACGTTTATTCTGTGCCTGGGTGCGAAATATATGTATTATATTTGTTGTCTGATGTCCGTAACACAAGTGCGGGGCTTATCTCGGAGCCTAATCAATGTGTGTATTTATTTATTTATGAAATAATTAATAAAAGGTACTTTAAATTATATAATAAGTTTAACTACAGCTTCACTCGTTTGCAGTGAAATGCAGCGGTACTAATATTTCGAGCAGTCAAAACGAATTAGCACTCACTTGCTAGTATATATATCACTATAAATATTGTTGCACTCATTTGCCAAAGTATCTAAGCGATATTGTATTGTACAATTGCAACGTGTCATTAACCCCGTGTCACCACTCACATACGCGTCTTTAACAACCGTCTCAAATCGAACCAGTCAGCGAATTCCACACACACAGAGTATAATCCAAAAGTTCTTCTAAACAGGGACATTATTTACGCGAACACTCGCACGACTCGGCAACAAAAGAACTCATTACACCACAGGAATGCCCGATGCTCCTTTTATGTCCCAAACAATTAATTTTCAAATAAAACTTTATAGGAGACTTTATGTGATTTCTTCATAAAAGTCCATTGATTTGGATTAACGTGGATAATCCGATGTATAAAAGGAACATTCGCACCATAAAGAATTTACAAATATTTTTTAAATTTAACCGCTGTTTTTTTTTGTTGTTTTATGTTTAAAATATATGTAAGTTTTACGAGTCGGTTAATTAAATACTTATTTATAACGATATTGGCATTCTTTGAGATTTATTAATTGTATAATCCGAATGGCATCTTGTTGGTTCTTGTCAGTTATGTTAGATTAATATATAGA
>JACJUM010003174.1:2143259-2217972 GCA_020976665.1 Heortia vitessoides
CTGGTAGGTCGCGTATTGAACTTGCAGTAAACTTAGTTTTAAGACACGTCTAGTGCCGGCAGACAAAGTTTAAGTTAGGCTTAGTGAAATTATTTGTGTTAGATGACTTTTATGTTCCCTTGGGTCATCAGGGTCGTCTGTATTGTCTATAAATATGCATAAAAACACTTCCTATTAAGAAATACTAAAGTTATAACTGTTACTTATTTTATAATTATTTTATTGACGATTTAAAAGTACTTGTAATGGGCCTATTTGAATAAAGTACATTTGACTTTGACTATATTTGAAAAAGAAAAAAACTTTAAAGAAATCTTAAACTAATGCATAATTTATTTAAGGTAGACCTTGTACAAAGATGTCGTCTGTGTTGATACTTCGCTCTCGCCTATTTCTGCTGCCAAAAAGAAGTGTTCCTATTGCTGTGTTTGAGGGGTAAAAAGGCAGTAAAACTTCTGGTCAATGTGACATCTTTAAGTAATAAAGTTAGCAATGCCTACTGGATGTAGGCCTACCCAAGAAAAGGGATATTTCACGCATTATTGCCGCGCTCGGCGAGCGTGTTGGAAATGGCAGAGCAAAGCTTTCACGACGGGGATGCTGCTGCCTATCCCCAACCTATCCATTTAAGATACACTATCTCGGATGGATATACCGCCATCTGTCACCTCTCACTCCACCTGGAACAGGGGGAGGTGCCATTCTCTGCCAGGAACACACGACCAATATATAGAAAAGCTTACTCTTTTCCATATAGAGCTGCCCTTTCTGAATGTTACTCTATGGCACCGACCGCCAGTAGCCTGTCCGTAAGCGTCACTGCGAACTTACGACACCTCTATAATTGGTCCCCATATATCATAGTCCGTCTGTCTGTCTGTCCGATCACACCACCTGAACGTTTTATTGTTGACCCACAGTAGCCGCTATAAAGTTGTGAAACATTTGTGATTCTGTTGTAAATGTAAGGTGTTTTATTTAAGAATGGATTGTTGGTTTATTATTTTACTGCCGCGTGTAAAAGCGGTCATAGTGGGGGGTGCGGGGGGGGGAAGGCTACCGTCTTGTGGTACGTGATTTAATTAATAGAGTCGTAAATTAGAATCAATATTCCTGGAAAAAAACGCGGGTGCTTTTATTGCAGCATGATCGTATTTTGTTTTTTGTTTTGGAGACTACGTTAGAGCTATTCTCTTTATAGTTTTCATAATAAGATGTGGGCAGTCTTTTATCTATCTTCGGTGAGGTACTGGCTATTTAGAACAGTGCCTCTCCTTGTTCTGGAGACGGACAGGAATGGGCAGCGGTAAACAGCAAATGACATTCCTGCTACACAAGCGACGTTCTAGTAATGCTGCCACAAGCGACAATTAAGGGCAATTCCCCCTTTATGGAGAGACCAATGTCATCAAAGGCATACCTACTGATTCGAGCTCTCAAGAATATGTATTTATTTCTTCAATTCTATAGCTCCAAATATTTTCATCATCATTGTAACAGCCATTGAAATTCCACTGCTGCTGATAAGCCTCTCCAAGAAAGGAGGTTTTTTGCCCATAATTGCTGCGCTGGGCAAGCGTGTTGGCAATCGCAGAGCACAGTTCAGTTCTTACGACACCTATTTCAGAGGGAGGTACAATTCTACTCTGCCGGTACTTCTCGGCTTTTTTTCTAGTATGTAATAACAATTAATAATAATAATAACTTTATTCAACAACAAAAGGAAACTTAACTAAAATAAATTTTGATACTTAGGTACCTAAACTAGGTCTAGCCTGTTCTTATAGGCACCTATGCTCTGTAGTGTGCATGTAGGTGTGGATGTGTGTCTATATGGTCTAGTGTAATACAAGGCTTGTTAATACAACACATTATTTATGCACACATTACATAAATACACAGAATATAATGCTAAGCTAGTACATACAGTTTACACAAACAATAATAGTAACAATAAATATAGTCCAGTCTAGCATAATATTGTTAGCAATTCCTCTGTCTTGTTGTAGTCCAATGTCAAAAGCCATTCCCTTACTGTTGTTTTGCAAGTGTATTTATTCATGTCATGAATATCTATTTCTTGGTTAATTTTATTATTAATAAATGGTCCTGCAAAATTTATAAATCGCTGTGCGAACCGTGTACGACATGGCTGATGTATATTTTGGAAATCCACATACCTTCGTTTACTATGAGTTAGTTTATTTTCAGGTTTACATAGTTTATGCTGTTTGAGAATAAGTTCTTGGTAGTACAAATGTCTCACTTTTAAAACTTTGCTATGTATATAGAGTTTTGAGGTAGAGTATTTAAAGGGTAGAATGTACACAATCTTTAGACCCTGAGAAAGGACATAGCATATTTTTTAGTTCGAAATAAGGGTTTTAAGGGGTCAAAAATCGGGATCAAAATTTGTATGGAAGTCGCTATTTTTAGAGCTAGAAACTTGAAACTTATTTTTCAGGCCATTCATTCGATATAAATAAACATGACATTCAAAGTTTATATAAGTTAAGGTAAAGAGGTATGGTACCCAAAAAAACTATTCCACGCGGACTAAGTCGCGGGCACAGCCAGTTTGTAATAAAGGGAGTAACAAGAGTCACCAAGAAGTGTTTCACTATATGACATTTATTTAATGAGGAATATTATCTCGAAACAAACAATGCGCTTTATCTTGCGTGTAAATGAGAGGGTATACAGCAAATGGCAATGATCTTTGTTCCCGAAACGGTATAAAGGCCGGTCCACACTGGTACACAGCTCACAATGACTTATTATGAGATAGCATCGTTTCAATTAACGTGCCGGTGAACGTTTCCGGACGACGCGACTTGGAAATGTCATGATGTCACTATTCCGGCGCTGGTGATCGTGAGAGCCGACTAAACAAATGCAAGAGGTACACGACAGCAGAGTTGTCCTACTCGTAGGGATTCCAACACAATAACACCTACCATTAGGTGTTATTGAAACCTGTAACACCATTAGTTTTTCTTGCAGGCTCTTTTCTGGTTGTTTGCGTAATGGACCTGCTATAAACTTAGTTATAAGACCCGTCTGGTGCCAGCAGACCTGTATTAAAGTAGGACACGCAATGACCTATCCGTTTTAGTTACCTTTATAACACGGATTGTCCGGGTCATCGGTCTTTTGTGTAAAATGGTAATATGAAAATCTATGCATAGATTTTTTTGACTATTTAAAAGTGCTTATTATAGGAAAATTTCCAAAAAAGGTTCATTAGTATTTTAACTTATTCGTTACAAAAAAAAATTCAAATCTATTTTCTTTATAATATTGATATAAATGAGTCATTTGCAAAATCAAAGGTTGTAATAAAAGAAAATAATAATTGCATGCTACACACAGCAATAGATCAACCTGCCCAAGTCTGTCAAAACTTCGCAATCAATATTAATTAATAATAGCAAAATTTTGAACTCACAATTGACTAAAAAATTTACAGATTTGGGTAGGTTGATCTGTTGCTCATCGTATAAAGTAAGGGTGGTAAAATAGTATCTAAATGTCCTAGTACCAGGTGTGGCAAAGGTTAATGAGGTTGATTATGGTATATCTCACAATTAACTTAAATTATTAAGCATTCCCATCGCAAAGCCATATTCTGCAATTTGTAGTTATCGGAAAAAATCCCTCTTACGTGCTGCTGTGATTATGTCGTTGTAGAGTAAATTTTGGTACCGACCTACTATTGAGATTCTCGTACTGATGCTAGAAATAAAAATGTGAGTTTGTCTGTCACCCATTCTTCGCAAACTGATTTTAAATCTTGCCAATAGATAACTTAATCCCTACGGGAGCACACAGGCTTTTGACCCTGGAAATGTTCCCATAATACACCATATAAGTGAATCGCTATTTCTATGACTTCGCTGCATGTGTTTTTAGAGATTTACTTCTAGTAGAACAGGTAAACCTGAGATACTCGTTTCCCGTTAGAATTTTAAAAATTCACTTAGAATTTATAGTCTAAATTAGTTGCTGATAACGTAACATTCGAAGTGTGATATTTTTTAAAGTTTATTAAGAACAAATATTTTCTCTTTATAATATTCATAAGTATAATTAACAAATCTAATTTACTTTTTGGCCATTTAAACTGAGAAACCACGACAGGTTATAAATATGAACTATTAAACAACATGGCCTTGTATAATTTTACACAGAAGTATAAAATCGGTCACTAGAAATTTGGTTAGCATATTTAAAATAATTTAATTTATAGTCCATAACTGAACAGTCATAAATTATAGTAAAGACAACGGCTAATCTAATCCACTGGTCAGGAATAATCTCAAGAATGTCGCTGCGGTTTCTGATTATACACGTAAATCAAAATACAAGGTCACCGGAATCAAATTAGGGATTTCACTGAGAAATAAAACCAAGCAGCCACTGGATTATGTGTGCCGCAGTATCGCACGCGGCTTGACTAACCTTACCACTTCAAGAATAAGGTTCATAATGAGTGTTTTGTGTGTTATTGTAAGTTAGTTAATCGTTGTCAACATTGCTGTTATTTCGTTTTTTGCAAATAAATAGATTTATGTCCCGCTGAGCCGGGCCGGCGAAGCCTCGCGTTATTAATTCCACATGACAGTACCATCTTTTTAGTTTATGGGAATTAATGAGGAGTTCTGTTGTGCTCGCTCCAGTTGGTGGAAGTGTTAAAGTTAATTATGCAGTTTGAACTTTGTAAGTATTGTATGCCATTTTGTAATATCGTTTGAATTTTTCTGGAAGTCTCATTTTTGTTGGCTATGGGTATCTTCGTAATCACCATTTCATATTTTATATATTACAATGATATTTACTAGAAAATCTATACTGTGGGAAGATTTGATTTGATATTAATGAAGGGATCCGTCGTAGCACCAAATACCATCAAAGCCATGTGGATAAGCAAGTTGAAGTGGTAGCGGAAAGGGCTATTGACGCAGATCCGACGGACAATAGAGCAGAAAGGTTTTGGAGTCCTCCAGCATGTGCAGTGTGAGGAGAAAAACGTCTGGATCGTTGGATGCAGGCCGCACACAACCGGTCCATAATGGAAATCATGGCTGATGTCCAGCAGTTGACGCCTTATGGCTGATTTTGATGATGACATAGTCTTGTTGGAACACAGAGTGTTGGCCCGCTAGTCGTCTAAACTTTTAACAATAATAAGCTAAATGTTAGTTTATTTTTTTTTACTTTTTATTAACATAAATCTTTATTTTTATTAATTATAAGACGGGTGCGATAACGCATTCGGTTTTCAGAACAAACATTTATGTGATAAACATTAATGTTTCTTCCATGTCTGTGTGTTAAAAAATTAATTTATTTGTTATATTGTATTTATCTCTGTTAGGTTAATGTTGCTGTGCATTAATTCTTGTGTGAATTCAATTAGTTTATTTAAAATATTATATTATTTTAATTATAAATATCTTGTGGTTGTATCATTTTCTAAATGTGGTTATGTCTATCAAAGGTCGTAAGAGGTGGCTAAAGGATAAGAACCGACAGATGGCGGTACATCCATCCGGATCAGCGTAGATCAAACGCACAGGGCTCGCACGCACAGGTCGTACTATTGATAACGCGGTTGCCCAACCCGGCAATTATGGACAAATTTCCCCAATCTTCGGGAAGCCTATGTCCAACAGTGGACTTCCAATGGCTAATATGATAGACAGACAAAAACAAGAACTCATAATAAAACTATTCTATTACTGGCTTTAAAACGCGATATATATAAATGACAAAGATGATGTTTTCTATTCTTGACAACGGTTGCCGCAAGATTACCGAACAAAATAAGTATAAAAAAAATAAATCGCGTTTAAAGCCATTAAAATAATAAAAATAAATACCTCATTTATTTCAACTTGGATTCAGTATTCAGTGTTCATATAAATTTTGTCCAAGTATTAATATATATATGTATATACATATGTATGTATATACCTGTTAATTTATCATATAAATTAACAATTAAATCAAAATTTACAAGCGAAAAATTATTATCTCTTGTGGACTAAATTTTAGTTGTTAATAAACGACTAACTTTTTTGATATATATATATATCAAAAAAGTTAATTTTTGCACCCAAACACGCCAGACCTGTGTCCACCGTCTTGACTCCCGGTTCCGCCTGGCACAGCTGGAGGAGGCTACTGTTGGTGACGTCACCTTGCCCCAAACCCGCTAATATGTCCCCGTCCGAGAAACGATCCCGGACCCGTGTCCTCAAAAACATGTTTCATATAAAACTGTTTAAAGGAGCGTGCACACTCTACATTTAGCATAGCGCAATTCTCATACAAAAGGTAGTATGCATTGGTAGCTCACTCTCACTTATTTTCTACCGCCAAATATAAAAATATAAGTCTTCGCATTACTATGTTCCGGTCTTAAAGGTGAGAGCGGAAGTGAATTTATTGGGTAATGCGGCATAATATCCTCAAGTCCCAAGGTTGGCAACGCGTTAGTGATATCCTAGTGATATTACGAGCGTCTACTGTCGCAGTGACGTTTACTATCACGCGGACTGTATGCTTGTGTGTCGCACTGGTCTAATATAATATAATATAGTATATATATATATATATATATATATATATATATATTATCTGATATTTACTCGTGCGACTTATTTCATTATATTTTACACTAGCCATCGGGTACTAGCCCCCTACTTTTAGTACTTCCTCCAATACCAGGTGTCGTAAAAGGCGACTAGTTCAGGAGTATGGTACCGACACATATTATCTTAAACAGCTTAATTAGAATGCAACAAGCCCTATGACTGACTAGCGCGGCAGTCAGGCGTAAATTTCTCTTGTTCTTGGATAGGCAGTCCAACAGTGGACATATATCGTCCACTGCTGAACACGAATTGTATAGATTGTTGTCCAACGTAACTTGCTTTTTGTTCATCCTTACAACCTAAAGTGTGTTCTCGCGGATCAAAAAAATATCGGGTTAGCTTTTTGTTTACCAAAATTTCACATTATTTATTTTAATATACTGCTTAGAAAGCTGCCTAATTATTTTTTACATCTTCTATTCTATTTTTGTAAACTGTAGTGTCAAAATTTAATATTATTTTAGTTATTTGTATTTAAAAATTGTATTATTAATTACTTTTTAAATGAAACAAACTGCTTTTTATGTGCTGTCAAGTTATATATACACCGAAAAAGTTCAGCGCAGCTGAACATACCTACGCGGTCAGTCTGCCTCGCTCCTAAGGCTTGGTGTGCACGCGCAGCGGGGGGCGCGCCGCCACCGCACTCGCATAAATTCGACATTTGTCACGGCATTAACACTCGAAAAGGGTTTTATCATGTCACCCTCGTATCCGGTGATCGAAGTGGATTCATATGAATATTTTGTGCCCTCATCCTTTGTCGTTTGCCGTGAAAAATGCCCATACAACCGCTTTGTTGACCTCGCCTTTTTAGTAATTATGTGAAATAAAACCGTACTCATATGAGTTGAAATCCCAATTTTTACGAGCGTGACTTCATTAAAAGCTTGATTTAGCACCGTGATGTAACTTTTTATGAATATAAGTATTGTAATGCCAATAATAATATCAATGGTAGTTACAGGAGGTGACAACACAATGAGGAAAATAATCATCACCTCCCCAAAACGGAGGGAATTTGCCCATAATTGCCACGCGCTGGCAAGCGTGGTAGCGATTGCACAGCGAAATTTTGCGACGGGAATACTACTACCCATCTCCGGCCTATTGCATTTGAGATACACTGCTTCGGGTGGATATACCGCCAACATCTGATACAGGGGGAAGTGCTATTCTACTCTGCCGGTACCACACGAGCTTACAGAAAATAAATAATTATAATACTGACAATAATATCAATAAAGAGCAACAATGCACAATAGCTATGTGATTTATATAATTCGTGTAAACTGTTAGTATTAGAAGCCATCTGCACAAAACTAATCAAATTTCCACGCCAGCAAACACTGAGAGCACACAATGTTGTGTTGGATAATAATCCGTAGTTGCGTTAAAAATCGTCCGAAAAAACTGACGATCGAGTAAAGAGCGATTGTGCTCGATTGTTGTGCAAACTCGCGATTCGATGCGGTTAATGGGCCGGCAGTAAACGCTGCCATCCACCGCTCATGTGAACCATGCTTAATGATTTAGAATTAACGCGCGCCGAGCCCGCGATTTTACTCCTTATCGCCTTGATATAACCCGTATGTTTCCGTGAACTTTGAATTACATATTTTCGATAAAACGCAACATTTGATTGAATGTGTTATTGTATGAGTTATAATAGTTTTTCACTGTTTTTTTCTAAACAGCGGCGTTGTTGATCCTCCTTTAGCCGAAAGCCGTCGCTTTGCACAAATCTATCCAAGCGCAATGAAGTGGGGTATCTTTGAAGTTATTAAAAATTATAATGGCTATAGGATATGATACGGTATTTCCGTTTTATGTGAATTATGATTCGAGAGTCGGCTCTTAGTCTATGATGATCTATTTCCGATTTTTTATTTCCTTTATATCGCTGGAGAAACGGTGCACGTAACATAAAAGAAACAAAAATATGATTCATTCATTTAATATAACTAATACCGTCGTTATTCTAAAATACTAAATACAAATGCCGCAAGGTACCGGCAGAACAGAATAGTACCTCCCACTGCACCTGGTGTCGTAAGAGGCAATAAAGGTAGCAGAACCGATAGATGGCGGTATATTCATCCCAAACAGTGCAGCTTAAATGCACAGGGCGGGGGTGGGCAGCATCCACGTAGCGATAGCTGCGCTCTGCGATTACCAACACGAGGGCCAGCACGGCAATTTTTGGCAAAAATATCTCCTTCATGGAGTGGACTAGACTAGTAGACATCCAATGGCTGGTATGATGATGATGATACATTGAAAATCTATGTATCAATAAACCAAGCGTATTTATATTTCCTCAAAAAAAACAAGAACTTTCAGTAATTAAAAACAAATTGTACACAACTTTCTTAATCATTGATACACAACTCCAATAAGAACCAAAAACACGGCGGCGATCGCTTTTAATTACCGAAAGATCTCTACAAAAGGAGAACGACGAATTAAGCCGTCTATTAAGAAATTTCAAAACACCTTTTTACTAAGATACGATCGATATGGCCATAGATAAATATCTATACATGTATTAATCAAACGGAATGCCGCATCGAATAAAAAAACATGTGTCTAACAAATAAAACAAAATGGCATTAAGTAGACAGCAAAAAAAGTCCATTGAGTAAGCCTCAGTTTCGACAGCGGGCTTGAGAAATTATCTTAACACTGAACACCGACTCAACGTAGAACCTGTCTTGAGTCGACGTCGTGGATACGTGAACTCTTTGTCGGTTTTGTGACTTATGCCCTTTTACTGTTCTGCTTCGAGAACATCTCCCAATAGAGGTTAGTACACCTGTTAGAATCGAATGTTTCTTTAAATCCCTAACATATTTTTGTATCGCATTCTTCAGATGCATTTATTGTTTATTTAAAAGATGGCGGAAAAAAATGTCTGGAAGGTGAATGGAACCAGTCGGACACTGTTCATCATAATTTGAAGTTAATCCTTTTATTTGCTTGCATCTCCACAATCCTTTAAAGGATCCGATTCCAAACATTTGAAATTAAGGAACGTTGACCGCGAAATAATTCGATTCGAACGCTTTATTTTATTATTAGACTTGTGAGCCTTGAGGCACCGGTAGATTAAAATAGTACCTCCCTCTGTACCAGGTGTCGTTGAGGCGACTAAGGTCATGGGCAGCAGCATCCCTGTCGCAAAAGCTGCGCTCTGCGATTGCCAACACGCTTGCCCAGTGTGACAATTATAGGCGAATTCCTTCGTTATTGGGAAGGCCTATGTGTAGTGGACTTTGAATGGCTGTAATAAGGATGATCATGATGACCTACGACTATGTCTGCGTTCTTAATGAACTATACAAATATAAATACGAAAAGAGCCTGTCTGTTAGTCCGTCTCATATATTCAATATATTCGCAGGTGTATACGGATTTTTTTAAAAGTATTTTGTAAAAGTAATGTACCATAGGTAAGAATGTAGGCTCCTGACTCAGTACTCCCGTAAGTTTGCTTCTCTCGCTTTAAGTCGTGTCCTACGGGAAGTTTTCTTGCGTCAAAAGAAGCCTCTGTCCTTTCCAAGGATTCAAAGTTCACCCATCAGATATCCTCAAAGTAAGTTTACAGATTACGGCGTGACAGCGCAAGGAACATATATAACATTTAAATACACATTAAACACCCAGACACAGTACAAACACAAAATATTCTTTATGTATATATTCGATAGAACTCACGACCTTTGCGCACAAGATAGGATCACTACCATCAGCGCCAACGGGCCCTTCGAAATCATTAAAAACGGTTTCTCATTTGACCTATTTAAAGTTTACAAACATGCAGATGAGCATACTTCCTCAATTATAATATGAGTATTAGTTAAAAAAAATGCATACGATTTAAGCATACTTTGGAGTACCACCAAATGCGACGTCCCGCCCGTCATCCCAACTAATCTCATCGTTCCTGATCACTTGGCTTTTTCATCCCACTATCTCCAAATTTCCACAATGCCCAATGGCAGGGCTCGCATGCTTGCATCACGATGATAAATAATCAAAAAAAAATTGATTAAAATGACTCTGCGATATCTACAATAGGCCGGCTTCTGGAGGAAGGAACACAAACCGCAGTCCTATGTTCTTATTTCAATAGGCATAAGGTTTGAATTAGAATGTGGCGTTTATATTAATATTGGTTTTTTATACGTGTTAGTGGAATACGAATGTAATCATTTATATCGATGTGGTGAATATATTATGTTTATTTAATAGATAGATTAACCATCCGCCATTTTTATTTAGCGTTAGAATTGACACAATGACACTGGACACAATCGTTAATAAAATTACACGACATCTCATACACTTACCTGACTCCAAAATAAGTAGCTTGAAACACTTGTGTTATAGATATCAGATAACAGAATCACAAATATAATACTTAGATACATATAAATAACACATAGACACAATACAAATTCAAATTTCATCGTATAATATTTTGTTTTAGGTGGGAATCGAACTCACGACCATTAGCGCACAAGATGCTAAGACAATGTTATCACTAATTCTTACTCTAAGACAATTTCATACAATACTTACCTGACAGTCGTTATTTTGTCTTCGCTATATTTCTTTTATATACATATATACTATTATATCTCTTAAGTTTGATCAAACTGAACACAACAAGCAAAACATGATTAAAATCGGTTCAGTAGTTTAGATTTTTATCCTGAAGAAACAACGAGACTAATTTTTATATAAATAGATTTGTCTGTCAAAGTCAAAAATATCTTTATTTAAATAGGCCTACCTTTTGTGGGAACTCTTAAATCGTCAAAACAAATTATATTTTTTCCGTAGATTTTAATAAAGACATACATATTACAATATTATTCAAATGATCGATGAACCTGACAACCTTATAAGATTAATTTAAACATTCAAGTCATTGAGTGACCAACGGTCAAGAGACGGGTCCTAAAACTAAATTACAGCAACTTCATCACGCAAGTCATCAAAAAAGAACTTGCGAGAAAAACTGATAGTGATAAGGTCCCATTAATACCTAGTGGTTGGTATTATTGGAACCTTAACAGCGCTAAGTAATCCACGCCTAGAAAGTAGAAATTTAAGAATAATTCAATTGAATCCCGAACTGTTTTATCATCAGATTACACACACTTTGAGCATTAAATAAATATTACTACTTATTAATATTGATACAACTTATAATAGAATGAGAATTGAAGACCAAGCCTTTCTATTTTAAGTTAGTGTTTGTACAAAGTTCACAATGTCTATGGAAATCAATTACATATCGAGAAGCAGCACACAGATACTCAAAATCGGATTGTCCGTTTGTATCGAACGAGAGCGGCGTCGCCGAGTCTGGTAGAACTGGTTCCCCTCATAATACCAGACACTCATACCGCTTCACTTTTTTTCCTTTAATAATACCTACGCTTGAATTCGGAACTGTTTGTTACCCGACTCGATTTAGTTCATATTTATGTGGATTACGTTAACAGAGGAAATTATTAAAATTGTTTTGTTTTAATTTATGAGTTTGATGGTGATACGTGATCCTTGAAGTGAAATATATAAAATGAACGGAATAAAAAAAAATACCCGTTAAATAAGAATTATGCGGTCAAGATCATCTGGAGATAGAGAGATTTGTTAATCTAATATAATATGTAAACTCTTTTGTTTATTGGTCAAAGATAACATATATTCAATATGTTTTCTATGATACGTTTAGGTTTAGGTTTAAATATGATTTCTATAATAGCTTTAGGTTTAGTTTTAAGTTTAAAGAATTTTTTCACATAAGAAATTTACATTTCTCCTAAAATAAGATAAAGTATAGGTTTATACAATACTTATTCGTTAGCCGTCGGAGCTCGACGTTATATACATCTTTAGCTTGCTCTTAAAACTTTCTACGGTTTTACATTCCTTAATGCTTTCTGGTAAGTTCAAATAATATGTTTTTTTTACCGTAATTCGTTATATATTCGTAATACCGTAATTTCGTAAAAGAAGAATGATTTAAATTTTCGTAATTTTAAATTGTTCTTATACTTTGTGCTTTATATACATACATATAAATCGTTAGTGATGCGCAGCGTGTGGTCAGAATTTTGGTCGAAGTTCGACCACTTTGCTGTGAAACTTCTTCTGGTGCTTGTAAGAAACAGTGTGTTTATTAATTCTAACATTTAGCATCGTGTCTATATTAAAAACGAATGATTGAGCAACTTATATAGACAATGAACATGTTGCCATTTTAAATGTGTAGTCCATTATAAGATCTAGTGCGTAACACATTAGGAGCCAATAAACGCTAAGTACATTTGAGCGTTAACAAAAGACGTTGTGTCACGCTCCCAAAACGGAGTGACGAAACACCTTTTCAAATTAAAATACCAAACAAACAGCGAGGACCGCTGTAATTACGGACAGTGAATCCGAACAACCAATTTTGAGGTCGACAATTTATCTGACACTCTAACCGTCGAATTTAAATAACGAATCTTTCATCACCTCACTCACAAATCACCACCACTCAACCCTTTGAACCTTAACGGATAGACGCAAGCATCAAATTCGAATGAGCCCACCGATCAATTAAGATTGTCTTGCCCCCGTACACGTCAAGAATCTTTTTTAACAGTAAGACCATTAAATCGTAATGAGTGGCCAAGTAGTGGTTCTTTTGTGGCACCACGTGCCACTCCGAGTACGAGCTACAATGAAACTAACTACCGTTCGTTGTAATACAATGGTTAGAAATAATTGTACAATTAATGTCTGGAATTGTAAGTCAAGTGCGTCGGCCTGATGACACTTGAGGCGGTCGAGATTGGAAGTCAAAACCTTTTTTGTTTCTTATTAAAATCTTAGTTTTAAGAGCTCTTTAAGAAACTACTGGCATACAGAAGTATGGAGAAAAAAATATGTAACTGTCACAAAGTAATAAGTACAATGGGATGGCATTGTTAAAAACAAATTAGATTCCTATACGGTATTCATTCTTATCTAACCACAATCGCGAAAGACAAGAGACCATAATTTTATAAAAGCAAAGGGCGCTATACAATATGATAAACAATGATCGTAATCCGAAACACTTTTATAAAGACTAAAACTGCACCGTGCCATTATGAACTCTGTGCCCAAGGAATAAGCGTGCGGTTGCGCAACCGCAATATATTTGTTTCCACAAACAAAATTCCATATGGATCAAGATATCGCATCAGTTAATTTTTCCACTCTAATGCCTCTTCTAAATGGTGATATTTAAATCCAATTTGGGGTTTTCGATCACATGATCATTGTTCACACGGTATTTATAAACATGCCAATTTAGATATGGAAATATAAAACAATATTTGGACTGCGTATTGGTTCCCAGATTTGTTGGTTGTTTTATTAAACAGCGAGCTATTATATCTATGAACGAAAACCATTATGAAGATCAATAGAGAGGAGTGTCTGCGCACGTATGTCAGACCTGCTTAATTGCCGATGTTGGTATAACAGGAACCATTCATGGTTGCACAGAAGCCGAAAGGAGGTTTTAAAAAAACAAACCACTGAGCTTCTTTGAACGTCCAGTCTACGCACAAGTGGTCAGACAGACCAAATTCAATAAAAGCCAGGTTGCGTGGAAATCAAATATTATCACGCACAGCTTGAGTCAAGTTTATGCCAAGTCAAGCAAACAATAGATACAATAGCTTGCTTAGGAGTGTACTGGTTTCTTTGTTTGTTTTTTGTTTCAGATGCTATTAGCTAATGGCGGCGGTGAAGTATCATGATTGAGACAAACATGTTTGATAATACCACTGACCGGTGTTGGACGTTGAAGGATGTCCTAGAGTTAATCATGGTGAATACAAAAGGTTCAAAGAGATCGAGAAATTAAGGTGTTGCCAAATGTAAAAGTGTTGTTCATCCGTATCCAACTTCAGTTATACAAAGACCTTTTGGCCATAGGTGGTGCATGTTTTCTGATTGTCTTCGCGTCTGCACTTAACAGCTGCGTCAAACAAACAACGGGGTTAATAAGACATTCTTTGCGTGAACGTTTTTAAGAGCAGACGTCCAGCCCGGAGCGACGTTCGTTAGCCAACACTGAGACAGTTCCTGTTTCGCGAATCAAAGGGCACAAAGCCAACACAATTCAAGACGGCAACAAAAGACTTATTGTCATAAATAGCCGATAGTACATAGGTACATGACGGGTTGCGAACGGCTTTGTCAGGACTTTTAACCATTATGACGAAGTCTTTGTTCGACATATCCTCGGGGAGAGGTGAGACGTCCACAATGCCACCGAGAACTTATTTATAAACGTTATGATATGAATGGATAATATGCGAGGAGAATTGTGGCCTTTGTTGCCGACAATGACGGCAAATTTAGGCCTTGGGCTTGGACAATTAGGAGATTAGACACTCGATTGCCGAGTATGCAGATATTCCAGTTTTAAACAATGTTTCCCGTTGACCTCGAAAGCGGAAAGAATAGTGAAAAATATGATGTGTTCAGACACGTTGTCAACTTAACGGACATCATTCCTGTTTCCTAGATCACCTTGGGAAAATCATCTGCAACACAACTTCGGGATTTAGGCAGGGGTATTAATGAATACTGAATTCAAGGTAATATGTTATTGTTAGCTTCTAATAAAAAAAAAACTAAATATTTTGATGTTCATTTTAGATCTCTCTTAACTTAAATAGATTAACGACACTGAACAATACCACGAATACAAATCAGCATTATAATATGCCTCAAAAATCCAATTAGACACTGTCCAAATTCCAAGCAAACAAAACATTTCCCATCAGTTTCGAAACACAAAAATTTCACGGTTATCACAACTAGAGACAAAACAGTCCGATTTAGAAATTTAAACAAAAATTTCGAGTTGACCGACGTCATCCTAGGTAAGTAACACGCCGCAGTCGCAGCTGGCAGCCATTGTGGGACAGAATAAAAGATAAAAGAAAAGGAGAAAAAAAGATTGTGTCGTTTTTCTGTTTGAACAATGCGCCTTGTCGACGACCGCCATGTTGGATTCTGAGGCGCGTGAGTCGTTTGTCTCTTTCCGAATAGGTAATTGGTTGTTATATCGGGCGTTTTATTAGTGACACTAGGTAAATGGATGACTCGCTTGTGGGTTGAATTGATTTTGAAGATATATTCTATGTTTATACTATTTTGTAATGCATAGTTACCGATCATATATATCTATTCGTTTTGTCTTAACATTGTTACATATATCATGATATTATTTTCAGTCATAATTACTACTTCTCTGAAAACTAATATCCATGTTTTATTTGAAAGAATTAGATATTTTAATTTAATTATTTTTGATTTATTTTAAAGAATTAGTAATATGGTGAGAAATCTTAATAAGATTTCTCACCATATTACTAATTCTTTATATCTTACGGTACACCTCTTACTACTGTTTAAATTTATTACTTTCTCCATCAAAAGATTGTCTGGAAGAAATTGCTTTACATGATAAGGCCATCTGTTGTATTTTATTGAAGCTAATTATTAATGTATGTAAAAATATATTTACATGATTTCTATGATATGATAATGGTAGATTGTT
This sequence comes from Heortia vitessoides, assembly GCA_020976665.1. Taxonomy (NCBI): domain Eukaryota; kingdom Metazoa; phylum Arthropoda; class Insecta; order Lepidoptera; family Crambidae; genus Heortia; species Heortia vitessoides. The sequence continues at coordinate 2,159,544 of JACJUM010003174.1, forward strand.
CTACAAAGTTAACTTTCTTGATCAATTTGGAAAAAGTATTATCCTCATTACAAATCAGCTTGTGCTGTCTATTTTTATTATATTTATTTACTAGCTGTGCCCGCAACTTTGTCCGCGTGGAATTGTGACTTTGGGCAGCATATTTTCATTCGAACTACAAACTTCTACGCAGCGCATGCAACGAACGTAAATTTTTCGCCCGTTTTTGCCACATTTTTAATCAATGCTCCGCTCCTTTCGGACTTAACGTAATGTTATATGGCCTTAGTTACTACTTATTACGTAAACTATCTGCTAGTGAAAGCCCTATTACTAGGTTTCCTATACAAGCTATTGTTCTGTCCTTTCCCTCCTACTTACCTTAAAAGTCACTTCGAGTTCCTTGGGGATAGCCATGAAAAATCCCTAAGATCGTCAGAGAATTTATCACTCAAAATGCCTCTGCATTCCACAAGCTTCTACAGCTAATCTTTTACAGTTCAAGCCATTCGTTTGTGAAATGAAGCCTCCTTGAAGTGAAATCTCTTCTTTCTCTTTCTATTTTTAAGAGAATGGTGAATGAATACTCCTTGTATTATCTGTCACTTTGATTTTGCTTTTTGATTCTGTCATATGTATAAATATATATTTTTATTTTTATGTATGTGTGTTCGTTTGTTGTCCTAAATTCAGCTCAAACTTCCACCAGCTTTAACATTATTTCTATCCAAAGGTTGCTTATAAGAAATTGCATTTAGCAATAAGGCCGCCTTTTGTACCTACTATTCCATGCTTTTGTGATGTTCTTGTGTTGTTTTTATTGGTGTACAATAAAGAGTATATTATTATTTTAATATTACAAACAGATACTCAAATTTTATTTATATGCACCTATGTATAGATCATTTATCACTGTATTATAATAAAGAAAAGCTCTTTTCACAAATATAACGCAAAATAGTCGATATCTAGCCTTACCAAAGAGTCCAGGTCCACTCAACCACGTATTTTTCCACCGGACCGTGTCAAATCGGATGTATTCGCGCCGGTCCGATCCGAATTCGCGGAAGAGGCTGACGATGATTATTTCGATCATTCCCGGAATAACTAGTTTGTTTCATTGATTGTGGCACTGTCATGCTATTATTACTTTAACTGATGATGCACGGAGGCTGGATCACGTATTGTTCGTGCCAAGGATAAGTTACATGTTTAAGATGTGACTAATACGATCTTGCAGAATTTTTTATTCACTTTTAATAAGGAGTAATTCTTCTTCTTTTTATTTTAGTACGTACTTCATTTTTACGCAACATGATTTAAAATTAAAATTAGAATGTAATCAAACCTTAACGACGTTAAAAAACCTAACCAAAATTGAGCATTGTGCAATTTATAAATATAGTTCAAAATTATATTAAAGAATTCTTAGATAAGACTATTTAGAATTTTCAGAGTGGGCACACCATTTAATGTTCTGATATCAACACTTTTTAACTTTGACGAACACAAAAAACGTTGGACCTAAAAAAGCTAAACAAACTAATGTCCAAGAGTCGATGCCGTTAGTACTTTCAATGCAAGAACTCTTTAAATCTTACACTATAATATAATACAATTAATTCTACTTTTTAATTTTTCTTCGATTCCTTTTCTATTAGTCACATTGAACGTGCAGAGGTGTAACTCGAGCGTCGGTAGCTTTGCCTAAAATAACAACTAGCATTGTGCCCGATATTGGATTCTCAGATTGCGGCTTCGACCTTTTGTTGTGTTTTTTCTTGAATTTTGGGATTCCGCGACTTGAAATATATAGGGTATTAAAATAGTTATATTTATATTAAGTGCCCTGGTTTTATATTAAAAAGCATATAACCTCATTACACATAACTTCTACCTCTGTGAACATTTAAATAAAAACGAATTATGACGTGAAAATTATTGAAGGTAATGATTATATAAATTTACAAACCCCCTTTTCCCCTTCAGAACTCGATGTCACTCTTAAATCCGTTGCTGGAAGGTAACCGAAATATCGTAAACTGCTTTAAAGTCATTAAAATGTAATTATATTTAGGAAGTTCTCAAATATTATGACCTAGTAGTACTAAAGAAATGGTATATATTTTTTAACTTTATGTGTAATGTGTAATGATTGAAAGGATTGACGATTAGAGTGAAAGAATAAGTTTAAATTGGTTAAATTTACAGCGAATAGATAAAAGCAGAGTTATGTAATGAACAAACAATTAATAAAAGTAGACCTTGACGGACATACGCAGATTAAATTTAATAAATTATAAAAAAAAAACTGTTGAATAGTTGGTAAATGTGAATATATATCTGAGAATATCCATAAGTTAGTGCACAACACTTTTGGAGATCAAGCAATTTTCAGAAAGTAATTAATAAGTCATTCTGATCACCTCACTATCATCATCATCATCATACTATCTATTAGAAGTCCTCACTTGGACATAGGCCTCTCCAAGTGAGGAGGTTTTTTATCCATAATTGCCGCACTGGGCAAGCGTGTTGGCAATTGTAGAGTGCAGCTTTCGCGACGGGAATGCTGCTGTGCATTTGAGCTGCACTGTGTCGCCTCTTTCTCTGCCAGTATTTCACGGCTCATTATCACTTACAAATAATTAAAAATATCAAAATATATACGAAACTCTAGTTGCGTAAACGAATTCACACTTGATTTTTATCTTTTTTCACACAAACGACAAAGCTGTGATACCTTGACGGATCCCATTCAAGAGCATTATTTTGGAATATTTGACACCCGAATATAGCATCCCCGATGTTGAAAGGGTGTATAAACTGCTGATCGATTTTGTTCTATTGTTGCTATGCTTTAAAAAGAGTGGGATTTCTTACTGGCCGGATGTGTTTTTTACAAGAATTGTCACAAAAAAGTTCGTGTGATTGATTGGATTTGCAGGTTCGAAGAAAAGATATTTTATATACAATTATTTTAAAAGATTTAGAATAAAATATAATCTAAGACTTATCGTCTGTAATAGGAACTCACATCCAACGAGGCATGCCTTCAACACTAAGTTGTTACTTGGAAGTTGACGGAAAAATGTCCTGCACTTGATGTATTTTGTATAAATTATCCTTTTTCTGTTATCTGACTTCATACTTAGAATTCCCAGCAAATCATCTAGTCGTTTTTGTCCCTTTGTAATCTTTTCTCCCTCTATTTTTATTGTAATCGATCTAGTTCAGTTTAGTTTATGTAATTGATCATTCGTGGACCATATATATCCGACATATCTCAGTGCCTTAAGTCGCAAGTCTTCGACCAATGTGTGTTACCAGCGATGACCTATGGCAGCGAAACGTGGTCTCTTACCATTGACCTTATTGGCGAACTGAAAGTAGCTCAACGGGCTATGGAGAGGGCAATGCTTGGAGTTTCTTTGCGTGATCGAATCAGGAATGAGGAGATTCGTAACAGAACCAAAGTTACCGACCGAGTTGTCTGGCGGATTGGTAAGTTGAAGCGGTTGTGGGCAGGGCATTTGGTACACAACCGATGGCCGATAAAGTCGTAAGGTTCTGGAATGGAGGCCACATGCCGGCAAGCGCAGCGCAGCGCAGCGCAGCGCAGGACACAGGCCGCATACAACCGGTCCTATTGGAGATTACTTGGGGAGGCCTATGTCCACAGTTTGTCAAGATCTCATAGATTTTACGAGCAAGGCTTGTCGACGTGTGTGTGGTGGCTACCACGTGTACTTACGTTAAAATTATTGCCAATTCCCCCATTGTTTTTTAGGAGTCCTATGTCCAGCAGTGGATTTCAAGGTGGTCAAAAGAGTCTTTGTTTTATTTTTATCAATCTGATGTAGGTCGAAGATACTGTTTATTTATATCCTGGAAGACCTTCAACATTAGGTGTATATTTACTTGAAAGAGCGCAAAACATTTGTATGAAACCACCAGATCTCCAGATCTCCAGATCTCTAGATCTCCAGATCTCCAGATCTCCAGATCTCCAGATCTCCAGATCTCCAGATCTCCAGATCTCCAGATCTCCAGATCTCCAGATCTCCAGATCTCCAGATCTCCAGATCTCCAGATCTCCAGATCTCCAGATCTCCAGAACTCTAGATCTCCAGATCTCCAGATCTTCAGATCCCCAGATCTCCAGATCTCCAGATCCCCAGATCTCCGGATCTCCAGATCTCCAGATCTCTTGATCCCCAGACCCCCAGATCTCTAGATCTACAGAGCTCCAGATCTCCAGATCTTCTGATCCAGATCTGCAGATCTCCACTTGCTACGATCTTGGCATCCCTCTCTTGCTTCTCTTACTCGCACCTCTTTAATACCTCTTTTACCTGGTTAAGATATGTTTGCCTAGGTCATCCTATAATAACCCCTCCCATTCACTTCCACTCTTAATATTTGAGCAGTTTTTCTACTTTTATTCATTCTTTCTACGTGTCCAAACCATCTCAACATTCCATTCTTTATTGTTGCCACTATATCATCTTTTACATCACATTAATCTCTTATCACACACTATTCTGTAATCTGAGCAAGACTTCTATTGTTCTATTCTAAGACTTCTATTTACAATAAGCAGGTATTAATTCTAGATACTTATCTTAGGGATCGTAAATAAGCAAGCCCACATACATAAAGTTTAGAATTTATCGAATTGTGTCATGTGGCAGAGAAGTATAGTTCCTACATCCCCCTGCACCAGGCGACTGAGGTACCGGAACTGACAACTAGCGGTATATCCATCCAAAGTAGAGTAGCTGAAATGTAACATGGCAGGAATGGGCATAAGCATTCTCATCGCGAAGCCACCACGTTTGCCGAGCGCGGCATTATGGCTAAATTCCCCCTTTGGGGGGGGGGGGGGGGGCTATGTCTATCAGTGAACGTTTTACGGCTGCTATGATAATGATGAATTTAAACAGTTAAACCTTTTTATAAAATAACTGCTTAATCCATCGCTGATAATAATGATATCGTTTTTATTTACCTATAGCGCTCAGACAGACAGAATGAAGAATACTTTGTAGTATAGTAATTTAAGTAATGTTGCAAGTTGTGAGTCTTTTAAGACACAAGCGTCTGTCTGAGACTGCGCAACGCACAATATGCCGGAGGCTAGCTCTTGCACAAAGTAAGGTAAATTGTAACACTTTGCAGGTAGTTTTATAGGTAGTTTGTTTGTATCATTCATTTATTCATTCATACATTCATTCAATAAAGACCTATTCTTGTATTCCGTTCATGCCTCAGGCTAATCATTGTCGTATTCTTAAGCGTTAATTCATCTGTCTACAAATGTATTTTGAAAAAGTTTGCTTTAACACTTTTTTCAAATTATTTGAATGCTTTTGCATTGTTAAATCATCGTATATTGTGTAGAACATTGTCTTTTGGCAGATAACATGTGTATTGCTTCAAGGCACATTTAAAATTGCGCCTGTTAAGTCATGGGCGGTGAGCGGATTTAAGACCGTACTTTATATATTGCTTCGTTGGTTTATTATATCTCTGTCTGACTTTCACAGTCTCTAGTCTTGGGTGCGATAATTATAAAATAAGTACTTAGGAACGTAATTTGGATCCCGTGTAACTAATTTTAGAGTAAAGTAAAAACGTACAAACGTAATGTAAAGCATTTCTAATATTTTTATCTGCTGTTACTTTATAGAGAGATTCGTAAACGTACTTCGAATTGAAGTTATTAAGAAATTATGCCAATATTCAGTAGCTTAAAATTCTTACATTATATCACAGTATATTAAACTTCTCACAAACGTCGATAGATTTATATAGATTAGATTAGATAGTATATTAAAAGAACACGACATGCGTATAAATATCGCCATATATTATTATATACCTGCCTTATTTACCTTAAATTTCAAAATCTTATTAGTTAAAATACACCTGTAAGTTTTCAAACTATTATTAGCAACAGATTTTAATAAGCGAATATAGACAATACTTATATGATAAGATTCTCAGAATATGTAGTAATACCTAATAAAACATTTATGTTTGCCCTGTGTCTGGGGGTTAAACAAGTGATTTTAGCGACAAATCATGGAATCAGGATAATGTATGAGAAGTTATGTGAATATTTATAAAAACATTAAATAAAAAATCGCTCAGCGCGCTTATCTTGCGCCAACCTTTGACATTATTTGCATCAACTCGCAAACAAATGACTATTGTAATTTTTTCAGAATTACAGCAACATATGTCTTGATTGTTTGTAAAAAGAGCCCCTAGGGCTCCGTCGGCCCTGGATTTAAGAGCAGACAAACAAGCGGACGTTTCTCTGTGGTTTCTGATACAATTTTATTGTAAGCGGGTTATCTATAGTTCTAGCGAAGGCACTGACACTAAAGTAAATAATAATAAAAAGTTAATTCGCACCACACCTCATTTGAACTGACTCCGTGATAAGTCGCTTAATGTCCTTGTGTTATGAACAGACAACAGGGGAATCACGGGTATAATACTTAAACTTTTAACACCCAGACACAGAACAAATACAATACACATCATATAAATGTTTGTTCTAGGTGGAGATCGAAACCACGACTTGTGGCGCACAAGATAGGATTGCTACTATCCGTGACATCGGGCCCGTCAATATATATTTAAGTAATCAAAAATGGTGTTATTTCTAATCGCTATAGGCTGATATCAGAAATACCATGAAATCTGTCGAGGTACATACCTATTTTAAGTCTAAACTGTAATCACATTGAGTCTTTAACTCAATTACTGCGGATTATGCAACCGGTTGAAAAGAGCCTGCAACATTTTGGTCAGCTAGGTCTATCAGCTCCTGCAATTCTATCATGAAAAAACAAAGCAAACGGAACAGTTTGTTGACTCTTGCAAAAACTCTCATTATGTCGACATGATCACAAGAATAAAAAACTAGTTATATAATCGACATTGGATGTCCTATCTAAAAGTTTAAACGTTGATAATGTAGAAACCCCTTCGTGGAAATGGATCCTATAATCAAAGAGCCTTTATATCACGTTTTTGCCAAAAACAACTTTCTAATGTATGTTCTATGCTTATAGTCTAGCAAAGACTTAATTTTTCCATTTTATGCCGTAATTAACCTATCAAAATGCAGCTTTCTAATAAACAAATCTTTGAACTTCACACGAACTTCCGTATTGTATTCAGAACCCCTAAAGTTTCTTCTTTTATTTATTTATGGTCCCGATATCGCAGATGGTAGCGGTTCAATCTTTCGTGCCAAAGGTCGTGGGTTCGATTCCCACCTTGAGGAAATATTTATAAGAAGATTTTTGTGTTTGTTCTGTGTCTGGGAGTTAAATATGTGTATCTAAGTAGTATACTTATGATTCCTCTATTGTCTGGCGTTCATAACACAAGTGCTTTATGCGACTTACCACGGAGTCAGGTCAATGTATGAGATGTTGTGGGAATTAATTATTTATTGTTCACAAATCGAATAAATTAATGATATAAACGCAAATATTTCTACCGCTTAAGCATTACTCATAAAATACCTACTTATATTAAACCTACATATTGGTATGATATAAAAAAGGAATAATGCAAATATATACAAATTATATAAAATACGAGACATTATATTGTATCGCTTAATTAAAAAAATACAGCATAAACGGTTATAGTTTGAAATGGAGCTAAAGAAAAGCGTCAAAAGACATAAAGTCCGGCACGACTGGGATGTTGGTCATAAATAAGACCCAAATGGATATGGCCGGCGCAGGCTAATCCTGATATAGTGAGTTGCCTGGAGTGCAGGGGACTGCACACTGACCTCTTATTACTTGACCTTAAAATGACTAGGTTAAAAATTAAATATACCTGGAGGAATATTTGTTAGAGTTAAGGATATTGATCACAAAATTTTGGTTTGACCCCTCTTTATAAACTGTGTAGGCATACTAACAAATGTAATGTATTTCTTCTCATTGATGGATATTACATACATAGAGAATATGGATCTCCACTTGTTACGATAGTGGCATACTTCTCTCGTTTTCCGTACTTACAGTATATAATGGATATTCTTTTTCTTTTTTCTTGAATCAACCTAGTTCTGGACTAATTTTTAATTTTAGCGGAAATAAGACACTCGAAATAATGATATCCCCAAGAGGTGATAGTGTCACTGTTCATTTTATTGATTTAGCTCCATTTAATAACACCTGAACAGAAGTGACGTTCTATTCTTCTATATTTTTGTGATTGTTTTAAGAAACATATTAATTTCTCAATATTAATGAATTCCCACAACATCTCATACATTGACCTGACTCCGTGGTAAGTCGCTTAAAGCTCTTGTGTTACGGATGCTAAGCAACAGAGTAATCACAAATATACTATTTAAATACATATATTTAACACCCAGACACAGAATTATCGGGTGCCATCGGGCCCGTTTTTATTTATATATTATTAATAATGTTTTGTGATGTCTGTATTTTACCATTAATTCGCTAAAAACAAAATTTTACTTAAAATAGTGATTGCAAGCCTTACATGAGTAGAAAATACGTGAACCGAAAACTTCAGATAGCCCGAGTGCTCAGAGAGCAGTTTCAGATTTGGCATAGTTAAAGTTTGTTATACGGAGACGCACAGAGAACGACAATTCTGGACAATATTTGTTAAAAATGCCTCTTGCATTGCTTGTTGAAAATTGTTTCAATGCGAATTATTTTCCTAGAGCTTTGAAAGTTGAAATGACAGGTACCATGTCCCTGTTTCAGCTTGCTTGTTAATGCAAGGATTGCAAAATTCTGTTTTATTTTGCAAACAAAATGGCGGTATCACTGAATTGTGAGAGCACACTGTGTCATTCAGATATCGCTTTATTTTATATAACAAAATCCCTGTGCGCTTTTCTTTATTTGATTTAATTATTAAAAATCTGCAGTTTTTATGAAGTTTTCTATAATGTAATAAATTCCCACAACGTCTCAAACATTGACCTGACTCCGAGATAACTTGCTTAAAACACTTGTGTTACAGACATCAAACAATAGAGGAATCACAAATATAATATTTAAATTTATAACCCAAACACAGAACAAATACAAATATAGTCATATAAATATTTGTTCTGGGTGGGTATCGAACAATAAGATAGATACACTACCGTTTGCGCCATCGGGCCCGTCTATTAATTGGAAATTCAAATATCCGATTGATTTTTTTATATTGCTTCCACGAATAGACAGAATGATTAAAACAAAGGTTAAAATCTACTGTTTTCTGTAAATAAATTGAATTGAAAATATAAAGAGAGCCACTTATAATCGAAGATAAAACAACAAAATATACATAGCGAAGTAGAACAAAGAACCTAACGAGTTGAACAAATTAAAAAAAAAACAAGCAATAACTAAGAAGTGTATTACAATGCGACAACTTCACGGGCCATACTCGCTAAGTTGTCCGGCGATCGCAAATCACCCTGTCCAAGAATTGTTATTGATTGTCCTTTGTGCTCACGCATAAGTCAGGATACGTCGCAGTGTTGGCCCTCTAACTGCTAATGCGTGGACGTGTGACGTATTGGAGTCGGCTGATCAACGGCCTCTTGGATTTTGCCTTTTTACTTGAGCGAGCTGTAAAGCGAATTATTTTTCTTCTTACTTTAAAACCGTGTCTTAAGGAGTTGGTAATGCTAAGACAGCCGAGAAAGATGCAAGAGAGTGACGAAAATTAATCGATGCGTCTCGTTATTAACTCATTAAGATTACAAAACTACACTTTTAAAGGCTTAAAACGGAGTGTTCTTTTCAAATATTTTTTTTATAAATTCACAATTCACCTACGGATTAACTCATTAAGATTACAAAACTACACTTTTAAAGGCTTAAAACGGAGTGTTTTTTTAATATTTTTTTTATAAATTCACACGACATCACATACGTTGACCTGACTTTGAGATAAGTAACTTAAAGCATTTGTATTACAGATATCAGTCAACAGAGGAATGACAAATATTATACTTAAATACATATCAATAAGACACGGAAGAAACACAAATCGTAGGTATATATATTTGTCACATTTTGTTTGTGCAGTTAATTTATAGTATTTATTCCTGGTATAGAATGAAGCAATTAAGTTTCTGGTTTCGGTAGATTTGTATATCTATCCGAAATATCATTGTTCAAATGCAAAACAAAGGGAGGAAGGGCAACTGCATCATCTTCGCGAAACTACACTCTGCGATCACCACCACGCCAAGTATGGTTATTATTGGCAACACTTCCCGTTTTCTCTTAAAACTGATACGATAATAAAATATAATCTCTTATGTACATATAACATTACTATCAACGCCTCGCATTTTCTCCGGCATTAAGTTGTAGAACAACAACCTAGTATCATTTATGCTACGCTATTATTGGCTTTAGCGTGATTTTATATAGTTAATAGCCTTTCTCGATAAATGGACTAACTAACACTGAAATAATTTTTCAAATCGGTCCAACGGTTGTTGAGATTAGCACGTTTAAACCAACAATAAAATAAACAAGCTTTTCAGCTTTATTATACTAGTATACATTGCTTCCTGGTAAATATAAATGCTATACATTTGTGTACAAATCGCTACTTAACCTCATATCTTCTTATTTGAATAAGGTTATTTCTAGAAATACGTTTAATAGCATGGAAGTCTTCTTTTATATCAATAAAAGTACATTCAATTTCTTCGCACAACCTTTAAGAATATTACAGCTATACTGTTTATTCTCAGATTTATTACAAATCAAAATGATGTAAGAACACGCTTAAATAACACTCCTCGTTCCTAGATAATCCATTCAAGTGCCTTTTTGACTTCCATTCTGGGGTCCCAAATTGTACAGACACACTCAACCAGTGAGGAAACTAATAAAATGACAAGAGCCCACTTCTCACAGTGTCCCCGGCCATGTCCATTTTCTCATGACCACAGCAATATTTCTTTATTAATTATACATTCTAACAAATGTAAACATGACCCATTGTTGTTAGAGTAGGGTGCGCGCCATCTTACTCCTATCAATTCTATTTGTCTATGGAAGATTTGTCTATGGTGGGCACCATGCAAAATACATTATAATAGCCCTAATTATTCTTTATGATAATTTTATGACAGAAACGTCTTTTTACTATGAAAGGGTGTATAATTTAAGTGTCGGTGTCTTGTGATATGTATTTTGTATGGGAAATTTAATGTAATATGTGTCGTCGTGAGGCGGGCATTACGACACTTGCGCGGGATTAAAATTGTACATTGAAGTTTTGTGTATTAAATGGCGGTGACATTTATTGTAAATTAGTTATTATTGTAAATTAGTTATTATTATAAATATGGGTGTGTTAATAATTAAAGTTTTAATCTTGTTTTGCATAAACGGTAATCTTTTAATTTATTTGGTAATCTCCTCATACCACGTCTAATATAATAATAAATACGCATTGTCAATAAAACGGGACGAATGTAAACTTTAACGGTCTAGTGAACAAGTAATCCCGCTTTCAATGCTGTCAAAGATGTCGTGGGTAAAGTTACAAGTAAATTGTAAATTATATATAATTATAACAATATTCTTTCTGGCCCCTAATTATATTTATACAATATACCTGCGCCGCCTACCGCCACAGGTAGCCGGGTAGTCTGACGCAAGGCGGGCCGACTCCCGCTGGCCGCCCGCCTTCGAGAAGGGTTCACACGGGTACTGAGGTAATGTGGTGGTTGGTTCACTCCAAATTCATTATCATCATCATCATACCAGCCGTAAAAAGTCATGATTGCCACGCTGGACGAGCGTGTTGGCAATTACAGTGCGCAGCTGTCGCGACGGGTATACTGCTGCCCATCTACGCCCTGTACATTTGAGCTGACTTTTGGAAACTTGCATGGATACCGCCATCCGTCAGTTCTGGTACCTTAGTCGTCTCTTACGACACCTGGTACAGGAGGTACAATTCTACTCTGCCGGTACCTCACGGCCAAATTCATACCAATATAATTTGGCATGGCTTGATCGCAGTTCTGCTTAATAAAGATAGTCCGTGTACCCTATTTTATTAAATCAAACAGAAAATATAATGTTTCATAAATATCACTAATTATTTTTACATTATTCGATATAGTTTTATGTGTGATTGTTTCTAATTAGTTTCTGAATAAATAATTTGATATTTATTTTATGGTGTTTTAGAGTCTGCTGTATTTTATCTGGTATATTCGTTTGTACCCTATGGACGGTTTACTCAAAAATGGAGGCCAAAAAATTTCAGCTCCAATTTGGACTTACAAAACTAGTTTGTATTATTTTACAATAAATAACCAGTTTATGTTCGTCTCTGCTCTCCACTTAATAAAGCGGTCCAACCGTTTCTGATATACTGAGATGGCAAGTTTATATAATAATTGTTAAAAAACTATCTACAGATGAATGTACTTTTTTTGTTCAAATTCGTTTATTGCCTGCCACATTACATGTATATCATAGAGAAAGTATAATTTTGGGTTACATAGGCCCGTTAGGTTTTTTTCTAGTAAATAAATTATAATATTAAATGTAATTCAGCACGCATGACGGGCTCGATGGCGCAGATGGTAGTGATCCTATCTTGTGCGCAAAGGGTCGTGGTTTTGATTCCCTCCCAGAGCAAATATTTTATATTATATTTGTGTTTGTTCTGTGTCTGGGTGTTGAAAATATGTATTCAAGTAGTAGGTATATTTGTGATTCCTCTGTTGTCTGGCGATCGTAACATAAGTACTTTAAGCAACCTACAACATGGAGTCTGGTAAATCTGGTCAATTTATGAGATGTTGTGGGAATTTATTATTATTTATATTATTCTAATACTATAACTTTATACGTGTCTGAAATAAACCTGTAAAATAGGTTGAGTACTATTAGTGTTAATCGATGAAATAAAAATCAAACATAAATTTAATAAACACTTCCATAGTAATAATACTTCAGAAATATTTAAGTGTCAAATTAGTAGCCGTGCGAAAGTAACAGACTGAGCTGCTATAGGCGTGGCTAGGCTGGCCGCCCAGTATGACCGTGCGCCTGCGCCGGTGCTGACGGCGTGTTCCCAAGACAGCGCCCCGCAGTGGTAGGCGGGAGCTGGCTGAGTTCGCACCTGAGAATTCGCATTTACTCGTAGGTAGTCGGTAGCACTGAGCTTGTTAATGTGCATTAATAATAGACCTTTATTATTATATGCTCCCTGTTTCTGGCATAATATTTTGGTGCATAATTTACGTGTAAGTGTATTGTTGTAAAGTGATTTCTAAACAATATAATTTCAAAATAAAACTCTTTTAACCTCTTTCAGATGTAATTAATCTCAATCTTTTTTTTTTTTTGTTATGTTGTCAGCAAACAAGCTGACATTCGCTGGATGGAAAACGTGATCGCAGCCCAAAGTGAATCTCTAGTGAACTTTACTCTAATTATTTATATACATTTCTATTGTTTGAGTGAACATAGATAAAAAAAAATATTTTGAGTAATGAACGCGTAACTGTTGAAAAATTATAAATAATATTTCACAATATTAGGAACCGAGTACAACTTACAGAGGCGGTAAGACGGGCATATAATTCTTGAGTTTTACATTTAAGAATAAAGTTAACATATGGACGATTTTGTCTTATAACGATTGGTCTTGATCGTAACTTAGTACATAATATAAACAGTATATAAAGAATAAACAGTAATATGTCCTATAATTTTATGCGAATTGAAATTATTACAAAATAACTAACATAAGAATTAAGTTAAAACAATTAGTTTTACGTTCAGTAGCTAAGCTTACGATAACAATGCGATAAAAACGAACTATTTCTAAATTTCAATACCCCATATTTTATCTGAGTATTTTATTAATGGTTCAGATAATACCTTGTGCGCCAAAGGTCGTGAGTTTGATCCCAACTAAGGCCAAATATGATATATGCCTATGATGATATTTGTGTTCGTTTTGTGTCAGGGTGGTCAATTGTTGTATTATATTTGTGTTTCCTATGTTGTCTGATGTCTATGACACTAGCTGCTAGACTGCTTTAAGCGTCTTATTACAGAGTCAGTCAGTCAATGTAAGAGATGTTCTGTGAATTTATTTTTATTTTGATTTTTTTAAATTGAATTTTAGAACCACTTTATAGATCATAAACGCTCTGGCACATCACAAACATTATGCATCTATATGGTATGATTTAAACACACAATAATTTATAATAGTATCTACCATTTTTCGGCAGCAGATTAATTCTCAACCAGTCTTATAAATATGCGAGTCTTTACAACCCAATTATTACAACAAATTAATTTCAAATTCACCTATTAAAGTATCACAATACCCAAAGAGTTCTGCCAGCGTGACGTCCCCCCGCGACGTCACCGGAGTGCCGTGGGCCGGCCCATTACGCTGCGAGCTTCGCGACAAACGCCTTAAACTAACAGAATTTACTCACGAGAAAAATAGGCGTGAAATTGCGAGAAAATGGGAGGGTATTTATTTGTTATTATCTGAAATTATAGGGTTGGTGGCGAGATAAGAGGTCACACGCTTTATGGGCAATCAAAGGAAGAATTCCTACTAATTTTTATATATTCGTACACTTTATTATTGGAGACCACGTACCGGCACACGCAGCGTAGGGCGTCCACCCACAAGCTGGACAGACGATCTGACTAAAACCGCAGGATCACGCTGGACGCAGGCCGCATGCAAAAAATATGAATTCGCAAACACCAACGACGAGTTGACTCATGCAACAAACGAAATATGAAATAACTATTAATGAAATGAAAGCTTCATTTATCTTCAATAAGAAATGGCTCCTCAAAGATTTAGTAGCAGGAACCACAAATAAAAACAACGTATTGGATTCCAAGGGCCATATTCTTTCAGGCCTACATTTGTTCACGTCTTAGTCTGCCTCCGTTTATGTCCCGTTTGTGGGTGTATTGCTGTCACGCTCGAATAGTCACATTGTGGTGAGACAAGTAGTTTCGGGAAAATATACCACCCTGTTAGTGGTACTAATTTGAACAGGGATGCACTTAGGGTAACACTCAAAGAACAAGAATTTGGTAAATCGGCATTCAAAATAATTTACGATATATAGATAAAATCAAGACACATACTTTCTTTATTTAAAATAAAGACTTTTTTCATGTTAACTTAATAGTTGTTAACATGATCAATATAGTCAAATAATCATTTAAATTTGAAACTTGTCGTAGTAAAACCAATTTTGTCACATTTTCCCTATATTACATTATCATAGTAATTTAGTTTAGAATTGACAGTTAAATGTTTTCTTATATTATCTTGATGTTTTTTTTTAAATGATCATATTCATACTTCATGCCATAAAAAGCATAATGTCAATCTTTAATTCATCGTCATCATCATACCAGCCATTTTACGCCCAGTTCTGGACTGGAAATTTTATCCATAATTGCCGCAGTAGGCAAGCGTGTCGTAGAGTGAGTGCAAGTATTCGTAGAGTGCAGCTGTTCGGGACGGAGATGCTGCTGCCCATTCCCGCACTGAGCACATGAGCTGCACTGTTTAGGATGGATTTACCGTCATCTGTAGGTTCTGGTACCTCAGTCGCCTCTTACGAGCCCTCGCGGCTATCTAACCTTTGATTGCTCTATGTTAACTTAGACGAGCTAAAATTTGTTAGAATAGCTTGTTTATAATAATTGTTTGAATATAAATACTTTAATATTTCATTCTATTATTCCCTGGTGTTATTTATATATTATATAGATTTCTAAACCTAGTTATTCTAATGAGTCCAGGTCGACAAACAAGCATACAGTCTGCGTAATAGTAAGTGACACCGTGGCCTATAAACGCACATGAGGATCACGAAAATATTAATAGAGTGTTGATAAATTGAATGGAAGATATCACGTAACGTTACTAAAATTCCTTTCTATCTATAATGTTACTATATAATATTATAGTATTACTATATACCGGTTATCCTTTAATTTTAGGTTAAAAATAAACTGATGCGTTGCTTCTGAAAACGAAGAAACGACAATTAAAGTCTATTCTTCCACCAATTATTCTTATTTATCTATCTTAAATCACAATAATCTAATACAATGCTATTTTTTTCATAACCTCTCAACTGACCATTGACCTCAGACTCTAGCGCTTGTCAGTTGTCAATGTCATTCAATGTCGTTCAAAAATTAAAGAAATATTATTTCTTTACAACTATATAATTTAATGCTAACAAGAATTCGCCCTCACTTCGCCCCTGTTCCAAAGGTGCAACCCATTGCAAAAACTACCCGAAATTGTCCAAAATTCTTCTAAATGTGCGCCATTGTCCTCACACACCCGCTACAATAGGCACAATAGCCCGTCCTTAGCCACTCTTTTTTTGCAACAATAGTACTTTGCTAACTTACATCACTTACTTCTAAACACAGTACGTAGTATCCACCACCAATCGTCACGGAAAAACCCACTCTGATGCTGCGGGATAGTAGCTACAAATGAATTATGATGATTATATACTTGTGATGCTACAGCTACGCAGATCATGATGGCATCTCGTGTTTGCCATAGTGTCATTGTTACATACACCTATTGTGTGATTGTTGGCCACCATTGTTGGTCGGATCAATGCGATACATTTTAATATTATGAAATTATAAACGTCTTCCGCCAGTTTTGGTGATCGCATAGAGATGGCCAGGAGCCGATTGCGTTTGTACAATTCTCGTACATTTCTCCAGCCATACTATGTATCATCATCTTGATGACAGTTATTGGAAGTCCACTGCTGGACATAGGAAGACCTAAAGAAGGGGGAATTTTGCCCATGATTGCCGCGTTGGACAAGCGTGGTGGCAATCGCAGAGCGCAGCTTTTGCGACGGGAAGTTAAGTTTAGTTGCACTGTTTCTGGATATACCGCCATCTTTCGGTACTCGTATCTTTACCGCCTCTTAGGGGACCTGGTACATTAGGAGGTACGAGGTAATCTGCCTACGATAACGTGCGTTGGCAGGAATTATAAAGATCAAAGCAAGTTTTTTCAATGACATGCCCATGCGTCAAGAGTCATGAGTTCGATTCCCACCAAGGGCAAATATTTATATGCTAATATTTGTGTTTGTTCTGTGTCCGGGTGTAAAATATATGTATGTAAGTATTATATTTGTGATTCCTCAGTTTTCTGGCGTCCCTAATACAAATGCTTTAAGCGATATAGTAAGGTCGGTGTATGAGATGTTGTGGGAAACAAAAAATTGTATGAGATAAATAGTTTCTTTCTGCATCATCATATCAACCGTCGGAATTCCACTCCAGATCTTAGACCTCTCCAAGAGGTACCCGCAATAACCTGTGATATACGACTCACATCTAAAACGATCCTGCGGTTTACTTAGACATTCTGTCAACCTTCGTGTATATTCTACACTGCATATTCTATGCGTGGTTTTCTGACCTGACTCCGAGATAAACCGTTTAAAGAATTTATGGAACGGATATCAGACAACAGAGTTATCACAAATACAATCTCACATATTTTAAACACCTATTAACATCCTGACTCGGAACAAACACAATTTTTTTTCATTTAAATGTATGTTGTGGGTGGAGATCGAACCCTCGACCCTTGAGGTCTAGTTCAAACTTCGATATACGGTCTTGTCTCAGAAGTTTTTACAAATATAGAGGTAAAATATTTTGAGACAACTCCACCGCCTCCCCTATTCCACCCACGACATAAAATTTATTGGAATTCGAAACTGTCTCCACATTCATTCACAATTCTCCGGTCACATAAACAGGCGAAAACTATAGACGCGGGCATCCGGACCCTCAATGGTCTACGAACCTTTGTCCCTTTATATCACTTGCCATTCCAATTGCTTGCATTATGATTCAACTTTGGACATTTATATCATAATTTTGGCAACACCTCGTTCGTGGAACGATTCCCGTCCCACGACCCTGAATTGCCCAATTTGTTTGCACCTTGACAGGAAATAGGCTGGATGGACGGACAGATATAATGAACATTATTTGAAGTGCACTCAAAAGTGTTCGATTGTGGAACACACTATTGTCGCGTCATTTTGTGTGATAAATGGGGTCATTGAGTTATCATCAATGGTAATTTTGAATAGCAATTATTTGATTTCATTGGAAAAGATTATTGTTATCTAACAACCATAACTATTGTTAACCCTATCTATAGTTATTACATTATATTATATATGAATATATATATATATAGCGCCGTGAGGTATGCGCAGAGTGGAATAGTACCTTCCCCTCTACCAGGTGTCGTAAAAGATGACTAAGATACCAAATGCACACAACGGGGATGGGCAGCAGCATCTCCGTCGCAAAAGCTCGCTCTGTGGTTGCCAACACGCTTGCCCAGCGCAGCAATTATGGGCAACATTCCCTCTTTCTTGGGAAACTTCTAATGGTTGGTATGAAGATGATGATGATAGTTAGATATCCATAAAGGCTTTGATTTGGGTTTGTGAGTAGTTAAGACCTTGTTCTGCATGCGTTAGATTTGAATATGTCTGCGAGCCTAACGCCACAATAATAATAATTAAGTTGACAAAGTCAGGTATAGTCTGTCTGTCGTACCTCACATTCATCTATTTCTACCATTA
This sequence comes from Heortia vitessoides, assembly GCA_020976665.1. NCBI lineage: Eukaryota > Metazoa > Arthropoda > Insecta > Lepidoptera > Crambidae > Heortia > Heortia vitessoides. The sequence continues at coordinate 2,178,238 of JACJUM010003174.1, forward strand.
AATAGCAGTGTTCGCATTGCTGTTTCCCGGTTCGAAGGGTGAGAGAGACAGTGAAAGTACTGAGTAATGTAACATAATATCTTCAAGTCACAAGGTTGGCAACGCGCTAGTGATATCTCTGTGATATTACGAGCGTCTAAAGGCTGCGGTCACATTTACCATCATGCGGACCGTATGCTTGTTTGACATCATAATATAAAAAATAATTAAACAATCGTCTCCCTTAATCATTACTATATTCCATAGAATGTAGGACGATAAAATAAGATGTCAGTTGCATCTCACGAATATGTTTTAACGGCATTACTGTTTGGCATCATAATATGTTAAACATTTTGTTTACAATACAAAATCCCTTTACGTGTATAATGCTTGTAAATTCTATTGTTACATTGCTGTAGTTGACAAATGTAGTTTATTGTTATTACGAACGCCGACATGGCTCATCGTATATTTCAGATCAATAAACCACCGCCAGGGGATAGGTTCTAACCATTCAAAAAACTCTATTTATATTTGTCCCGTGCTACTACTGTGCTTATTGGACGGTCCGTTAATCCTCACTTTGTCGTCAGTTTTTCAAATTTCATTCATAAATACGACCATTGGTAAGTTAATCCTGTGATGTTATCTTCAACGAGAGAATTGTGAGATGTTCTCCTGTTAGAAACATGCCCAGATGTATCCTTTTATTTGCGTAAGACAAATACTTAATCCATTCTTATTTCATGACTAGCTGTGCTAGCGACTTCGTCCGCGTAGAATTGTTGTTTGGGTACCATACTTCTTTACCTTAACTCATATAAACTTTGAATGTCATGTTTATTTATATCGAATCAATGGCCTGAAAAATTTCTAGCTCCAAAAAATAGCGATATTTACATACAACTTTTCATCCCCCCTTTTGAACCTTTACAACTCTTATTTTGAATTAAAAACCAGCCTATGTTTTTTCTCAGGGTCTAAAAATTGTCTGTGCCAAATTTCATCAAAATCGGTTAAGAGGCTTAAGCGGGAATGCGTAATAGACAGACAGACAGACAGACAGAGATACTGTCGCATTTATAATATTAGTAAGGATTAGTAGGGATTGTTAAATATGTAAACAAACCGATTTATTTTTGAATATGATACATCTACCTGTCTTACAATAAAAGAGATATTTTTTTATAAAAAAGAATGCTATTGTAATATAGCAACCAGTTTTGGGTACTTCGTAGTTAGTGTACTAATGGTTGTTTGAACAACAAATCATTTGACACACTTCATTTCGCAAGCATATTACTTTAAAAAGAAACTTTTAAAATAATACAGGTTTCGTGAATGATTTACTCAGGATATATTTTAACTATTATTAATGATCGGCTAGTAAAAAGAAGCATTGCCTTAATTCAACGAAAAAATATTGTATGTGAACAGAATTCGTCGTGGTCATAGTTCTAACCTAGTCTAACCAACCCATTTCGTTTCACATGTTATATGATTTCTTGCTATTTGGTATATGGTAATATGTTTCAAAAATAATTAATTTGTAATAAAATATTTTGGCCCAATTATTTCTTTTAAGTAAATATAATGGCTAATGAGCAGTTTATACTGCACTTTGTGAAATGATAAATTTATCAAGCGTAATCTTATTTTCAAAGGGTTTCTTTTATTTGTATTTGCCAAATGATTGGACATCATACGTTTGGTATGGTGTCCAATGGCTGTAACCATTCATAGCACAATTCTATTCTCTAATCTAGTACCGTTACTGAACAATATTATCAATCGGATTCTCCATTCCAGCATCATTTCTACCCCGGAAAGTATAACAATACTTGGCTTCTGGGTGGACATTGTCTACGCACCCTGGTTGTAGTAGCATCATTCATGACTTCACAGACGTCGAGGCACCGGGATAATCCTCATTGTCGTCAGCTATTTCATTAACATCTATCTTTTCCGCACTATCGTATCCTTCGGCTTCTTTATTTGCGATATCTGAAGAGTAAATTTGTATTGTTGTACAGAAACGGCTGAACTGGATTAGACATTTTCGGGTTGCCTTTGAAGGCTTATGTTGCCATTTTAATTCACTGATGGAGGAGCGAATTGAAATTATGAAAGGTCTTTTTTCTATTTTACTAAAAAGGCATTTGTATATTTGAATTGTCTTTCGTTCGAAATGTTTACCTGCAATATTAAACTTATATATTTTTCAGCAGGAGAAAATGTTATTTTCAATGTAACCTCAGTTATACGTATATTCTTGTTCAGTTACAGATGTATTGTTTCATATTTTATTGATTAAAAATGTTTATTTAACTTTATTGCACAAAATGTACAAATGGCGGACTTAATGCCAGATGGCATTATCTCCCAGTCAACCATCACACAAAACTGAAATATATATATATATATATATATATATATAGTGGTGCAGGCAATATATATACAAAATAAATAAACGTGGCATACATATTTGTATAAATAAACGCAATAAATGCATATGATATAAAAGTATATATATATATATATGTATATATATACATAAAATGTTAACAATTTTTTAACTTAATTCATTGCGTTTATCCTTAGCCTGTAATCTCACAAGCAGTTAATAACAATAGCTTGTACACATTCTTGTATTTTCAATAAAAAGCTACAAAAAATTACTTCTTTAAAACACGCTGCATTAAAACTTTATATTTGTTGTGCGATGTTTTAAGCAAGATGGCCGATGATTCTTAAGATCGTATACCGCAATATATATATATATATATAAGTGCTAAAAAGAAAGTTAAAATGAAATATAATAAATATAGCGAACGCGCAAGTGTTAGTAAATATACATACTAGTCACAAATACATAGAGACGCGAGAGCTGAATAAATCACGCGATGAACTCTCAGGTAGCATTCTCTCCGTTGTCACATAAATAGAAGACACGCATGATCCCCACAGTCCTCGTTGCTGCCACTTCAATCCCGCCATTGAAGTCTAGCAGGGCGTGTCATCCTCATAACTAGTGGCACGATAAAATTAATTGATTAAACCAGCCACAATGGCCTTCCACATGAGAAAGCTACAATGGCGCAGGGATTAGCTGGTCCCAATGTCCCTACTGCAGCCAATTATAAACTCGTGAGAGAAGTACAGCGTATATCATAGATTTATAAATATTAAATAAATAATTTGAAATATCCTTTGTAGCGTTCGTAGCACTTGTGTTGCACTCTTACTCACCAGACGAATCACGGAAATAATTCTTCCGAAAGATCAGTGTTCGCAGTACCTCACCTCAAATATTCGCAGTACCTCACCTCAGTATTTGCATTGTTGTATACAGAGGCAGTAAATAACTGGGTAAATGTGACTTAGTCTTGTCTAATCTTTAGTTGTCAGGGTGGCGACACGCTAGTGATATCCTTGTACGAGCATCTATAGGCTGCGGTTACGTTTATCATGAAGCGGAAAAAAAATGAAAACATTTTCAAGTCACGTAACACCCTTCTCCCCGTTCCCCGCACAGCTGACCCCCTATTCTGAAGTGCTTTACTTAAATTTTAACTGGTAATCTAGTTGTGTAGTCAAACATTTTTATATATCTATACTATCTTCACCTTGATATTAATTTTAATAAAAATCTTTAAATCAAATCAAAATCTTTTTTGTTAATACATATTATGAGGTCGTTATAAATAGTACATGTATCATTCGTTTTTCTGACTGAAAATAAATCTTTTGTACAGTTTTCCTACCTGAAATAAAATCATGTATCTACCTGTTCGCATTAAAACACGCTCTTCTATCGATTATTCCAACAAGGCTATTTAAAATAATCTATACTAATAAATAAAAAGGTTACGTTTAAATGTTTGTTTTTTTGGTACGATTTAATTAAAAATGTACTCGACCAATTTTAATAATTCTTTCACCATTAGAAAGCTACACCTTCACCGAGTAATATAAACTGTTTAAAAAAAACTAAATCTAACGAGGTACGATTTATTTTATTATGCATAGACGCCTTGTTAGTATTAAATAATAATAATATATTTTTTAATTTTCATTTAATATGTATAAATAGTGCATTGTAAATGATAGAAAATAACTGACAATTTACATAGTAAAATTGTCCGTTGATCTCGTTCGTGTATTTCTTATATAAGTACCTAGCACAAAGTTACGACCACCGCCATCTGTTAGTATTTTTGCACTCACAGATAATTATAGCTCTTTGTCATATAATAAACAGATACTTTGCTATGAAAATATAGTATCAAGTTGTGGCTGTCAACGCGCAGCCGTTGGCTGCGCGGAGGGGACTGCGGCGCTCCGCGCCTTTGTCGCAGTATTTACGCGCCGCCGATTAATATCGGCGGGTGTCGGGTTGCGGGGGGAAACTTTTTTCGCTTCCACCCGCATTTTTCTTTACATTTCTTTCTTCGTTTACGCATCTTTTAGTTTTATTTCTTCGTGGTTTTCTTCATTTTTATACGTAATACACATTTGTATTGTATTTGCTTACATTTGACTTCTTAACTTTTTCTGCATAGGCGATTTTTGATGTTGATTTGAGCGCACTATGCAGACTTTTGGTAATGGTTTCGTGTGGTTTTTGTTGACATGTGGTTTTTGATGGACCCACCGCTCTTGACTAGGGTCATCTAGGTCCTGTTAGGGTTGTCCACATCAGGGAGTCGATGTATTTATCGATGCCCTTCAGGGGGTTGCGGTCTCGGGCTTATGCCCGGGTCATGTTCGACCTCACCGGCCGTGAGTTCTCGCTGGTAGGCCTTGGAGTCCGGTGGTCTGGCGTGCAGTGGCGCTATGTTGCGCAAGTGCGGGTACGCCAGGGAGGCTTTGTCGGCGCGCGCGAACATTGCGCTCGACAATCTGCGAATGAAATCTTCGATGTATTCTGTTTTCAGGTCCCGGTGTATCGTCGCGTTTCTTACCATGCGCGGTGCTCCGACGATTGTGCGTAGAATGCGGGTCTGCTGGGATTGAAGGCGGGCTTTGTTGGTCCGGCTGGTTAGTGCGTACCATGCCGCGGCTGCACATATGAGGTGAGGTCGGACGTATGTTTTGTAAACTCCCAGCTTCGTTCTGAGCGGGAGTTTGGAGGCGAATACCGGGCGGACTAGATGCGCGACCGACCTGGTCTTTTGATCACGTGTTCGGTGAGGTGCTTCATGCACAGGTGGCTGTCTAGTACTCTCGTCAGTTGCAGCGAGGTGGAGTGCTCTGCTCCTCCCTCGGTCTTATATGCGGTTCCAGGTGTAGAAGCAGCAACTTCTCATACACCTTGGATACCGTAGGTAGCAGTGTGATAGGACGGTAACTCTCGGGCTTGAGTATATTCTGCCCGGGCTTGGGCAGCATGATTATTCCTCCCATTTTCCACTTTTTTGGGAAGTGGACTGTGCGCTTGATGCCGTTGAAAAGGCGAGTCAGAGCTGTGATGCTTTTTGGTGGTAGATGACGCAGCATGTTGCCGGTGATGTTGTCGCCAGGTGCCTTCCTGGGTTTCATTTGTTTTATGGTCCTACTTACCTGCTCGGGGGTGAAGACGACTGGGTCTTCATCTGCCGCTATGGGAACGGCGAGATACTCTCGGAGATACCGGGTAACCGTCTCAACGTGTTCTACGTTGTCACAAGGGTGTGGGCAGAACAGGCGTTCTAGGTGTTCGGCGAAAATCTCGGCACGGTCCTCCACGTGGTAGCTCGGGTGGCCATCTGGTTCGAGGAGGGGTCTAATTGGAGCCGGTTTCTTAGAGATCTGGCGATATATCGGCGATGGACACTTTTCCAATCTTCGCCCGCGTTCTCTATGTATCGATCCCACCTTTCTGCTTCATGCGACCTCAGTTCGTGTCTCACCGGGCAGCGTGTCTGCTGCCATCTTTTTCTTAGATGTCGCTTTTTCGCTAGTAGGTCCCTGATGTCCTTGGGCAGCGGTGGGAGCCTGCTGCTGCTGGGCATGGTGCGTGATGATGATTTTGCGACATCTTGAATGCAGGTGGTGAGTGCATTGGCGAGCAGCTCAACGTCCTCAGAGGTGGTAATTGGTAGCGTAGGGGTATTCGAATGCATGGCAGAACTGAACGCCTTCCAGTCAATGGTTTGGCGAGCAGCCGGTGGTGTCACAGTGGTCGGTCTTCTTTCAATGACCACCAGCACCGGGAGATGATCAGATTGGAGGTCCTCGAGGAGGGTCTCCTGCGTCAACACGCTGTCTAGGCCTTTGTGGATCGCGATGTCGATTACGTCGGGTGTATAGGAAGGGTAGTTGGGGTAGTGCGTAGGTACCTCCGGACCACTCACGTTGAAGCCGTGGTCCTCCGCAGCTCGGAGCAGCGTCCTGCCCTCTCTGCAACAGCGCACGGAGTCCCATGCCGTGTGTTTGCTATTTAGGTCCCCCGCCACCAAGGTGGGCGTGGGATCTGCCATCAACTGGACCATTTCGCTGATAATAAAGCGAGTCCCTGGCGGTTTATAAGTAGCAAACAAACGTATGGGATAGCCGGCGTGGACTTCTACTCCGAGGGCGTAGAAGGACTTGGGGTCGGTGGTAGGGGTCGGACCTAGTAGGGATTAATGGATCAACCTATGACGTACCAAGACAGCGAGTCCGCGATATGCGACGTTGCGATCTGACACCTCATCCTTCCGGTACAGGCTCCTACTGCGGCGCTGGGGCGGCGCTGGGGCGGCGACTGCCTTCTTGGTGGAGTCTTATTTCGCAGGGGCTCCCCTCTTTCTCATGCCCTTGAGTTTCCGATGGGGGATTTTCACCCCGTCGTTGAACTCAGCCATTAGGTGCGGTGTTGTTGATTGTGCTGGTACGCTGCCAGTGCCTACCAAAGGCCACCTGGCTAACGCTGTTGTGATGCCCCTTTTTATCCTGCTGGAAGACCGGGTAGCCCACCGAGTTTGCCGGGTGTAGTCCTCCTCAGTTCGCGCATGTAGGGCGCTCCTCGCGTGGGCGGGGGCAGTCACTGGCGGCATGTGCTTCCTCGCATCTCACACACGTTTGCTGTCTGTGGCAGTCAAGGGGGGAGTGCCGGAATTGTTGGCACCTGTGACATTGGGCAGGCCCTCTCTTTCCTCGCCAGGCCTCGATCTTCACCCCGGGCATGCACAAAAGCTCGGTAATTTCCTAGATCGCGGGGGTAAGGTCTGGTGTACGCTGAATTTGGGTGAAGTGGATGCAGCCCGGCCTGCCTTGTCGTGCGCGTATCTGACGCACAAACTCGGGTATGAAGCCCAGGGATCGAAGTTCCTCTTCAATCTCGCCTGGGTCAGTTTCCAGTGGGAGGCCTCTTATGCAGAACTTGGCATTCTTCTCCACGGGCAGGGAGCAACTAAACCAGGAGAGGTTCTCCTCCTTCTCCAGGTTTAAGAGGTATCTCTGTACCGCCCGGTATTCCGCCTCTGCGGTTGGTGTGAACCGCACTCCCTTGCCAAATGGTCTGGCATTTCGAGCGTGTCCCAGAACCTGCTTCAACGCCTTGAAGTGGCGAGCCTAATCGGGCAGTTTCTCCACTACAAGAGGCGGGTATCTGTGCCGCTTGGTTTCGGCGTCGGTCTTGGGTTGTCATTTGTATCATCTTCTTGGGCCTCTCCTCTTCGGGGTCCGAGGCGCTTCTAACAAGGATCCCCACTATGACTGACGGGAGGGCCACAACTAGCACAGCTACGCGGATCACCACCACCATCTTCTTAGGTCTGTCCTCTTCGGGGTCACCGGCAGGGGGCGCTTCACTCCGCATAGAGGGGAGACGTAGAGCGGGATGTTGGCGGCGATCTCGAACAGTGTCTCGTCGATCTCCAGTTTTTTGTTAGAGATGCCCAGTTCGTATTCTCGAAGGCGTAGGCGTGTTTCTCGAAGGTAGTTATCTATCGGAGTAGTCCGTCCGACAGGTAGCGGGAAGCCTGCATCTTCTGGACCAGGATCATGTCCCGGTACCAGGCGCTTCCCGGCGATAGTGGTCCCTTAAAAGAGACGGTAGGTGCTTCCTGGCCGAGTGGTGTTCTACGAGTATACCCACTTAGCGGGTTTGAGTCAGTCAAACTCGGCGAAGGGGGCGCGGAAGGCGCTGGCGGAGGGTCGCCCTGGCAATAAAAATCGGCCCCGCCATGAGGCAGATCAATTATTGCGCAACTATCCGCAACCCGCGCTAGCCGCGCGCCCTCCGACGAGGACGGCTGACATGCTGTCTTGCTCTCTTCTTTAATGTCCATAACTGTTTTTGTCCGAGGGTACTTGGACAAAAAACAGTGATGGAATGTCCTAGGTTTCGCACGTGGCGGCTCGCCGCGCACTCCTGACGCAAGTTTCTGTCCTCCTTTTTCTTCCTTATTGTCCTTCTTGTTCCGCTTGGGGGGGATAAGAGTTTCGAGTTTGGAGTTTTTCTTTCTTCTGTCTTCTCTTGCCCAAGAAACAGAGATAGAGGGCTCAAAGACAACCCTGAACTGAACCCTGGCCTCTGCGCCGGCCCGATCAGTAGTACTAGTACCACTCACTTGTCCGGCCGCAATTCCACCGCCTTTTCAACAAAAGGGGTGGAATTCGCTGCTTGATGTGTGCTGGGTCTGCGTGGCTTCTTCAGTTTGAGGAGTCGGGCGCGTTGGAGAATCGAGCTGCCCTGAAAATATATTGCGTCTATACATTGTCTTTTATACATCTTTAAAGTTGGATCAACACTTGATTCAGATTCTAGATTAGTGAGAGTAGGTACTCTTATTAAGATTATATTTTAGGATTTCATACTAGGGGTTTGCCCATGTAACTATATATATAAATAATTTTATAGTAGTTAAGTCAACCTGTTATAGTAGTTGTACATATAGATAAATAGAAAAACAAACTTGTATGAAGTTCTTTAGTTCTTATCAGAATTGAGGTTTCCAGTAAGAAAGCGCATTTGGCATGTAGACAATTATTATAAGACAAGATTACTTATATGAAGTATAAACTACGAAAAAAAATTAATTCTTAATTTGACCAGATAGACAAACAAGCACACCGTCCGCGTGATAGCAAGCGTCACTGAGCCTATAGACGCTCGTTGCCAACCTTATAACTTGAAGATATTATAAAACATTACCCAGTAATTTTATTGCCTATCTCACCCTACAAACTGAAACACAGCAATGCGAATACTGCGATTTGGCGGTAGAAATAGGTGAGAGTGAGATACCAATGCAGACGACCTCTGTATAAAGTCTACCTCCAATAAAGAACAGAAGATTAGACTTGAATTATGGTAAGCATATATTAATGGATAGAATAGAACACAACAATTTATGATGTAGGTTGCTCACACCTATTTCTACCACCAGACAGTAATGTACGAATTGCTGTGTTTTGGTTGGAAGGAGAAAAATAAGGGGTTGAAAGGAGCAGCAAAATTTGTAGGTAATCGGACATACCCCGGATTCAAGGTTAGCGATACGAGAGTCGTTACATTAATAAATAATAAATTCCCACAACATCTCATACATTGGCTTGATTCCGTAGTAAGTCGCTTAAAGCACTTGTGTTACGGATGCCAGACAACAAAGGAATCACAAATATACTACTTAAATACATACTTATATTTAACCCAGACACAGAACTAGACAAATATCATCATATAAATATTTGCTCTGGGTGGGAATTGAACCCACGACCCTTGGCGCACAAGATATGATCACTACCATCTGCGCCATAGTGACTGTATGTTTTGTTACATCTGAGTAGTAACTATACCAATATAAAAAAAAATCTCGGAAGGATGTACGTCTGTTACGACTTTAAATCTCAAGTGTTGAATCGATTTTGATGACATATAAATGCCTTAATTTTTTTTACTGAAAATACATTCACCGATGAAGTACTGGAAAAGGAGAAATAGTACCTCCCCATTTACCAGGTGTCATAAGTGACATAAATGGGGACTAAAGTACCAGAATTAGTGATGGCGGAATATCAACCCAAAAAAGCGTAATTCAAATGGCGGGGATGGCCTCCCCCTCGATTGCCAATATGCTTGCTCTTATGGGCAAACTCCCATTTTCTTCGAGAGGCATTTTCAGAGGTACAGCAGAGGACTTCCAATATGTGATATGATAATAGTGATCAAATTCACCGGAATGACAAAGACAAAAAATTGACAACCATACACAGACTGTATATATCTAAGTAGTAACTACACTGATATCAACAATGTCTACTTGACTGCATTCCGAAATTTTTCTTATAAGACCAGGTCGACAAACAAGCATACCTATAGTCCGCGCGATAGTAAGCGTCACAGCCTAAAGACGCTTGTAATATTATAATGATATTAGCCGTGAGATACCGGCAGAGTACAATAGTACCTCCCCTTGTACCAGGTGTCTTAAGAGGTGACTAAGGTACCAGAACCGACAGATGGCGGTATATCTATGCAAAAAAGTCAGCTAAAATGTGCAGGGCAGGGATGGGCAACAGCGCGGCAATTATGGGCAATATTTAATGGCTGGTATAATGAGATAATAATGATGATTACTAGCACGTTTCCAATCTTGTAACTTGAGGACATTACGTTAATTACCATAGTAATTTCACTGCATCTCTCGCCCTTCAAGCTGGAATATAGCAATGCAAGGTCAGATTGAGATTGGATTGGACCAATGCAGAGCACTTTAAAATAAATACGTAATAAAAGGCTCAAATCTGTGTAGTAACCCACCGGGAATAGCACTTTTTTATATGATGAAGTCAGTAATCAAGCATACGGTCCGCTTGACAGTAAACGTGACCGCAGCCTATAAGTGCCCTTGTTATCACAAGGATATCACTAGCGTGTCGCCAACCCTGTCAACTGAAGGTACAATGTCAAATTTACCTAATAATTTCACCTCTTTCCCCCTCCAAGCCGTAGCACAGAAATGCGAACACTGCTATTTGCCAGTAGAAAATAGGTGAGAGTGATGTACCAGTGCAGACAACCTTTTTAATTAGTCTACCTCAAGTATACTTCTTTTGGGGCATTTCCTGTTATAACCTTTTACAAACTCAAAACAATATGATACTTTATCTTCTAAATTATAGTGTGAACTCCCAAAAAGAACTGACTATCCAAAAAGAACATGCGTGTCACACTTAAAGACAAGCACACACCACATCGTGAATAAATATTATTAAGAATTAAGTAGTACGTTTGTTTATATACAGAAATACAATTTGCTAGTTAAAAATTTACATACCTTGTACACATTTCCAGTCTAATATTATTTTTGGAATGAAACTACTAAGATAACGAAACACATTTTTCCCTCCAACAATGTTATATACAAAGAAATTTTAGTAAATTCCAAAAATATTGTCAATAAAACGATTTAATCTTTAACAATGTCAAGTGTAGTTATAATTCATAATATTTTACAGAAAATTCAATTTACGATTGTTTATGCAATGTTATATTTAAAATTATAGATAGTACTATTTTTTCAGTGTTACCAAGAAAACAGCTCTTTTAATGCCCTGAATGGGAAACGCAATCTCTAGTCGAGACAAATTCGAGTTCTGGGGAACCTGTAGAAAAATTATTTATTCATATTTTTCTTTTTAATTCTTATAAAAAGAAAGTGAAATTGAACGATGGCTTAACAAGCTATTATTCATGATTTAATTTAAAGCTATTATTTATGATAATTATACGAATAATAAATAACGTTCTGATAGTGCCGTTTGATAAACTGCATCTTTTTAAACTTTTTAGCTACTATGCATTAAGCTGAAAATAAAACCCGCCTTTAACGACTTTTAATAATAATAATAAAGTCACACAACATCTCATACATTGACTGACTCCGAGATAAGTCACTTATAGCACTCATTTCGACATCAGACAACAGAGAAATCAACACAAATAAATGAAATTGTATTATTAAAATAACTGCTTTTTACTAAATGCATATGCACGGTAGACATAACAATTTTTTGCTTTTTGACAGTCTGTCTGTTTATTTGAGGTAATCTCTGAAACGGCTCGATCGATTTTTATAGAGCTTTCGCCGGCAGATAGCTGATATATTAAGAAGTAACTAAAGCTATATAACATCGCACTTCGCCTAAGCGGAGCATCAATAAAAAATGTGACAATATGGAGGCGAATATGTGCTCAAAGTCACTATTCCACACGGACAAAGTCGCGGGCATAGTTAGTCACAAATATAATTCTTAACAGCACATTTAACACCAAGAACAAATATAAATATTCATCATAAAAATTGCCTGGGTGGAGACCGAACCTCCGACCCTTGGCGCCGAAGGTTGGTTCACTACCATCAACGCCATCGGGCCAGACATATGTCAAACTGACTTCTCTGACTCAAGAAAAGGACTTTTAGTTGCTGAGATTTCTCTATTTTTTCCGGAATAGCCTTGCTATCACAGATTCCAGCAGCCCACTCTACGTATGGCCCTGAGACTGAAGTCTGACTGGTCCTCATGAGATTCAACTGAAATATTCCTTATCAGTAACATCAATATAATTGGTGTTTTTTTAAATGTTATAAGCTTTTAATTTAATTAGTGATATTCGTACGTATTTAGCCGTGTGGTACCAGGAGAGTAGAATAATACCTCCCCCTATACTAGGTGTCGTAAAAGACGATAGGGATACTAAATCTGACAGCAGCGGCGGCATATGCATCCGAACCCACGATCCCTGGCGCATCTTTTTACGGACATCAGACATGAGAGAAGTTACATATATAATCTATACTAATATTATAAAGAAAGATGGGCAACAGCATCCTCGTCAGGCAAACTGCGCACTGCGATCGTCAACACGAATGCCCAGCACGGCAATTATAGGCAAAGTTACATCTTCACCGAGAAACGTAAGCTGTATTATATTTCATAAAAACAAACTGTAAACACGTAAAATGGAATGGAACGAGGCAAGATTTCTATAATTGTGTACCTATAACGAATACAATTGAAAACAAGTCAACTGATTTTAAAAACTGTGTTACTAATAGCAAGGTACATAACATAACCAACAAATACGATAAACAATATTTCACTCTTGACTTTTGATGGTAACGGAAACTGCGTGAGTAAACGTTTTTATATGTAATTTAATTACAGCTATTCAAACAAAATACTCTTATACGCCCACTTAAACAATCCATAGTATATTTATTAATTAATTTTTTTATTTTAAATACTCTATTTGAAAATTAATATACCTAGATACTAATTTCGATATATGCCCTGTCGTCTCATAAGATTGTCCTTAAATTCGAAAATACAAGCTATACTTATGAAATAACATTAAATCAATACCATCGGATATATTATCCTATTTATTGATCTAGAATAGAAGTTTCCAGCAAACTGTTTTTATAAAAACCGAAATCAATAATCGCCGCAGCCCTCCCAAAAAGATTCCAATAGGAGAACTCGAATGCATCCAGAGAGATCTTGCAGTTCTAGTCAGTATCCTAGGCTTGCTGGTGTGTGATCTTTCCAAAAAGGTTGGCATTAGGTAAATAAAACATTTGCTCTTAAATTTTTAACAATGTATTGTTTCCGAAACACTCTTATGTCAAAAGTAGGTTTTTTTTTATTTATAGATTTAAAATAAAAACTAATGGCCACGATATTACGATATTTTGATCTGATTACTCGACCACTGCAGTTGATATTGCTGAGAGCATGTTACAAGAGTTTTTGTACATCTGGACCCGAGCGTATCCTGATTCTCCCCAACCTTCGCCCCATGAGTTCTTCACGATCCAGTATGGTTCGCCATCCTCTGCCGATATGAAAAATGTGATTAACAGCACGTCAACTGAGGTAGACTTCTCTAAATCGTCTGCAGGAATACCTCACTGTCACTAAGTCTGCCGTCAATGATTTGGTAGCTTGTGTTTCGGTTCAAAGGATTCATATATGAAGGTTTATCCGCTGACTAGCGATATCCTTCCGATATTGCGTTTCGTGACAGAGGCTATAGAACCTGTGTTTGCTTTATGCAGTAATTTTTTCGTGATAGTTAGCATCACTGTATACGATAGACGACCGTATTATTACTAGGATATCACCAGTGCAGTACCAAACTTGTTACTTGAAGATATTATTACAATCCACAGTAATTTAACTGAATATCACATCCTTCAAACCGGAACACAGCAATGCGAAATACTGCTATTTAACGGAAGCAATAGGTTAGAGTGAGGTACCAATGCAGGCGACCTTTGTATGAGATCCTCATAGGCATCTCACTATGCCCCGTTTCTTTTGTCTTAAAGGTTAATTATCAACTTGAAAACATGCGAGCAAAAAGATAAGTCTCAATTAATCTTTTACCGTGGAAATTTTAAATTTCATCTTTATATAAATTAATTTAATGCCTAATTGTGTCATAGAATTTTATTGACCTTAGAATTGTATTGAATTTTGAAATGAAAATCTGTAGAAACCCCGATGCGATGATCACGCAATCCCCTGATAGTTTTTTTTTTATATTCAACATCATCATCATCATTACAACCATTGCAAGTCCACTGCTGGACTTAGGCCTCCCCAAGAAAGGAGGAATTTCGCCCATTAATTTACCGCGCAGTACAAGCGTGTAGGCAAACGCAACGAGCTGTTTTCGCGACTGCTATTGCCCATCCCTATCCTATGCATTAGAGCTACACTGTCTCGAGTGGATATAACGCCATCTGTCGGTTCTAGTACCTTAGTCGCCTCTTACGACACCTGGCACAGAGGGGGGTAGAGGCGATTGCTAACACGCTTGACTAACGCGACAATTACGGACAAAAAAATACCCTTTCTTGGACAGGCTTATGCCTACCAGTGGACTTCCAATGGCTGGTATGATGATGATAATGTTGACCTTCTATCTACATTTCGTTTGAAGAAAATATTGCAGCAACCATCTATAAACTTTTTATTTATATTACTGTGGAAATGGACACCGTCAATGTATCATGCGTGCCATGGGTGGATGTTAAGTTACACAAATGCTTACCTTTTCCATATCCAACGAGTAACACGGCATGATCTATATCCATACTTTCTTGACAGTGCAAGATACCCATATGATATGTTGAGTATGGAGCTGAATCAACGGCTGTAGAACATAATGAGCGACAGTTAAGATTTTGTAGTGTATGATTTTTTTATACCATATAGGTGGCAAACAAGCATGCGTCCCGCTTGATGGTATTGGCGTATCAAGGGTTGATTTTCACAGGGGGGGGGGGGGGGGCTGGCTCTTGACAGTAAAGCGGAGGTGGTCAACGCAGCCTATGGACATTAACATCTATACCCTTTTTTGGGATAACCTCAGGCAAAAGTCCGCAAAAAACTGTTGGGTACGCGATCATTTTGGTTCTTAAGTATGCGGGTGAACACCCTGTCGATGGCGAGCAATGTTATGGTGAAAAGTAGCATTCAGCTTCATAATATCATCACGACAGCAATAGAACATTAATGGCAGGACTTAGGCCTTTCCAAGAACTGGAGAATTTGGCCCACAATTTCCGTACTGTAGCTTAAAAAGAGTTTTAACAATAATCTAGGATGCCAACGTTCAAATTAATTAAAATCGAACTTGTTAATGTAACATATACAAGTAATGCAACAAATAAATTTGCGAATTCATTGGTGCCGACTCTCATTTGATTTAAGCATATAACAAAAATACTTAATGTGCTGCTCGGTATCAACAATGAAAGGTCTTCAGTTCACAAGGTTGGCGACGAACAAGGCACGCTTTGTGATGTCACGAGCGTCTATAGGCTGCCGTGACGCTTAACTGTAAGCTTAATAATTTTGAGTTTTAACCGCAGATAATTTTTATTTGAAGGATATAAAAAGCAATTTTGACTATCTGTTATGTGAAGAAGATAGAAGTCGATGAATGTGCGTGTCCGATTATAAGTAAATTTCTGGGTATATTATAAACCCCAAGCTGTTGCCATCTTTAAATCCACCAAGAATCGTCCCGAAGAAACTCGAAGAACGAGACAAAAAACAAATTACAAAGAAAGTTTATATCTCTTCAATGTCAATATAAACCATCTATGCTTAATCTAAAAGTCATTTCTTTGTGAAAGCACCAGAAGAAATTATGTTCCGTTTAATTTCACTGGCATCTGCTAATACTAGAGCAGATATACAAATGGTTTAAGCGACTTATCAAGGAGTCAGGACAAGCTACAAATGATCATAATAATTCACAAATCTCATACATTGACCTGACTTTATTTAACGAGATAAATCGTTTATGTCTCCTGTCACAAACATCAGACAACAGAGGAATCACAAAAATAATCTTTACATATTTTACATCAGACAGACACATGCATCATATTAATGTTTGTCCTGGATGAGGATCGAACCCAGGACCCCTGGCGCATAAGATAGCAATACTACATCTGCGTCAGACCCATGAAAGCTCGACTAACAACAGAGACGTAGAGTTTTTATTATTGGGTTGGTAACATACCAAAAGAGAGAGGTCCATTCTGAACCAATATACTCTTGAGAACATCTTCATCCATTACGTTGATGTCATAGCAAGCCTTCAATTTTACAACGGCCTTATCTTTCTCGAATTTACATTGACTCTGTAACGGCTCATAAGGATAATCAGCTTCCGTCATCGAACCACCGGATCTCATCAACCATCTGCTCAAGAAAATAATCATCATGAAAATCTGTAGCTTTGTGCATTAATATAGGTTGTTTTGACACCGCGTCAATAATAAAAACTTTTAACGGCTTTAAAACCCGGTTCATTTCAATAGCAATAGAATCTATATGTTTAAACTATAATTGCCAAGCCGAAAATAGTACAGAAATAATTTTAACTATGTACTGAATGAGTAGTTAAAATTATTATTTTATTAAAAGCAAGTTTTTTCAAAAAACCCCTGATTATATTGAAGTATATTTATTACAAACGTTTAAAAATACAAAGCTTAATTTATGACATTACATAGTAACATGTTAGATCTTAATTTTTCATCAAAACTCCAAAAAAATGTAAAAATTAACGTAAACCGCGTTTTAAAGCTGTTAATAAAGTAGTTTTTATCGTGTGTAGAGTGAACACATTAATGTTAGTTGTTAAAATTGATACAAAATTGCTAAAAAAATCTAAATATTGTAATCAATTTTTATTGTAGATAAGATGTTAATTTATTGTAATTAGTTTTATTGTATACTAGATTATATAAATTGGTAAAGATGTTATTAGTAAATCTAGCTAGTAGTTTGGTATTTAGTTCTTACATATTGCTGTGCCCTTACAGGGCGTCACATCTAACTCTAATTTATACTGTACTAGCTATGCCCGCGACTTCGTCCACGTGGATTAGATTTTTGGGTACCATACATCTTTACCTTAACTTATATAAACTATGAATGTCATTTTTATTTACATCGAATCAATGGCTTGAAAAATAAGTTTCATTTTTCTAGCTCTAAAAATAGCGATACTTCCATACAAATTTTCATCCCCCCTTTTGACCCCTTACAACCCTTATTTTAAATTAAATAGCCTATGTCCTTTCTCAGGGTCTAAAGATTGTCTGTGCCAAATTTCATCAAAATCGGTTGAGAGGTTTAAGCAGGAAAGCCTAACAGACAGACAGAGTTACTATCGCATTTATAATATTAGTAGGGATTTTGTCCACCATGTTCATGTAATGTATAGCAATAAATTAATTTGAATTGGGGCTCATCATGTACAAATCTAATGAGATTCCTAGTATAGTCTTCATACCTTCGAGCGTGTTCATGAATAATGAATATTATTACCACAATATCTCATACATTGACATAAAAGTAGTAGGTCGTATAAGGCACTTGTGTTACGGTCGTCGGATAACAGAGGAGACACAAATGTAATACTTAAATACATACTTTAACACCCAGACACAAGGCAAACACAAATAAAATCAAATAAAAATTTGTCCTGGGTGGGGTATGAACTCACGACGCCGGGTGCATGAAATAATAGCACTACCAACTGCACCATCGGGCCCGTCAAAAAAATAAATGAAGTAAATGAATTGGAATTAGACAACTTACGTGAACGCCACATTCATCATCCCTCCTCGGCAGGAATTGTCATAACTATCACAGTCAATCAGTTGCTTCACAGACAGTGACTGGAGCCTATTCTTATGTATGGCGACTTGCCCTTCAATGTTACCTGCGAAAGAGACCACGGTCAATCGTCACAGAGAGGGAACCACCACATCCGATTTCACGAAATTGTCCGATCAAGCCTGTCAGCGTACTTTAGTTATCTAAAATTTATAAAATATAATATAGCCAGAGTAGAATAGTACCTCCCTCGGTACCAAGTGTCGTAAGATATCCATCCAAAACAGCACAAGTAAAATACTACAGGTGGGGATCGGTACCTCGTCGCGAAGTTGTGTTCTGTGATTGCCACCACGCCTGCTCAGCGCGGCAATCGCAGAGCGCAGCTAACGTGATGAGAAAGCTGCTGCCTATCCCCGCCCTGTGCATTTGAGCTGCACTTCGGATGACATTTGTTGGTTCTGGTACCTTAGTCGCCTTTTACGACACCTGGTGCAGCAGGAGGTACTATTCTATTCTGCCGGTACCTCACGGCACGGCCTCCCCAAGCGATTTCCAATATAGGCTTTGAATTAGCCAATAAGGGCAATAGTTTCGTTGCCATAAGTCATTGCTGGTAACTCACATTGTTCGATAACTTTCTACTGGAGACACTTATTATTAATTGGAACAAAATAACGATATCTATATAAATTAAAAGGTTGATTAAAAACGCAGGCACTTACCCACCGTACTGAATGCCCAACAAGACCCGCATTGCTCTTGATTTTTAACTTCGGTTACTTTTTTCTGATCTCGCCAATCGAAAGACTCAGGAACCGTGATGTTTTTGTAAGGGAATCGTGTACAATCCACCGGCCCTTTTGCCATTTTAGATTTATAACCGTTAAAATGTTTCAATTCTTCAGATGTCATATCCACAAACCTAGTTATAGCTGAAAATTATATAAGGATTACAATATTTTAATTTAATGTTTTCATAACTTTTCAATTAAATCAGTAAGTCACGCATTTATATCCGGACTCGCGGACATATTTCTACAACCCAAAAGACTGATGACCTCGACCTTATAATAAATAATAATTGACCTAACTCCGAGATAAATTGCTCGAAGCACTTGTTTTTCGGATAATCAGACAATAGAAGAATCATAAATATAATGCTTAAATATTCAACACATTTATGAGTGAAGATCGAATCCACAACCTTTAGTGCACAACGAGATGGTATCACTACCATCAGCGTCAACGGGTCCGTGGAATAAAAGGCACATAGAAGTAATTTGAACAAACAGATCATTTATTAGGTTACCAAAACTAGCGTAGACGGGTCTTAAAACTAAGTTCACCGCAGGTTCGTTATGCGAGCGACCAGGAAACAACCAGCAATAAAAACGGATAGTGAAAAAGGTGCCATTATCACCCACGGTGGTTGGGTGTCAAAAGAAATCCTACCACATTGGCGCCAACAAACCATTGTCTTAAAAATAACAGTTTAAGCAATTAATTTAAGTGACAAGCAGTTTCATCATCAGTATTATCTTTAATACAGTGATAAGCTTGAAATAAAGGGCAAACGGCATGTAAAGGCATATTTGATTGTTTCTTCAATCGTGTCTACGTTATGAATAGACAGTATTTTTTTTTAATGGACAAGGTCAACAAACTAGCATACATTCAACGTGATAGTAAATGCCCCTACAGTCTATAGACGCAGTGAAGATTACCGTCACGTGTATATAGTCAATATAGTTAAATATTGCAGTAATTTCTCCCCTTTAGACTGGAATATAGCAATGCAAACACTGCTATTTGGCGGTAGAAATTGATGAGAATAAGGTACCAATGAAGACGACCTTTTTATGAGGTCAACCTCATTCAAATTAATATATAAAGCCTTCAGCGTATACATGAAGAAATAATTCTATTACGCGCTAAAAATGTTAATACCCACCGTGGACCGATTTTTCACTTTTCTTATTCCTCTCATTGATTTTCATCAAATTCTCCTTGAATATTTCAAATCTTTGCTCCCTTTCTAGTACAGAAGCGTATTCCCTTTTGTATGTCTTGATAAACTCTTGGAAATAAAACTCAGCATTTTCTACATCGTAAAATGGCTTCTCATAATTAACAGCCGATACCAGAAGGAGCGCGTTACACAACAAGACAAACGAACACCGCATTGTGAATAATAATTGTAACGATTGAGTTGGAAGTCCGCCTTTATATGCGATAGTTTATGTTTAATAATGTTGCCCATGCATTGCTCACATTTCGAGTTTATCATTATTGCCGTTTCAAATATTAAATACAAGCTTGCGAGCTATGAGAAATATTTAGGAATAAATTGTTACGCTTTTTACGATGCAAAATATTTTAAATGTTCATTAAATAAAACTTAACTATTCATTATTTTGTAATTTATTATATTAATTTAATCACTCATTCTCGATAACGATACACAATACCCTTTACAAGACGGCCTAATTATTTGTAATAAATACATAAAAAATATTTTGTCTTTCATCTATTTAATATCGTACGGGTCTTATCAAGTACATGGCCCGTGTGTGCTTATCCATTTTGTGTACTATAAAAGACAAATATTTTTATATTATTGTATATACCAAACAATGTTCTCACTACAGTTACTACTGGGCTGTGTTGGAGGTTTCGTACCCTCATCTCGTATTGTATACGAACTCGAAAATGCAGAAGTCCTCTTTTAGGAACTCATGGAACAGTTTGAGAAAGTATATGAAAACGAATCGATAAAACAGGAGAGATTTGAAATATTCAAAAAAACCCTAAAAAATATCAACGCAAAATCAAATGAAGAAGAACAAACTGCTGAATTTGGTAAATATCGAACTCAATCAAATGTTACGTTACGTTATAGATTAAATTAAGGAGAAAATACGCGACTTGTGTTAGTCAATGGGGCTGATTTCTCAGCACGAAAAGAACAGTAGAATAAAATCTTGGTATCACAATGGTATGGGAACGATTCTGGTTCGAGACCCGCCTGAAGCCTCAGACTAGTTATTTTTTTCTAGTAATTATTATCTAAAGAATGTTTATAAAATTATTTGATTTTGTAAGTGAAGGTTACACTTATAAAGGTTCCGTCTACCTGATCAAGGTTTCCCAGGGCCTTCCTCACTATTAGTTTTTCGTGCAATCTTGTTGCACGGTATCAAATTCGATATGCGTTTCTATCAGCGCATCGTAGACAGGAGTATTGTTGTTATTTTAATAATAAAATTAATTTTGATTCTATGTAATCCTAAATATTGTACAATGAAAAAAAAAGCTTGACCAAAGTATTAATGTTCCAATCTATTCATAATTAAAACAATATTATTTAAAATTATAATTCAAAAATGTACAATTAATGTATGTATTACTTATAAATACATGACTAATCATATTTTTGTTAGCTACGCTCCTTAAAGTAATTTTCATCTAATTATATTAAAAAAGTTCATGTGATTATTTTCAGGGATAACGCAGTTTTCTGACCTGACACAGGAGGAATTTAGCAGACTTCTTACCTATCGTCCACCAACCTCAACCATGTGGAAGTTTAGGATTGAACATGTCAAGACTTAGAGCACCGCCTACTTTAGACTGCAGGCAACAGAATAAAGTGACACCGGTGAAATACCAGGGATATTGCGGGTCCTGCTGGGCCTTTAGCGCTATTGGTGAGATTTTTTGAGTTTTATCATTTCATGATACAAATACTGTCAGCCTTAGGTACCCTGTCTTTTAGGATGCAAAGAACGATGAGTTTAAGCTATCTTCTTTATAACAAGTGAAGATTAAGAGTCTCTCCAAAATGGGGGCATTCTTGTTCCTGTAATTACCGCGCCGCGCTTGGCCTGGTTTCTTTCTTGTCGGGAACGCTGTTGCCCAATCCAGCCTTGCTGTATTCGAGCACCGTTGTTGGGGATGGATATACTGCTCTATTTTGATATCAAAAAACGTGTGGAAAATTATTTGACAACTGTTATTACACACATTGCGATATTTACTCGATTTTTTATTCCTTCAATGATATAAGTAATACTAAGCGACGAACGCGCACTAACTTGATGTCATCTTTGTCATGAATAGCAGACTACTTTATTTATTCTTCGCTCGCATACTTAACTCTAACTTCTTTATATAAAATATTGTTTGTTCCTATTAAATCTTATATGTCATGGGATAAAGAAAATAAAACAATTACTATGGTGGATGTGTCATGTCCACCTAAAACCACAGATTTGAAAAGATTTGGTAAGCTAGCAATCTATGGAGCTTCAAATCCACATGTAGTTGGCGTAAGTCATACGCGTACAAGTTGCAGGTTTTGATAACTTTATTTTCTCACCTTTTGGACATGCTGAGGGTGTTTCTCATGTCCCCTAAAGAGTTTGCGAGAGGAAACTCTAGTGAATCCACAGTGTCACCTGTAGGTTATATAAAAGGATGCATAATGAGAACGAGACATTGGTTTATATTAAATTGAACTTGACCTTAAAGCGTCATTGGAAGTCATAGACGAATAACACCCTCCATTAAGTTCGCTAATTCTATTTCAAGCTACATGGAAAGTATGCTTGCAATGAAGCACAACCAATATAATATCTTTATCGGAGCAACAATTGTTAGACTGCGATGCCTTTGGCGATTGTGATAGAGGTGGATTTACGCACAAGGCTATTCAGTGAGTGTTCTAATAAAATTTTATTATTTTTCTCAAAACGCCTGGCACCAACTGCCCTTTAATATTCTAATATTAATCTTTAAAAAATTCTTAGGAACCCTTTAACTTTGATTTTTTATACATTACTTAATTGACTAACAAAGACATGATCCACGTGATGGTAAAAGTAATTTAGCCTGTAGACCCTTGTGTGGTCACAATGACATCATAAGAGTATATAAGACTGGCTGATGTGATTCCCCTCACATCGTCTGCGCAGGACTATTTCGTTAAGTAGCTTATTTTCTTCTTCAATATCCCACGTATTTTACCGAACTTTATCAAAATTGGTCGTATGCTTTAGTTGCGAATGCGTAACTTATTGAGTTACTAATAATTGTAAATTCAACACCATCATCATATGGGCCATAGAAAGTCTGTTGGATATACTCGTCGTCCCAATAGAAGAAGAGGCCCATAATTTCTGCGCTGGGCAAGCGTGGTGGCAAATGCAAAACGCTACTTAGCCACGAAGATGCTGCTGACCCACCCTGTAGTACTTACCCACACTGTTTTGAATGGATATACCGCTATCAGTCGGTTCCGGTATCTGATCGAGACGGTAGTATTTTTCTACTCCAAAGGTACCCTACGGCAAATAAAATTGAAACTAAGTACAAAAGTAAAGTTAAAAGTTTATGCAACCCACTCCCTCAGTGCTTCCGTCATGATACATGAGGTAAATCTCCTATAAAAGTCGCCTGCATTGGTTTCTCACTCTCACCTTTGTACGGCCAAACAGCAGTGTTTGCATGGCTGTGTACCGGTATGAAGCGCCAAAGAGGTAGTAAAATAAGGCAGCAGATAATGTGACATAATACCTTTATTATATGATATTATATACATAATATTATCGACATAATAAGTACGCAGTACAGATTGACGATGGAGTCGTAAGGTTCTGGAATGGAGGCCATGTACCAGCAAGCGCAGCGTAGGGCGTCTACCCGCAAGATGGACAGACGATCTGACTAAAACCGCAGGATCGCGCTGGACACAGGCCGCATACAACCGGTTCTATTGGAGATTACTTGGGGAGACCTATGTCCAGCGGTGGACGTCTTATGGCTGATACGATGATGATAATTAATATCTTTAGGTTCCAAGGTTGGCAACGCGTTATTGATATTCTTGTGATATTACGAGCGTCTTTATGCTGTAATAACGCTTATTATCACGGAGACACTGTTTGTCAACTTGGTAAAAGAAAAGACAATAAGATTTTTTTTTTATTTGACTCCGACAGATATTCGCTGCGAAAAGCTGTTTTTCTTATAATGCAGCTATATTATAAGAATGGGATATATATAGGATTGTTACTCTAAAAATTGTTTTAAATATTTTATTCTCTGGACTACCATAAAGCAAGGAGGTGTTATGCCAAGTACCAGCTACCCGTACACCATGAGAAAAGAACAGTGCCGTTTCAATCCTTACCAAGTGGTTGCAAAAACCACACAGTGTTACAAGTACAACGTTGAAGGAGGCGCTCTATCAGAACGGACCGATTTCCATAGGCGAGGTCCCTTTCTAGACGTTCTTGTCTTTCTCTATTACAAATTCAATTATATACATACATACCGGCAGAAAAGAATAGTACTTCCGCCTGTACCAGGTGTCGTAAGAGGCAACTAAGGTACCAGAACCGACAGATGGCGATATATCCATCCGAAACAGTGCAGTTCAAATGCACAGGGCGGGGGTGGGCAGCAGCATCCCCGTCGTGATAACTGCGTTCTGCGATTGCCAACACGCTTGCCCAGCGCGGCAATTATAAGCAAAAAATCTCCTTTCTTAGAGAGGCTTATGTCCGGCAGTGGATTTCCAATAGCTGGCATGATGAAACTTAACCTAATTGATATGGTTTATCAACATTTTACAGAAGATTGATTAATGTATTTATTACTGTCACAACGATTTATGCCGAAGATTTGAAAGAATATCATGGTGCATCGTATATTCATGTCCTAGTTCGATTCCGAATGACGCAGTGAAACGTTTGTGATACAGTAACTCTTGATGTAACGACTTAATCCTTAAACTCTTTATAACTTTGAAAAGCTTTTTATTTCTGACCTGTGGTAATATTTTATGGCATATTGCAGTGGTTCCCTATTTACATAACTTTAAATTTATATACTAGGTATACTACCTAACTATACACTAGGTACTACGTACGCCACCTAGGTACGCCACCTAGGTACGCCACCTAGGTACGCCACCTAGGTACGCCACCTAGGTACGCCACCTAGGTACGCCACCTAGGTACGCCACCTAGGTACGCCACCTAGGTACCAAAACTGACAGATGGCAGTATATCCACTAGAAGTAGCGTAGCTCAAACTCAACAAATCGAGAATGGGCAGCAGCATTTCCGTACTGAAAATACGCTCTGCGATTGCCACCACGCTTGCCCAGCGCGGCAATTATGGGTAAATGCCCCCTTTTTTAAGGCCTTTGTCCAGCAGTGGCTGTTTTATGGCTACTATGAGGATACCTAGTACATAAATTACTACCTAGGTACCGTTGTAGCTACCGCTAGGCGAAAAAATTGCCAGAATACTAAAATACATAATTTGCATTTTTTTTATTTTGACACGTGGTATTCCAAAGTGGAATTGTAAATAAAGTAAATTATTCTACTTTTTCAGAAAACGGGGCTACTTACTGGATGATCAAGAATACGCATGACGACAGCATGTAAATTTTATTGAAATAATTTGTATAGATAATATACATACGTAGTTTATTACAAAACATTGACTCTTATTTAATTTAAAATCGAGATTATTTTTATATTGAGAAAATAAAATCACTAAATACGGCAATCCGCCATGTAATATTGAACGCCAATCAGAGCGCGTGACGTCACGTTAGAGTAGTTATCAAATTGTTTATTCGTAATTCAATAGATAACTACGACTCTCGCTTAATTTTACCACTGAAACGCCGTTTTAGTTTTGTTTGCGACTTAAATTTGTTTTGTGTCAATCTATTTAATATACTCAGTCATGGAACAAGGATTTATAAAGGCTTCCAGCGCAAATTTCCCGAGGATCGACGTACTAATGTTAGGAGAGTTTCTGCGATCAAGCAATGACTTTTGTTCAGCAGAATTTAGAAATGTTAAGGCTTCCCAGTAAGTACCTTCTATTAAACAGTTCATTACCTAGCTATTTAAATTATGAAAAAGCTGTTGTACCTCTTTCAGTATGAGTTCCAATGTTACATTTTAATTTTGATTTAATTTAATTTTTTGTTAACACATTAGTATATGGTTTATGGTAATATTTAACTTTTTTTCAATTAAATTTATTAAATAGTAACAACTTTTAGGAACACCAATGTAAGACTGTGGATTATTTACAATTTTTTGGACTGTATATCCTAAAATTCTCAATGCCTCTTGTTTCTTATCATCTTCAACTAGTTCGCTGCAGTCTGAAGAAGATTTTATTTTCAAAGATGTCACAGGTGGTGATTCACTAAGTACAACAGATGGTGTGTATGAAATATCACTATCAGAATCTGCCTGTATTTCAATTAATTTTTTGATACATTTCTGTAAGGAAGATGTTGATGGTCTGTCAGTGTTGGTTTTTCTAATTTTAAATGGTGAAGTGAAAGCAGACTGACAAAAAGGTTTGGATGGTGATGTCATCTGGTCAACTGAATTAACTATTGTTTGTACAGCTTTACTTCTGAATTTATTTGTTATGTACACTTGAATGGCTTTATCTGTCGTCTTAGGTGCATCTTGAGTAATATTTTCAGTCGACAAAGAGTCGATAAGTTCTGACTGTTCTATAGCAATGGTTGTATTCTTAGATATTTGTTCCTGCTCAAATGCTCCAATAAGTTCTTTTCTTTGTTTTTTCACAAAGTATTCTCTTTCCATAGAATCAGAAGCTCGTTTTCTCCTATCGGGTTGACAATAAAATTTTAAGGGAACACACCCTTTTTTCATGCGAATCTGCGACACTGAGCCCATCACATGATATTCCATATAATTTTCCATATCACTTGGTAACTAAAATTAAAATAAACATAGGTACTTTTATAATAGCTCATTGAGAAAGTAAGAGATTCTTAACCTCTAAATAAAGTGTGTTTATCAATGTTTACATCATCTAATGCTTGTCACATTTATTTAGTATCAGCATGAAATCTGCAAACTTAAAGTAAATACTTATGTCAAAGTGATCTTCACAGAAATAAAGCTGAGTAGAGGGTGTTATTACTTTCAAATCACGTCTTGCATATTTAAGCCACTTATTTCGAATTGTCTTGTCAAAAGGAACGAAAATAAATAGCTTCTCGGGAGTTTTTATGGAAGTATTAGGACACAGTGGGACGGCACACCTTCTATAAGCTTTCGAATTCATGTTTCTATCTGCGAAATTCCAAATTAATAAGAGCGTCTCAATGTTTACAACTGTTGAGTGAACCTTGTACTCTAACGTGACGTCACGAGCGACGCCATGACACTTTGAAGCGTTTTGGTACAAATTTAAAATTTATGAATTAAAAACAAATTTTTGAATAGTAAACTTTCAGCAGAAATATTATGTTTATCGTAATTAATGTATATTTTCGAACATTATTTCACAGTTTTTCAAAATTTGTCATCATGCCTATTCCTGGGGTAGAGAATGGGGGGGGGGTTACTTAAAACTGATATATGGAGCCGATTGTCGTGGTATTATAAGGACTTTGATTACTGCACAAATGGCATGAACGGAAAAATATAATGAAAACAAATAAGTTGATCCAATTATTTATTTGTCATCTCTTCTTGTAAAATTTAATAAAATGGTTTTCAAACGACTAAAAGTACTGTGAGTAAAGTACCTAAACTATTTTTATTTTTTACGCAAAGAGTATTTATTATTGCGAAAATTTACAAATAAAATAAACACGTATGCATTATCTTACATCATGTATATATTGCCGTGGGTTAGGTACCGGCAGAGTCGAATAGTACCTCCCCTGAACCAGGTGCTGACAAGAAGCGGTATATCTATCCGAAACAGTGTAGCTCAAACGTACAGTGCAGGAATGGGCAGCAGCATTCCCATAGCCAACACGCTTCCCCAGCGTGGAAATTATGGATATATCCCCCCTTTTTGAGAAGGCCTATATCTAGCAGTGGATTTACAATTGCTGGTATAATGATGATATGATAATGTACCGCATATATATTGCCTGCAATGTATGCAGTTGTGATTTTTAATTGCACCGAGATATAACTTGAGCGACCAAGCTTGACACCTTATTAGATGCAGTGGTTTTAGGAATAGCGTTAAATAGTAAGCCTTAGTACATTGATTGAGACATCTAACAACCACACCAGATAATGTTCAAAGAGAGTCAATTATTCTTAATGCTGAATGAACTAGAAAAAAACACAAAAGCTCCATTATGACGTCTCAAATGACGAATATTCTACACGCTCACAATCGACCACACTATACCATGAATGAGAATGCAGACCATTAATAACTGGCCAAATATGGCCGACCAGACTCTGGAACCAACAATTCATCCCACAAACGGTCCAAAGGGAAAAAAGCATCGGCCATTATTTATCTATTCCGATTTCGTCGTGTGTTCGGCGCGATATTAAAATACAAACATGAACAACGACACTTCATTGTTGAAAGACGAAAAAAACGTATAAGGAAATTTATATCGGCCGCCTCCTAACGGACAATGGTGGGGGGTGGGGCGAAAGGGGAAAAAAACATCAATGAAAACGTTACAATGCTTCATTCTCAGAAGTATTACAGCGGGACTTAGGAATAAGCTAGCGTAAAATTCGCTGCTTTCTCCGCTCTAAGTGTCATTACTACACATAGACAAACAGATATAGAAATAGCGGTAGACAGCTACCGGGCCGGCATTGTGATCGCGCCATTGTCGACTGAGATGAGTTTGGAAATTGAAATTTAATGGAAATATCAAATGAAACTCACACAAGAGAGCTCTTTGGACGATACTCCGATAATAGCCGTTGTGACTTGAAACGGAATGAGTCGTTTTATAATCATTGATGCTCGTCTCATGATGTTAAATTAAACTTTGTGAGGCACAATGCCGAGCGTCATTCTCGCAGCCTATTGTTGGTTTAAGATTCAATAGCTAATATTAAAACACGGACGCCGAAGACGAGATTAGTGGAAGTGGATGGGAATATCGTTTTATTACGAACTTAAACTTGCATTGTGAAATTTAATACTGATATCCGTTTTTTTCCGCGTTGATTAAAATATACAACTTTACTGTTAATGGGACCGACTGAACACAAGTTGAAATAACAAGTTGAACGTTACATCTGTACTTGATGTCGCAAGAGATACAGACAGAAGAGTGTAGTTCAAACGCAACAGGGCAAGGACTGGCAGCAGCCCTTCGCTATACAACGCTCTAAATTGCTACCACGCTTTTCCAGCGCAGCTGTTATGGACGAAATGTCACTTTTCCCGAGGTGGCTTATGACCAGCAGTGAACGGTAGAATGGACTGCTATAGTTATGTTTATAATATGGAGTTCCATATTCGAATTGAATTCCAAATTCAAATTGAGTTCCAAATTCCAATTCAGTTCCAAAGTTTAGTTGAGTTCCATATTTAAATATTGTGCATGCATTTTTAATATACCACATTATACATTTATCTTGTTCTCCTAACTTAATTCTTTATTTCTATTGTCCTCTTCCTAGAAAATTAGTTGACTTATTCGCAATAAGTAGCTGCGCATAATTGTACCAACGTATTTAAATTATACAAAAGACAACGGTTTGTTAGTGTCGACGCCAGTAGGGGTACCATCAACACTAACTATTTATTGTTGATGGAACCTGTATAACCACCAGTGTTTATTGTAGATTCCATTCTGGTGGCTCGTGCATTAAACATAGTTTTAAGACCAGTCTGGTGCCATCAGACTAAGAAAATTGTAGGCATAATTTATATATTAGATAACTCTTATGATCCCGTCGGGTTATCAGGGTCATCAGTATTTATCAACATTTAGTACTTTAATTTCAAAACTAAAATTGTATTATTTATTTTTTTTAAAGATTTGAAAGTGCTTCTAATAATATGATTCGATTTAAGAAAGCAAAATACTCTTGAAAAAGTAAATGTAAGTAACAAAGTAAAGCGATGCTGAACTAAAAAAATGCACATTTAGAGTATCTTCGGGTATATAGCACACATCAAATTCCTATATACTTCCACTATGTACAAAACAAACTACAGTCAACAAATGTCACAACAAACACTTTAGCATCTTTTGGTTTGCGGGCGGATCCGTTTTTTTCTTAAATGAATATACAAATGCATTACAATGCGAGGATTACGAGTAAAGTTTTGTTAGAGAAAACATATTACGATACAAGTAACAATAATAATACAAACTAATGCATTTGTGAAATGAATGAAAAGTAATGTAACTATCCTGTAGCGGATTGGTGAATGAATGGTAAATGGTTATAGAATGATCGGTGAATGAATGGTGAACGAATTGGTGATCGAATGGTGAATATATGTTGAATGAATGGTGAATGGATGGTGAACGAATGGTGAATAAACACTCATCATTGCAATTCCTCGAATGAAATGTTTTTGCTCAATTCTGTCACTTCCACAAAGTCTAAGAAACCTTTGTTACGGTAATTTATGCAGTTATATCATTCTTTGCTCGTTTTTTTATAAAGCTACCTAGTTCTGAGGGCTTCGCTTCTAATAAAATACATGAAGTAAACCTCATATAAAAGGTCGTCTGCATTGGTAACTCACCTCTACCTACCGTACCGCTTTCTACCGCCAAATAGCAATGTTCGAATTTCTGTGTTCCGTTAAAGTACATCAGTATCACGAGTATCTCTACCCCTAGGCATCACTTGGATGTATGATTGTATACCAGTTAAAAACAAAAATATATATTTCTTTTACATGAAGCCACTTATATAATAATGTGTTGGAAACCAGAATGCCCTAACTCCAACTCCAACGAGAGTAGATACTAATTGTTCTATCCACGGAGTCAGGTCAATATATGATTACGTTGTGGGAATTTATTATATATTTTTATTATTTTAAGTGATAACAAAAATTTTGTTATATCAACTTTATTTGTCAATTGTAGGCAAAGGATAATAATTTGTACATTATATACTCTATAATACTAAAAATTAGTGAGGCCACTCTGGCTATTATGGCCTCAAGTTATTTGAGAAATTACTTTGTGGCCTTTTCGCTTTCAAATGGTATACCAGTAAAATATAATCATCTTCGGATATAATTGATTTAGAGTGGCTACAGCACCAAACAGAAGACCCAGATACTATTTTCATCAGTATTTTTAATTGAAATTTGGCTCTCACTATGCAGGCAAATTTGCGAAAGTATCCAGGCCAATAAACCGTTAGAGTATCAAGAATACCTCAATTAAAAGCACCATTATTTGACCACACGCAATAATTCCGAGCGCAGCCGCTTGCCTGGGAATTAGCTTCAGAAAACAAATGACGCTCTTAAACTTTTTAATAATGGAAATCAACGGTCAGTCCCACCGTCCAGCCAGTAAGACTTGTCCAAAGAAAAAGAAACAATACATCACAACCGAGGGTAATCCATCGTATTTATCAATGTCTAACTACCCCCTTATGTCGAGGCGATAGAGCATTACGGATATTAGGCAAACGGCTTGCGGCTAAGATTAGGAAACTCGTTTGCATAACCCTAAAATAAGTCGATACGCACCTCTCTTTCTAATACTGAAAGGCGACAGAGAGGGTTGTCAGGGTTGCGAGAACGGAACAGGTTCTGACGAGGCATGTAGGTGCGTATTGTATTTTTAGTGAACGATTGTTACAATGGCAGCGAGGTAACCTGACTGACCGCTTTCTGTTCATTAAAAAATATTTAAATCACTTTGGGTTTCCTTCCTTAAGTTTTACATTATGGATTTTCGTGTATTGTGTATATATGAGAGTATATCAGTATTTGTTTATCTTAGACTGAGAAAGCACTAGTAAATATTGTCTTGATTGTAGCTACTAAAGAATGCTCGCAAACTATTTCCTGTTAAAATTGTATAGTAAATTGTTTAAAATAATTTATTTATTATTAATTTCTTAATAGGTATATCCTGTAAAAATGTATTTGTTTGTTTAAAATGTGTCAGTCTAAATTATTCGATCTTAGTAATACATTCATAACTTGACTGACAAACAATACCTAACCACCATTCTCCTGCTGAGTTGGCGTGTAATTTATTTTTAATCTTCAGCCAAACAGAAACTGTTGTTTCTTGTATGTAAATCTTTTCCGTTTAAAAACATAATTAATGATGACTAATATATACCTTTGTTAATATTTTTATCTTAAAGATCATTAACAGATCATTTAGTAAAAGCAACAGAAGCATGAACAGAGCACGATTTCCAATTAAAGCTAATATTTAATTTGGCAATGTATTCGATATCTCAAAGTAGTATTTTCAATACTTAATAGCTTATCAAAAAAAAAAAATATATGTCTATTTGTAATCTTAAAATAAAGATTTATAACCAAACACAACATAAAGAAAAATATGGCATTAAAAGTAAATAAGCTTTTCGTGAAAAGTGGGTCTATATTTTAGGCACTGATAAAAGCTGGTAACTGGTTTTTTAGGAACACAAGTAATCATCAATTCAGCCATAGGAACTCCACTGTTGGACATAGGCCCACCCAAGATAGCGGGATTTTTAACCATATTTAAGGCGCTGGGCAGGTGTGGTGGCAATGACAGAGCTTCACGACGAAAATGCTTATGCGCATCCTTTGTAGTATTTAAGCTGCGCTGTTCTGGATCTCGCCTACGACACATGATACAGAGCGATACTATTCTAATCCGCCGGTACCCGACGATTTGGTTACAAGTAAAAGATTTGTAAAAACAATTTTTTATAGATTTCTTTATTATATCGTACCATTAAACATTTTTATGAGACTTGTACAAAAATGATTGTAAGATCAAGCAATTAGTTGCCGGGGCAGACTTCAAGTTAAACGTTACCAAAAACCTACAGAGACTGTACAACCAATCGTGTGTTTGAAGTCCGGACAACCGGACACCAAAGTTGTCCGCAACGCCGGAAAATATTCAAGGGCCCTCCGTGGACAAATACCGAAGGGAGCCAGTTTGTTCCAAAAAATACTCCATCATTTTTCCATACACGGAGATCAAAGGGATTGTATGGAAAAGCTCTTGGGCCGAATGCGCTCAAAACGCCACTTACACCAAGCTTTGAACCCACTATTCGATGGGGCTTACCGCATGGAGCTACCGTTTGTGACGTACTTTGTGAATTATACTTACTAATTTTTATCGGCAACCAGCGTGTTTATTTAAGATATTAGTTGAGGATCATTGGGAAGTTACATGTTGCTTCTAGTATTTGTAATATTTCCTTCTTATATTAAATATATTTAATTACTTTTTCACCGTGTGTGTTTCACTAAATTATTATCACAGATGGTTGTTACAGAGGTGAAAACCCGATTTACCCGTTCGAATTTCAATTTTATCTTTTTGACAGATTAATTGTTTCGCTTAAAAATTCTCAGCAAATTACACATGTGAATGTTACACGTTAATCGGTATTTTATTTACACATTTGTAATAATCTTTTTTGGCTAAAAAACAAAACAATCCTTAATTCAGTAACATTTAAGGTCTAATTTGAAGCGAAGTTCTGCTTTGCAGGTAACATTATTAACCTACTAATTTATGTTTATACATTTGATGTTTGTAGCATTACGCTCCATCGGGCCCGGTGGCGCAGGTGGTAATGGTATTTATATGATCTTTGTGTTTGTTTACTGTCTGGGTGATAGATATATATATCTAAGTAATATATTTGTGATTCCTCTTTTGTCAGATGCTTGAAAAACAAGTGTTTTACGCGACTTATTTCGGATTCAGGTCAATGCGTGAGATGTTGTGTGAATTTGTATGAATTAATCTTACCCGGCAGGAACAATGGGTACATAGAAAGTGAAATTGATAGACTCAATTAAACCAACTTAGAAAGCTTAACACTAAACAATCCCAGTTCTCCTGCTCATATTCGTTTTCATTCAAAATATCTTTCTATATCCAATTAGTTGATCAATAACAACCATAAAACAGCACTTATAGTTTAATTAACTCTATCCACTCGAACCCTAATTAAAAATGATTATTCCATGGCATACTCAAAATACCATAGCATGGTGCCTCTCAGTCTGGCGCGGCAGACACCTCGGCACCTACCTGTACCCGCCCCATCCCGCTCACACCCACGCACGTGCCCTGTAAACGAGCGGGACAACCACACCTACCTTTGAATGGAACGTGAAAAAATATGGCGCGCGTACGATCGTGTTTGTTCTAGCCGCCCGCGCTGACCCACGTCATTATGGAGTGTTATCTTCGATGAGGGTTATATTTTTTAATACTTTTTCTTGTTTTCAATGTGTGAGGAATGATATTTCTGAATATATCGAGCATTAACTGGCGTAGTACATGGGCAGGGAACAGATTATTCTTTAAATTGATAAGTTTTATACAAAGCAAATTCTGAATTATGTTTCAGATGGTATTTAATAAAAAATCTATTGTCTCAAGTGTCTCACCGCCTCTGCAAGTAATAAGTAATTTTTTTTCCTTATTAATTGCTTTAATCCGGTAAAAAATTGTCATTTAAGTGTTTGTAGGTACCTACAACGTTAAAGAAATGGCATTCACACTTCTCAGCTCAAAATAAAAGCACACTTAAAAAATTCGACATCTTTGCGAGAGACACCTAAGACAGTTGGCTTTTCTAGCAAATTCTACCTTAGATTATTGTTTGTTTTTGGTATTGCAATGCCTTAACATCGCTAGATTATACAATGTATGATATGTTAGGCTATATAAAACGATTTAATAAGATTTTATTCAACTCGTATTATATCGTTTCTAAAACAAACCTAGCTACTTCATCAAATTGTTTTACTGCTTTCATGACTATTGCTCACGAATGGGACAACAATTTAAAACAATTTCAGTCGAAAATGTTTAAATTTTCTTGAAATCATACAAAAAATAAGAATAAAGAAAAAAATTTCACAATATTTCATAAAAGGACCTGACTCGGAAATAAGTCACTTAAGGCAATTTTTTGAATATCAGACAACAGAGGAATCACAAATATA
Organism: Heortia vitessoides; assembly: GCA_020976665.1. Taxonomy (NCBI): domain Eukaryota; kingdom Metazoa; phylum Arthropoda; class Insecta; order Lepidoptera; family Crambidae; genus Heortia; species Heortia vitessoides. Next base: position 2,213,326 of record JACJUM010003174.1, read on the forward strand.
ATACTTAAATAAACAAACACAAATATTCATTACATTTATGTTTGCTCCGGGTAAGTTTAGATCCCACGTACGTTAGCACACATGATAGGATCACTACCATTAAAGTCATGCGTTTTATATGATAGTTACACTATTTCGAGACCAACCAAAAGGACGTTAATCTTGGTAGGTGGAAAATTTCATGTGAGTTCTTGGCATATACTCGCCAGCAGCGCCCGCGCATCGCAAAGTGATCCGGCCCGTTTTATTAAGGGTGTTATTAATGCACCGAGTGTCGGAGGCATTTTTATTTCTTTACCCGGCTCCCGAGTCGGACGTGGGAAAGACGCGTGGTGACTTTACAATTTTTGTATTGTATCCTCCTTCTAAACATATGGCCCCGAATTTGTTTATTTTTATTATGTTTAGGAATTTGGTCACTCGCTTGGAGCGGTGTTTGAAGGTGATATTCTTAAAATGGTAGCTTATAAAGTCGGTCGTTGGTTTAAATGTGGAAGTGGAAGGGGAGATATCGCCATTTGTAATTTCCATGACGTCATATTTAAAAATCTAAAGGCAATTTATTAAATAAAATTAACCCTAGCTACCACTACAGGCGCTGTCCTGTCTTAACTATATTTAAAAGGAAAGAAATATTGCGGCTATAACTTAAGCTATTCCTCAAGTTTTATTAAACAGTACATGTTACGGATTTTTTTTATGAAATCGTTTCTGTAGCTTAACATCATCCCGGACAACAATGACACAATTGATTTATCTATAAAAATAGCGTGAAAAGAAAAAAATACTTTACATATCTTTTTTAGTTGCCTGATTTCGATGGCACTCTTTGACAGACATGACAGATTTGTAGAAAAGTAATTCGAGACTTTTGTATGTTTATGAATAGTTTTCAACGCGAATTAGAAAGTAAACTTTGCTAAATTAGAAATGTATAGAAATAGTCCATTACACCGATTCATTTTAATATATAACAAGATTCCAACATTCAAAAGTATATTAAAGGAATATCTTATAAAAAAATATATTATAAATATATACGTATGCCCTACACTGTAAACGAAATCTTGGAAGAAAAAAATATAACTCTCGTATAGGTCGAATACATGCGAAATTAGTTTTAAGTATGTTTTTCACAGGGTCATGTACCACACTACTATTATATACTGCAACCACTTAAAATGTACATATGCTATATTGAAATAAATAAAAAATACGTGTCAGCATACAAACTTACATTGTAAAAATGCAAGGATCCTGAAGACATTTCAAGGAAACATCACAAACGAATGAAACAACCAACAAATCTGATTGTCCGAGTGTAACACAATTAATTATATTATTTTCCATACAAACTCGCACACCCCAGAATAACACGACAATGCAAGAAAGGCGGGCACAGAAACCGTAGCTAATTAAATGCTGGTACAATGTCACACAATAAATAATAAGTACACTTTTATTTATGGGCCGTGTTTTAAATCTTATTTTATGGGAACTGCGGTCGGGCAGCTTAACGGCGATTTAGCAGGTGGCAAGGGGCGATGTCCGGTTGTGTCCGGTTTGGGGCGGTTTACACTGGTATATCATTAGGGAGTCCGCTATGACACTAGTGTGCGTTAGATAACAATTTTAACAAGAAAAAACTGCTTTGGTAACTTTCCATATCATTAGATCTTTAATGTCCACTGCTGGACATATGCCTCTCAAAGAAAGGAGGTTTCTATTTTGAGTACCTAGGAAACATAGACTTACATGACATATTAACTTTTATTATCATACCAGCCATTAGAACTCCATAGCGGGACAATAGGTCTCTCCAAGAAAGGAGGATTTTTGCCCATAATCGTCGCGCTGGGCATCCATCCAGGTCACCTTTCTCTTATTTATCAACACACACTGCATATAGGGAGTATTAGTGACGTTTAGGGTAAATGTAAAATAATTTCTTTACTAAGGAATGCCCCTACTGGTTTTAATTACGGTAATTTTTTTATTGCAATTGATTATTACACAGACGCCCGTCCCTCACTGTCTATCAGGCTCGTAAAATAAATGCGTCTAGTTTGCGCTTCATTACATTGTTAACATTTCCATAAAATTTGTTTAAAATTGTTAAAGTCCTTTAAATATAGCTTATTGAGAGTAATAGCTGTGAAACTAATGTATTTTAAAATTGTTTTAATATTATTTTTTGGTTTGTTATTTTTAACAATATTAATTTATTAAATTCATTTTATGAAGTACACCACCATTAAGCCAATACAAATTAAATCATGTATTTCTACTTTGAAATCTGTCATTCTTATCAAAGTTATAAAGAATTAAAGTTAAATTGCCCCTTAGCGCATACATTTGTTCCCTTCAGAGTAGAGACTACGGACCTCCACTTGCCGTAGCAAGGAAGCAAGTGAGGTATGCTAAGATGGTAATCCTCTCTCTTTCTTGACTCGCTAGTCCTTTAACCCGGCTTGTTTATTTTTGATACTTCTGACCTGGCCCTACTTTAATACTTGTAATGGTTAATATATGTTCGCTTAGGTCTTCATGTACCAACTAATTCAAACCAAAAGTCCAAACCATCTTGATTGATTGCACAAATATATAGAACGGAAGTAATTGGAAGAGATGGTATAGAACGACCAACGAAAATATATTTTAATTAGATAGAAGAGGTATTAAAGAAGGGCCAGGTGAAAGGACTAAAACGAGTAAAGGAAGAGAGAGACCTATGCCAAGATTACGATCTTGGCATATTTCACTGGTTTCCTTGCTACGGTAAATGGAGGTCCGTAGTCTCTACTCTGATGGGAACAAATGTATGCAATAAGGAGCATCTTTAACTATCATTATCATTATATCAGCCATTGGAAGTCCACTGCTGGACATAGGCCTCCCCATGAAAGCGAGATAAGTAAAAAAAAGTAAGGGAAGCGAGAAAGGCCAAGCTCGTAACAAGTGGTGATCTATAGTGTCTGCTTACTCCGATGGGACATAGAAGCGATGTCTGTATATACTCGTATATATATGTATATTCAAGGACAGTTTACATTATTCAATATATATAATCAAAACTTTGATCGGTATAATTCAATAATGAACCAACATAATACAAAACAATCGATGTATCCCTATAAAATGCAAAGCATTCCGTGCGTCCCGTTGACCTGTCATATTTACGATATACTACCAATTATACAAGCTTTTTATATTTATTCACGTAAGGCACAAACTTCGAGCGGACTACGAACACCGGATGCAATATCGGTTTATAAACATTGTTTTTGAGCTGATTTTTACCGATATTTGTCTACATTACGATTGGTGCTGGCAAGCAGTAATCATCCTCTATTAAGGTACAGAAACCGACAGATGGCGGTAAAGGCATCCATCCGAAACAGCGCAGCTTAAATACTACAGGGTGATGATGGGCAACAACATCCTCGTCGCGAAGTTTGCCTGCCCAGAGCGGCAATTATGGGCAAAATCCTCCTGTTTTGGCGAGGCCTAGGTCCAACAGTGGAATTCCTATGGCTGATATGGTGATACTCTATGAACGATTGAGAAACTCCTACTTGCTCCCATTTTGAAGATTCAAAAGCAGTGGGCCCTTCAGTTTTTTTTCTATTAGGTAGTAAGCGTCATCGCAGCCCATAGACGCTCGTGATGTCACGAGGATATCACTAGCGCAATGCCAATTTTGTGAACTGACGATAATATAACGATATTTCCCAGCAATTTTACTCCATAGATTCACTGGATCAGACGCAAGAAGACGAAGACTCTCCTTAAACTTAAACGAGCATACAATTATTGATATCAGTCTAGATAAAAAGTTTTTGTAATATTACGAGAACAAGAAAGTATTCCGAGAATATATTGCACGATTACACGCCGGAGAGTTTAGGAAAGTGTTGCAAAGACACATCTAATATGGTCTAAAGTATGTTTGTGAGTAAGTAAAGTTTTTATTTCTTAATTGGTATAGACCTAAGAACGCCTAAGATGGTCGCCAATTTAGCAAAACAAACAAACGGAATAACATCCATACAGATATTTTTCACACAGGAACATTTAATAAACTGTCTAAAAATATCTTCAAGAAATGCTAAGTATCGTGTTAAAACTATTTTTAACGGCTTCATTACGGAATTTAAATTATTTTTACATTTCATGTTTGAGGGATTGGTTACGTTGCGTTAATAGTTTTTAAGAGATAGAGGTTTTTTTCCACTTAATCTTGTGACTCGTGGTAAGTCGTTAAAGCACTTGTGTGACGGACGCTAGAAAACAGAGGACAAATATACTACTCCAATATTAACACCCAGATACAGAACAAACACAAATATCATCATATAAATTTTTGCTCTGGGTGGGAATCGAATCCACGACAAGACAGGATCACTACCATCTGCGCCGAGTAGTGAACGCATAAACAATATAGTAGATATAGATATAGTCCGATTTATCATATCAGCCACCGGAAGTTCACAGCTGGTCATGAATGGCCTCCCCAAGAAAGGGTAATTTCGCCCAAATTAGCGTTGCACAAGCGTGTTGGCAATCGCAGCGAATGAGAATTTAGGAAGAAAGAGAATTTAGAAATACTTCAAGATTTTGGAACCCTCTTAATTGTTTACTAGAATG